>CM077098.1:84258976-84798976 GCA_039513925.1 Platanthera zijinensis | reverse complement strand
AATCTACATCTACATTGCACGATATTGTTCTTCCAACAAATGTTTCTGCTTCCTCGCCTCTCCATTGCACGATATTGTGCTTCTATAAATAAATTTGTTCTGCTTCCAAATGTTTCTTTTTGGTTATTTACATCTACATTTCTCAAATTTGTTCCGCTTCCAAATGTTTCTTTTTGGCTATTTACATCTACATTTATCTTTGGCTTGATTTTTCATATGTCAACAGATTGATTGCATCAACTCTTTCAGTAGAGTTATTGTGTGTTGTGCATCTCTGAAATTGTTATGATTCTTCTTGGTTAGTTCAGTCTGCCCCTGCCTCCAGCTATTCCTATTACTGCACTTTTGAGTTTCTGCTCCCTTTATTGCTGCCTCCAAAAATTGTTTTTTTCATTCTCCTGTACATTCATCGGTCTCATTTCATCACTCTCACCAGTACTCTACAAGTTAAGCACACTCTTCATAATGATATATAGGCAGTTGTGATTAATTTTTTTAGACTTGACACACCTAATTCTACTACCTATTTTGCTTATAGGTTTTGGTGCCCAACTGACACCTGCTCTGTGGATTTAAAGTCTCCACTAGCACAAGCAAGCACCCATAAAACTTGTTAAGTAATAGACAAGCACCCCTTAAACTTTATAAGAAATGACAGTGGAATCAAAATTTTATGATTATTAATTTTCTGTTGTAGATTAGAATATGCTGCTCATCTTGGAGTGTGATTTATGCATGGAAATTTCATGTTTAGCTTTATAGTTCTTTCAAAAGCCCACGATATTGTTTCTCCTTGAGATTGTTTCTCCTTGAGATTGTTTCTGCAATGATCAATTTTCTCCATTGTTGTTTCACATGCCCACGATATTATGACTTATTTTTGTAGTTTGTGTGCTCCTTATTTCTGTATTATGCCAACTTAACCTACTTTGCGTTCATGCTTTTCACTCCCACCATATAAAAACTAATCCAATTTATCCATGCATTTCATTTTTGAAGTTATTCACTCACTTCTCAACCATTGAATTATGAAGTTGTTTAAACATAAAAACACTAAATCATATAGTTTTGACACTTTCTGATTAGAAAGGGGTACCTGATGGGGATAAGTTCAAGTATCTCTTGACATCTAAGTACCTCATGATCTTGCATCTTTGAATGTGAATCTGTTTTTTTTGTGCTATGTTAGTATTGATTGTTGATTATGGATTCTTCAATAATGTGATTGTAGTGTTGAATTATCTCATGATCTTCCATCATTTATAGAAATGTCATCACGCACTGGTTCATCACGCACGGGTAGAGCCGATGAGGGATTCTTCAATAATGTGATTGTAGTATTTAATTATCTCATGATCTTGCATCATTTATAGAAATGACATCACGCACGGGTCGATTAGTAATTTCCCTCGCGGGCCTGGCACGGTCGCGCTTGGCCGTAGGGGCGTTGTCCCGTGTACCCGTCTATGCAAATAAATTAGTTTACTATTAACAAGCGGTACTTCATCAAACACAAAAAGCGATTATATGTCTATCTCATGATCTTGCATCATTTATAGAAATGTCATCACGCACGGGTCGATTAGTAATTTCCCTCGCGGGCCTGGTACGGTCGCGCTTGGCCGTAGGGGCGTTGCCCCGTGTACCCGTCTATGCAAATAAATTAGTTTACTATTAACCAAGCGGTACTTCATAAAACACAACAAGCGATTGTATGTCTATCTCATGATCTTGCATTTGTTTTTGGCGCCTCCCCAAGCAAGAATGATGAAGATTATCATTTGAATCTGCTTTGGAAGCATTTCTGTTTGGCACAAGGTTGATGGATGGTCGCCCGAAATCAATTTTGTTGTCTGATAAATAGTTAACAATATTAATGCCTATTTGAGTTTAGATAATTTGATTGAGAGAATACTTCTTTGGTGTTTGGTTTTCCATCAGTTTGCAAAGCACTAATAACTGGAGTTTTACTTGGGCAGAAGGCTTACCTATGATTAATTTTATTTAGTTTGATTTGTATTGATTGTTTATAACATCTTTATCTATATAAATACTTTGCAGGGGGCGGGTAGCTATCTGTCAGGTTTTGTTTTGTAATAAAATCGTAGCAGCAAAAATTCAGAGAAATCTTCTTTTAAACACCCGTATTTCTGTTGTTGTTCGCTCGAAGGTAATTTTTTTTAAAGTTTTGACTTCGGGCTAAGATTGCTCATGATTTCTTATCGTGGACATCTACTGTTGTTGTTCCACGTTTAGCTTATCTTTCTCCTTTCACTTTCACCTTATCTTTCTCCTTTCACTTTCAGCTTATCTTTCTCCTTTTCTTTAATCGTTGATTTACACCTTCATAATTTTCATTGCATCCTAAGCTTGATGAGACTTTTATATCAGAGCTACAAGCATACATTGAATAGCTGAACAAATATATCCAGAGAACATGCTTACAAAATTGTCTAAAATATTATATTGGATCCAGAGAACAAACATACAAATCATGTTCAAAATTTTGAGTGGGATCCAGTGAGCACAATTTTGAAGTTTAACAATACAATATAATTGTGCAGCTGATTTTTTTTTCCAGATCAACGATATGGAACAAGCGGGCTGAAATTTTGGTGTGCAACTGCTCCAAACTGTGTGAACAGTTCCCTAAGTGGCCACTGCCTAATTCCCAAAACTTTAGTTTGTAGCAGGTACAAACTATGGCTCCGTTTGGGGGGACTTATTTTCACCGGTCAAGCGGTTACGACCGCATGTACCGGACCTTAAATTAAGGTCCGGTACATGCGGTCGTAACCGCTTGACCGGTGAAAATAAGTCCCCCCAAACGGAGCCTATATATCCCAAATTTCTGCATAAAATATTTTTATTTGGATAGGTTGAAGCCCACTGCCCACTTCAGGAAAGGTCACCTTCAATCATAATTTTTTCATGGTTTTAATTTTCTGCTGAATGTTGATTCTTAACTTTATCGATCAAAAGCCAAATTATCACTTCTTTATTCATGTTTGAAATGTTTCTTACATTAGTCCATTCCTTCGCAATAAAATCATGTGATAAAACCATGTGACGCAACCCACGACCAATAACGCCGCCCATGACCAATGATGCAACCCACGACCAATGATGCAACCCACGACCAATGATGCAACCCACGACCAATGACGCCGCCCATGACCAATGATACAACCCACGACCAATGTTGTCGCTCACGACCAATGTCGCCGCTTCGGACAAATGTCGCCGCCCACGACAAATGTCGCCCTCTCGACAAATGTCGCACCCATGACCAATGTTGCCGTCTCAGTCAAATGTTGCTCCCTCGACAAGTGTTACACCCTCGACAAATGTCGCACCCTCAACAAATGTCGCACCCTCGACAAATGTCGCACCCTCGACCAATGTCGCACCCTCGACTAATGTTGCACCCTCGACGAATGTCGCACCCACGACGAATGTTTCCCGCACGGGGTCCCCCGTGCACGACTGCTTGTATATATATATGTATGTATATATATATATATATATATGTATATATATATATATATATATATATATATATATATATATATATATATACGAGCATCTTCGCACGGGCTTCGCCCGTGCTCGATGCTCTTCGCATCGACAGTACCCCAGCTGCGACTGTACCTCCACCCAAACTCGCCCCCTCTACGACACTCGATGCTCTCGGGCAGCCTTCCGCCGCATTCAAGCGGGCTTCGCCCGCCAGCGCACAAACTTGAGCTGTGCTGGATGTTCCAGGCTGTCCTATGCCGCACAGAAGCGTGCTTCACCTGCTTCCACGTAAATCACCACCTCGACCCCGTACCCGTCACTCGCGTCCCCCGGAACACACATGCAAAATCGTCCCCTCTACGACAATCGATCAATTGACATGGCACAGAGAGCTCCCGTGCACTACGCGATAGTAGCCCCGCCTTGACCGTGTCCCGGCGTAGCGACGCTTTTGCAGCTCGCAAAACCCTATGCATACGGCCCCGGTCCCTGCTGATATTTTCGTACCTACTTTATCTTCTGAAAAGGGTTTGCGAGCTGCATAAGTGTCGTTGCGCTGGGACACGGTCAAGGCGGGCTACTATCGCGTAGGGCACGGGGGCTCTCTGTGCCATGTCAAATGATCGATTGTCGTAGAGGGGCCGATTTTGCATGTGTGTTCCGGGGGACGCGAGTGACGGGTACGGGGCCGAGGTGGTGATTTACGTGGAAGCGGGTGAAGCACGCTTTTGTGCGGCATAGGACAGCCTGGAACATCCAGCACAGCTCAAGTTTGTGCGCTGGCGGGCGAAGCCCGCTTGAATGCGGCGGAAGGCTGCCCGAGAGCATCGAGTGTCATAGAGGGGGCGAGTTTGGGTGGAGGTACAGTCGCAGCTAGGGTACTGTCGATGCGAAGAGCATCGAGCACGGACGAAGCCCGTGCGAAGATGCTCGTATATAATTAAGAATGGAACCGTTGAATTTGACCATAAAACTTATTGTCAGCAACAATTCACAATTGGCAAGTAAATTCCTCACTATGTGCCCAATCGGAAATAAAAGCCTATACATCACCATGTTAGTTCCAATGATATTATAGATTTCACTGATGCAATTTGAGTGAAGGACAAATTATGAGATTTGCTGAATGCACATTTTTCATCTTAAATGGTCATGGAAGCTAGCAACCTTTAAGATTTCATTAGAAAATATTCTTCATACATATTAATGTTATAATTATTTTGCTAAGGAAGAATTCTATGGTGCTCAATTCATTCAGAGTAAGCTTTATTGTTTTGAGTCATAGTTGAAGGCAGTGCTCGCTGGGAGAAAAACTCTAATGCATCGAGCCAAAAACACTGTTATTTCAACTATATAGACAGTTTGTTTTTATTTGAGTATAAAAATTCATTCGGTTATGATCTATCTTACCCTTTTTTTGGAGAAAATATATTAAGATGTTATGTCGTCTAATAAAATTTTTATCATTAAAACAATATCACTAACAGCTAACGTGCTACGTACAGTGTACATGTATGACACTCATAGATATAAATAGCTTATGTTCACCTGTTTATGTTCGACAGTGTAACGACCGATATGTAGATGTGAAAAAAAAAGCTAGCATTGTATATCGATACGAAACTATACATCATCTACAGTACTGTTGCAGAGTACATGCAGTAAAGGAGATTTAGAGCACATGTGTAGGTGCGGTTGGAATATTACAGAAGTTAATCCATTGAATGATCATGGCTGGCCTAGTGGCCCTGCGAGACACTGCATTGATGAAAGGTATAAAGTTATCAGAGTTGTTAATAACTGTAGAATGAGTTACAGTAGCAACGTTCATCATATTTTGTATAATATGTCGTAGATCTTACATTTTAATCATTGTGAAAACAAAGTTCCACTCCTCCTGTGCACTGAGGCCTCGTGGCACCGCTGGGATACGTAATCTAAAACCTGGAATCGCAGTTCATGGACCATCAGACCACCTGCTTGTACTTGGTTTGCAAATATCATCATAGTAAGTGTAATCGCAGTCAGGCGCAGGGCTGCTGTTCGTAGGGGCATCTGAGAGAACAAATGTGCAATTTACTGTCGGAGTTGTTCTGCGAACAGAACTATAGGCATGACAGTTGAGGAAAAATAAGAAATGTAGGTATGGTAATGGTAGCGAATGATCAGATGATAATTCAGTTGTCATATGCACAGTTATGTTATTCATGAAGGAGTAATCAAATGTCGACATATAATGGCGTAACTACTAAAATCATATTGGGCAGACGTAGGTAATGCTGATTACGCGTGAAGTGAGATCTGTACATAATATATGTATAATTCATGAATGCAGGTAGTAATAATATTTCAATGCATGAGATAATGAGAAGTCAGAACGACATATAAAGTGCAACTGAAGGTTGAAATATGACAGCTGATATTTCAAGACAATATTGTGTATGTGTGCGGCATGATGTGCAGGTGTAACCACTACAACATTTTTTGTCTTTAGCAACACTTCAGCTTACAACATTTATAAAATGTTGTCTAAACATAGAACAAGGAACATTTTAGAAATGTTGCCATAAAGTGGCAGTTTTAGGCAACATTTGTGACGCAACATTCATTAAATGTTCTTTTATTCATTATTGGTAACAGTTTTGAAATGTTGTATTTGTCATTGTACTTTAAGCAACAATTGTGCGATGTTACCTTTTAAAATAATATTTTGTAACACATTAAAAATGTTACTACAACTTTCTATGACTATCCGCACATTCAAAATAGCTATTCTCAAACCATAAATTTTTAATTAAACTTATAGTCAAACAAAAAAAATGATTTTTAATTAAACTTATAGTCAAATTTTTAATATGATTTACATCATTTAATATTTTTTTAACTTAAAAAATGTCCTTACCAATTCATTTGAGCATTCTAATTAGAACTCCAAAATCTGCTATTCACACACCTAAAATAAAATCTAAAATAACTCCTCACTCTTTCAAATTTCAATTAAATATCATAATAATTAATAACCCTTCGTATCCCCCTCACCTCTCATCTCCCGATCTTTCTTTTAGGGCAAGTCTTCATCGCTCCTCCGCCAAAGCACATCGCCGCCCCCGTAGAGAGATTTCAACTACCACGACTTCAACCATGATCTTCACCTTCGACTCTTCATTCTCCATTGGTGCCGGCCCTGACAGGCCTTTACGCATCATCCCAGCTCACCCATAGTCGCCACCGCCGAACCCCGTCACCGCTTCCGTTGAATCGAGGTAGCTCTCACGACTCATCCATGTACTGCTCCTCTCCCTGTCTCTCTCTTCTACCTACGGCTCTATTCCACTCTATGTAGCTAAATCACTTTTTTGGAGGATAAATTTAGGTATCCACACGGTGCAATTCCATACTCTCTTAAGTTGAAATCTCTCTCTCCAATTACTTAGGTATGCTTTAGGTGAGGACATCATTGTTTTGTCACAATGATTTTAGTTTTTTTTATAAGAATTTGAAATATTGCAGCCATATTCTTATCCCCTTGCCTTTTTTTAATTTTATGTATCTAATAGAACACATGTTTTTTCCTCATTCTGCAACTAAACGTATAAGAAGGGCGTTGATCAGAAAGTTGCATGCAATGTGCTCGTTAAAATGCCCATTTTCATATTTTTTTTATTGCAACGGTTGTTTTGCTAATTTGGGCTTTACAACTGTGATGGCGCTGCACAATGGTGGTGTATGAAAACAGTATGCAAGAACAACTGACACTTGAATACCGCTATGCAGAATTTCTTGTTAGAAACATTGGCATGACAATCCTTTATTTATGTCAATCCATTGGAAACAAGCTCCAATATTTTTAGATTTCTAAAGGAACCAAATTTTTTGAGCAAGAAGAAGAGGGAAATGTTGTCGGTGAACCTCAAGCCAAAAATTGTCAAGAAGGTAACCATCTATTTTTACAAAGTTGAGTACCTTTCATCATTGTTTACAACTCAATCTCCATAGGTTATGAATAAACGAAATTAATTTGATACTATTTGAAGAAATTTGCAACATATTTTTTATAGCAGATTCGTAATAATTTCTTTATGGTTTTATTATTCTTTCAAATGTTGATATGCATATTTTTTTCCAACTGCTTCTTGCATATATAAAGTGTAATGATATATTTAATTACTTTAGGCTCCATTTGGGGGGACTTATTTTCACCGATCATGCTTGTTTTGTGACAATGATGTGAGACTAAAACATAAAGAGGAATATAGCCTAAGATGGGCTTTTCTTTACAGGATTATCTTCTAACAGAAATGATAATATCTTTTAGAACTCTCCTTAATATCTTTGTCCACTTAATATAGATGTTGTGCCCCTCCACCTACACCCAATCGGTTTTAGGTTGGATGCATATGTTAACATGATATCAGAGTAAGCCAGGTCTAATAGCCCACTCCCAGATCACCCAATATTTTAAAAGAAACCCACGTGTTAATATCATACATGTGATGGCGTGTATTGAGAATAGACCCACATCAGCCACTAATGTAATCTAGTGTACTTAATACAAATCATGGACCCCTCTACCTATAATCAATTAGTTTTAGGTTAGATATTTAGCATCTAGCAATATTTAGTGTAAATGGCAAGGATTGAGGAAGAACTGATGTATTGCAGGAAAATAAGGACGGGTGATGGAACTGGCAGAGAAAAAGTGCTATTTGATTGAAGATATGTTCAATCATATAGGTTTTGATATCATGCACAATTTCAATGGATTTGATTTCAAAAAAGTATTCATTCACCATAAAAATAGGCTTTACTTTGCTGCAGACTGCTTCCTTTCACATTAGCATTTGCTGCATCATATCTCTACTTTTCATTTCCTTTTTTTTAAATTCTCAGGTAAGAAGTTTTTGAATTTGTTTCACTTGCAACCTTTGCGTGATCAAAAGGTGATTAGCTAGGTAACTTATGTAAATTATCTTTCAACTTAAAATTAGTGTTTAAATGAGCTCCTTTCCAATACATCTACCTTATATTTTCATAACATTACCAGGGAGAGCTTCAGTACTTCATTGGGGTGCAACTTGATGGGACTGGTAATGTTGAATCCCTTCAAAATCGCCTATCGGAGAAGACTGAACAGAAGGGAACCGACCTGGTAAAAATAAGATTTATTGCCTTGGTAGCTTGACTTATATCTCACTATTGAGGAAATGCGCTGAGGTAGCATCTTCCTTGTCAATGCCCCCATGCGATTCTCACAAAAATATCTGGGTGTTCATAATTTTTATTTTCTTAATGACTCAACAATCAGTAAGGTTCTACTCACCAAAGAATAAATAAATGGAAGAATTGGTCAATAATATAGAGAGATCAATTGTTTTCAACATTTTTCAATACCACAACTAGGATGATACACTCCTATCATACATATATGACTATCAGGGGTTGGTAGAATCATTAGCCTGTGCTTAAATTCACAATTAGTGAATCCCAATTTTATATTTTAAGAAAATAGAACATATGCTAATACAAAAAGATAAACATTTGGTGCTTTATTGAAGAAGCGTGATGTTAGCAAAAAAAAGAAATACATACACATTAGCTTGGTAATCTAGCTCCTCATGGGACCTCACTGAATTTCAGCGAGCTGCAGGTGCAGCTCGCTGAAATTCAGCAAGCTGCACCTGCAGCTTGCTGAAATTCAGCATGCTGCACCTGCAGCTCGCTGAAATTCAGCGAGATGCAGCTCGGTGAAATTCAGCGTGCTGCAGGTGCAGCACGCTGAATTATTTTAGCGAGCTGGAGCTCGCTGAAATTCAGCGTGCTGCAGGTGCAGCTCGCTGAAATTCAGCGTGCTACAGGTGCAGCTCGCTGAAATTCAGCGTGCTGCACCTGCTGCTCGCTTACGCTGAAATTCAGCATGCTGCACCTGCAGCTCGCTCACGCTGAATTTCAGCAAGCTGCAGGTCCAACACGCTGAAATTCAGCGTGCTGCACCTGCAGCACGTTGAAATTCAGCAAGCTGCAACGAGCTCAATTTCAGCGTGCTGGACCTGCAGCACGCTGAAATTCAACGAGCTGCAGCGAGCTGCAGGTGCAGCACGCTGAATTTCAGCGAGCTGCAGGTGCAGCACGCTGAATTTCAGCGAGCTGCAGGTGCAGCACGCTGAATTTCAGCGTGCTGCACCTGCAGCTCGCTCAATTTCAGCGAATTGCACGTCCAACTCTTTGAAATGCTAAATTTAAGCGAGTTGCACATGCAGCACATTGATTACGTGCAGTTCGTTAATTATGTGCAGTTCACTGATTGTGTTTAATTTTCAGGGGATGCAAATAATGGACAGAAGAGAGACGGGCTACTGCATGCACATTCTTCTACATCAACACATGTTTCAAACTATGGAGAGGTATAATGTTGTAGATTTTCATATAATATATTAAAATACTTTTATATGTTTACAACTTTTTAATTATATATTGATCATGATGTCATTATATTTATATATATATATTATTTTACTTTGTGCAGAAAGTTCTTGATGTTGGACCGGAAGATTAATGAGGAGTTGCAATATGATCGATGACCCCATATTATGAAGATCATTTGATGTTTAAGTTGATTTAGATATTTTTGTTTGTGTGCTGTAATATTTAATTTTTTTGATATATTTTGGTAAATTGTGATGCTAATGATGAGTTGTTAATTTAATGATAAAATATGTGCAACATTTATATTCTAAATGAAAGTATTTGTCTTGTAAAATTGATATATATTTATGCGTTATAAAAAATATCTCATGATATAACCTGTTTGTTTTTGAAATTTTAATTTATTTTCATGTTTTTTTAAAATTTATATTTTTTTTATTAATTAAATAATTTTGACAACATTTATTGAATGTAACTCTAAACATTTTGAAAATGTTGCAATAGATCCATGTAAAAACTGTTGCCTTTACTAGGGATATAGGCAACAGTTTCAAGTAATGTTGCATAAACATGTGAAAACTGTTGCCTTAGGTCTTTGGTAACGCGGGCATAGGCATACACCCCTATGACAACAGTTTTCAATGTTTTGGCAACACTTTGCGGTTTTAGGCAACAGTTTTCAAATGTTGCTAAAGACCAAAAATGTTGTAGTGAACATTATATATGAATACCAATTTTGTGCTTAGGGCAGTAAGGCAGGTGGATAGAGCAACGTAGAGCTGAACATTAGTGAATGCAGGAGAGGGTAGATGACAGAGAACATGATTGATTATTTGTTATCGAGACTTGTTTATCCTCAGTGCAAAGCTAGAACGAAATGGAAATTATTATCGAGTGACATTAATATGCAACTACTGATATCACGCATATTGCAGAGGTATATGTGGTAGGAGAACTGGGTTGCATTTGATACGAATTTGTACAGTGCAATTAGTCTCTTATTGAAGTATGTTATGCATTTCACGGAATAGCCTGATGACAGTGTGTGCATATCTGGCAGATGACAATGTCATGCGCTCTTCTGTCACTGCTGCATAGTGGGCATTTTACAAAAGTGTAACATTTGTAGGATTGATAAATAAACATAGGGTAGTAAAAAAGCTGCGTAGTGTTCCGGGCATATGAAACGTTGGAGCAGCGTACATATAATTATGCACATTGTTGGTTCCTTGTAATATACAACGTTGTTCAGACGTCGTATTAAACGTTTGGCGCCCTAATTTACATGTCATGTCAGCACGAAGGAGCACACATCTATTGCTGAGTAATGTTTACATAATATTTAAACTGGTTAGTGGATTTAGAAATATATCAAACGACGAACTTACACTGTGGTAGATGAAGAGTATCACAGCCTATACTGCGGTATGGTGGGCAAACAACATCGTTCTCATGAAGTGTATGTGGGGTATTAACAAATACTATTCTCAGATCATGTAGGTTAAAGTCGAAGCACTTTATGTACAAATTGTAGTGGAGTTCAACTGCAATAAGAAGCAAAGAGAAGTGCAGTATACCGTAGAAGCATGATCAGGTAGTTGCAGTCTCTAATTGCAGCGGGGTAAATATATTTCAGTATAGTATGACCGTAGCAGAGTGCAACATACCTGTAAATATAAGGTACTTGTGCTGTGCAGTGTTACGTGCAGAGGAAGTTATGTTTTCAGAGAAGTGAAGAAAGTATGAGTATGGTTGACAGTTTGTGCGTGCAGTAATGTTGTGAGTGAAAGTTCAAAAGTTTTGTGGTAGCGCAGTAAAAACAAAATATGATAACAGAGGAAAAATAGCGAAATGGAAATCTAACATTTGTTGCAGTCGTATATAACGCACGGTCAGTAATGATGCATAATTTCTTATGGACAAAGGCGAGGTTTTCCTAACAGTTGTACAACGCCTGTCAATGACACTCGCGAAAGTCGACATGATTACAAATCTCAGTTAATGGTGGGTCGTACCGTCACGAAGAAACTCCGGCCTAACATCAAAGAGTGTCATTGCACGAACTGAGATTTTATGGCCGTCAAGGAGTTTGGTGTCCACGTTTGCAGCGGCTGCGTTCATCGTCGACGCATCAGCAAAAATTACCTCTCATGTGCCAACTGGGTCCCCATTTGCATCCACGTCAGCCTGTAAGAGTTCATGTACATTAACATTGAAGTATCAAGTGGAGTCAGTTAAACTATATATTTTGGGATAAAGAGTTTGGAACTTCCTTTCGTATAGAGCCTCATATGGTGTCATCCCAATGCTTGCATGGTGATTGTTGTTGTTGAGCACCCTCCTCGTCAGAGGGCCAGTTGGCGAGGCATTCAATAGAAATTTAGAAAGTTGTGTGCACTGAGAGCGTTGAGCAAGTGAAAATAAGGTGAGGTGAAGATAGCAATCATATGTTTGAGAGAAAGAAACATTATTTTAGGCTACAGATATTATATATTATTCTCACAGGAATAAAAAATCAACATTATTTTAGGATACATAAATTATATAGTATTATCACAGGAAAAAAAAGAGAAAGGCGCGCAGAAAAAAGTCATTTTTTTCGACGCATTTGTAGGTAACTTTCTCCTAACAGTACAGTACAGTTGAGTATATGCGCAAGGTGATAAAATATTATTATAAAATATTAATATATATAGAAGGTATGAAACAAAAGCTTTTGTAATATATTTTATCATGTACATATTTTATCATATAAATGAGTTATTATAAAATATTAATGTTGTTATTAGTTAATGAAATCAAAGTGTATTTACATATTTTCTCATTTGTAATATGTTTATAGATAGTAAATGAGAACATAAATGGGCATAATAGTACAAATTTTACCGATCAACGGCGTACCTATGGCAGATCAAATTTGTTTGTGTCAAAAGATATTCCCTTCAACTAATTCAAGGTGACTACATCTAATGAGACTGTATAGCAAACAATATATGTTAATCGATGACAAAGTGTGTATCGTAAACACATAAGGCAGAAACCAGATTTGACAAAAACAACTGTACCTGTACAATGACTTTGGACAGTAGTTCCTTGAATACAACATTTTCTGTATAAGTACCAAGATGTCCTGGTATCAAACCATCTTTTACTAAAACTTTGGTAGTTGCTGAAGTAACTCCTCGTGATAAAGCCACATAAAGTTGACCATGAGTGAAAATAGGAGAGGGCAGGTAAAAGCCAACATGACTAATCGTTTGTCCCTGAGATTTGTTTATCGTAATCGCAAAACTTAAACGAACTGGAAATTGCTTTCGAGTTAACTCAAAAGGCATATTGAAATCTCCAGAATGTTTGAGTGGAATGCGGGGAAGAAACACGGTGTTTCCTTTATGATGTCCTGTTAGTATCTCAGCGTCAATAATATTTTTTGAGAATTGACGACAAATCAGACGCGAACCATTGCACAGGCCAATTCGAGGATTTAAATTGCGCAGAAGCATGATGGGTGTGCCTTTTTTCAAAGATAGTTTATGCGGCGGGAGAGTGCCTGTTGATATGCTATTTAAAAACTCTTGTGGGTATAAATTAGATCTGTCATCATCAACAGAGTCAAAGGAGTAGTACGTCATTTCATCTCCACTGAGCAACCTGAGACACTTTTCATTTAGTAAAGAGACATCCTCATTTAATGGAGTCAGCAATGCTCTGTCAGCCCAATAATCAGAGATGGTAGCACTGGACATAAAATCGGAAAATACACTGTTAATAAGCACATCAACGGAATGTTGTTCTTCCTAGGGAATAATCATTGACATGGGAATTTCAATCATATCATGATCATATGTAGGTTCGTCACCATTTCCTATGCGAAGCAGATATTCAGAGAAGCGTTGATAATCCAAAGCACGCATATTCTCTGATAATGAAATTAACTGTATAGCTGACCACAAAGGCGAGTCAACTATACTGGCATTGATAATTTGAAACTTTGTGCCATTAACTACAACTGGTGGAACCTGCCGAAAATATCAACCCATTATTACAACCTTACCACCAAAAGGTTGTGCGACGTTCAGAACATCTTGAAACGATCGATCAACGGCCTCAAATACATGTTTGTGCGACATCGGAGCCTCGTCCCACAAAACAGCAGAACAATGATGTATCAGTTTATGCATCTGCGACAGCTTCCCAAATTTGCAAAATAAACCCGCTTCCACAGGAATTGGAATTTTAAAGCGCAAATGAGCTGTAGTTCCACCAGGAAGAAGAGTTGCAGCAATTCCAGATGACGCTGTTGCAAGCACAATAAGGCCATCATGACGTAGATGGGCAAGTAACACTTTATATAAAAAAAAGTTTTCCCAGAGCCTCCAGGGCCATCTATGAAGAAAATACGTCCACGACGTTGCCTAACAGCTTCCATAATAGTATGAAAAGCATAAAACTGACCAGGATTTAACAATGAAACAGCGTGAAGATCCGAATCTGAGATTGGTAGCGACAGCTCATCTTCAATTAAACTCGATATGTTGGTAATATTTCTATAGAGTGCCGACATCTGCTGAATATCAAAATGTGTAATGCTCTTGCTGTGCTGTTGTAGAGTACAATCAATTTCATTAAGAATTCTGTTCACGATATATACATCACTGATAGAAGTAGAGGAGATGTAATCTTCCGTCATTGCAGTGTAGTTATCATTCCATAATTGTCTAACATCAGTTGGGTTGCAGTACAACAAAATTGTTGTAAATAAATTTCGTAGTGATTGCGGTAGTTGATATTCTCTCGCCTCACGCATAGAGTTATGCAGGCTGTTGTCTCTTTCGAGCAGACCATAATGTTCAGCAACTTCTTTAAATGTCGAGTACGTAATGTTATCGACTGTCAGCAGATCTTCAAAGGATCTCGGACCTCGAATATGATTCAAAAGAATGCGTAAATAAAACCGTTCACCTTCAGAAGGGTATACAGAGTACATTCGACCAATAACTTTATGGCGACGTCTTCGTACAATCTATGTTTTCGATGTCACATTCCATGTGTAATGTTTTGGAAACTCAGTGTACAGATACCTATGACGTTGCTGTTCAGTGGCGTAAATGTGGAAAAATGCAGTCAACATCGTGCGAGAATTTCGTTCATTAGCCAGAATATTGCCAACTGAATCAGTAGTGCGAAACTGTACGTGATGCGTATTAGGTAAATGAATTTGTAAACGGATAACTGATGGATACGTTTGGTACATAGAGAACTTAAATATTTTCCAACATGCCTCCTATGGACATATCCAGCGACCATTTACATATTGAGCAAGCTCATTATGATCTGAGATAGGATGAACATGAAAAGCAATTGAATCAGGGCCCTTATGAATGTATTTGTATAGATATTTTATGCTTTTAATACTACTGCATATCTCAACATTAATATGACAATCATATTTAAACAGAAGCCATGTGTTATATGGAACAACCCATCGATTGTCAATAACAAAGTCCTCGCTCCGATGAAGCATAAATGAGCGACCGTTATTGCGGCGCCTATAGATTGGGTATGAGTCGGATCCTTACAAAGTTGTCTCAACAAAGGATTTTGGGTAACCCTTCTTACAGACACCATGTTTCATGCACGGTGCATGAGAGTTTATGTGTGCACATGGTCCATGAATCATATGACGCACAACATCATTGTATAATTCCGGTTCATGCTCAATTTGAGGAAGCTCTGCTCTAACAATCTTATCATAGTCATCTGGAGTATTCACTTTGTCACACGCAGCAAAAATGACCAACATGTGAACGTGCGGCAGACCTCTCTTCTGGAACTCGATTACATGGACATGGCTAACTGTTTTGCCCAAAACATTTTTATGGAAAATATCCTTTTTCAACTTTGCATATTTTGCATGGAATATTCGAGACACTACATCTGGACAGTCTTGCGGTGTTTGTCCAGCATAAAGCGCATCTATGATTTCCTTCCACGAAGCATTGCATGTCATTGTTAGAAATATATCTGGTCTACCATAATGCTGCACAACTGCCATTGCGTCCTAGTACCGCTGGTACATGTCGCGAGGACTTCCAATAAATGATGACGGCAAGATGAAGCGCTGACCAATATTCGCTGTAATAGTAGTACATATTGTATATATTTAGCAGGTAAGATAGTGTCACGATGAGAAATGCATTTACATAGTATGAAAACAAAATAAACTATATATCAACCTGCACTATGTTCTCCAGCATTAAGACAGTCTTGTAGGCCACTGTACAGTTCAGAGCGGATCGTTTTTTGGTTATTTTTTATCCAACGAAGTTTTTGAGTTTCAATTTTTATGTAATTATCAACTACATATTGCTGAAACAAACGGCATCCATGTAACGGCAATGATAAAGCAAGCTGACGATCCTGCACGATAAAACCTATGATGTAAAATATCATATCAGTAGAAGAAAAATGTGTGGACATAGTGAAATGTATTTATGTATAACCTGAAGTATGTATGAGTAATAGTCGCAGCAGCTAACATGCTGATTATTCAATCCTTTGTACTCAGCTAACCAACCGTATGTACCATATGGGAGAAGCAACGGATATTGAAGGGGGTCGTAGAACCCAGCATATTCCTGAATACTAACCAAATGACCTTCAAATGTTTCAACAATTATATGTCGCTCATCTGATTCAAGGTATTCTTCTGAACCAACAATTATAGCAGCAACCTGGGATGCAGACGGTAGTGTATATTGGTGGCCAAAAGCAGGCCTCTCCTTTATAATAAGTCTGCATCTGTTTATGTCCTCATGTTGAGATATTTGTCGGAACATCAGTACAAATGGGTTATATGCATCCAAAATGGATTTTATTTTCTGTAGTAATGCGCGATCTAACTCCGCATTTTCTTGCAAACGATAATCTATCTCATGTTCAGTATCGTATATATATAGTTGTAGGTATCTAGGACGTGTGTTTGCAGCAGGCAAAAGAGACCCAATTCTGTGATATATCGATCCATGAGCTCTAAATGTGTATAACGCATGTTGATCACCTACCAAAGACTTATCTAAAGTCACGCCCAACGAAGTAAAAGCGAAAACATAGTTATATGAACGAATATATCTTCTGAAGTGTCGGCTCTCAGCAAAGTCAGTAATGAATAAATGATATAGCTCTGGTGGAACAGGTATAGATGGAATCTGAACCTTGCCGTGGCTACAGCACATCGCTGGTGTTTCACCATCAAAAAGTTTAGCATTGCAATTATTACAGAAATGAGGCCGCTGTAGTTGTAAATATACGATTTGCTGCACTGTATCGCATATGTGCGCAAGGTTATGGTTTCGATGACGTCGGTCCACAACACGAACAGTAACATCAGAGGAAGTCTGATCTGTGTCCTCATGCTTTGAATGCAGTGACGGTGAATTTTCTATAGGGCAAATATTATTATAGTAATATAAGATATATAGACTAACATAACAATGTACACATACGTCTGTAATATAATAAGGTAAAACATTACCGTGTGAATTCAGGTGATGCACAATATTTTCACGCAGTAGAGCAGCTGCATATTGCTCTAGGCTTACATCTGATGCGGAATCAACAGATTGATCAAATAATGTTGGAGCAGTAGCAGGTCCACTAATATGACCATGTGATTGCGAAGAGACGAATGAGAGGCTGCAGTCACGCGGGGGTGTACTACACCGGTGCAGTGTCGACGATTCACCAATTTGAGGTTGTCGGGTAGCACGCAGTGACGATATAGATGGCATAGATGTCACTGAGTATCTATGAACAACACCAGTATCTTCATGTGTAACTTTCAAACATAGAAGCATATTAGTGTTACAGTACGCGGAACGTATCATATTGTCGAGAAGTAGTAGAAGGTCATTACCCAAACTCGTGTTTACATGTAGAGCATTGCTGTGCGAACCCAATGCAGGTGTAGTTATTTGAGGTAGGGATGCAGCATTGCAGTGGAGCATGGCAGCCTGCTGTGGCAATAAGACAGACTGATCGGGTAACTGATGGCGCTGCCTTTGAGCAGCTGCACGTCTCATCTCTTTTTCATGTGATTGTTGTGCCACTGTCATGCGCGCACGCCTAGCCCTTTGGTAAGAGCGATTTTATGCCCGTTGAGCCTCGCACTGCTCAGTAGACATTAGGGATCTTCTTCTCTGTGAACGGCCTCGATTCAAAGCTCGTTGAGCAGCATGTTCAACCTCAGACATATGCGCATTTCTTATTGATGCGTATGATCCATCATACATGTGATGTAATGCACGCTGTTCATCGGGCGCAGAGAGAGGTGGAGCACGAACATCATGCTGAAGCTGGTCTTCGGGCACAGAAACACGCCGAGCACGAACATGAGTCTGAACATTATTATGGGCTTCTACAATGCTCTCATGCCGCTCCATATCTACAGTGCGCAAATGAGTGGTAGGAAGAAGACAATGAACTATTTGAAGTCTACAAAGTATGCTAACATTAATGTTGTGAATAGGGTTTTAACCCTATTAATATGAAATAATAGGGAAGGAATCCTATTCATATTAACACAACCTGGCACTCACAACAGAGAAAGAGTATCACTATAATCGGTCTGTGAGTGTGATTTTCCCTCACCTCGTGAGAACACACATGTGTAAATCCCCTCGGCTCACGCGTACAGTGATGAGACCGCGTGTCATTTAGAAGGCAAGGTGTCTTTGTCAGACGTTTCGTCACGACATAGTCAATGTTGTTATTATAAAAATAGATGATTTTAGTAAGAACAAATAAAGAAAGAGCAAACTTAGAAATAATTCAGCAAGTAGTAGTATAATGGAGCAACAAAAAAACAGTATACTGGAAATATTATAATAGTGACTGTAGTACATCTTTATTGCATAAGTAGCCATACCTAGCAGTCACGCATGGATGAAATAAACATACGACATAACTAACAATAAACTAACAATCAGGGATGGATGAGTTAAACATAGGCCGTAAACAAAAAACAACTAACAACTACGCACGTATAGCCACACAGGTATTCATATATGTTTCTTAGAAAACAACATGACTGATATGCAGATGCATGTTTCCAACATTATGTGACCAACGCAATATAAAACTCCTACTATAGACAGAGTTATGTGCATGAGTGAGTAGGGGCAGCATACCTCATTTGGGGCAGACAAATGTGTTAAAAACGACCACTATTGGGAGTTTCCACTGCACTGGACTTTGCAGTGCACAGCAGTTTGGTGCACGGCAAACTGCAGTATTTGTTAGGGAGTCGGTGCTGATGTGTAAATCCCCTCGGCTCACGCGTACAGTGATGAGACCGCTGGTCATTTAGAAGGCAAGGTGTCTTTGTCAGATGTTTCGTCACGACATAGTCGATGTTGTTATTATAAAAATAGATTATTTTAGTAAGAACAAATAAAGAAAGAGCAAACTTAGAAATAATTCAGCAAGTAGTAGTATAATGGAACAACAAAAAAACAGTATACTGGAGTATTATAATAGTGACTGTAGTACATATTTATTGCATAAGTAGCCATACTTAGCAGTCACGCATGGATGACGTAAACATACGACATAACTAACAATAAACTAACAATCAGGGATGGATGAGTTAAACATAGGCCGTAAACAAAAAAGCAACTAACAACTATGCACGCATAGCCACACAGGTATTCATATATGTTTCTTAGAAAACAACATGACTGATATGCAGATGCATGTTTCCAATATTATGTGACCAACGCAATATAAAACTCCTACTATAGACGGAGTTATGTGCAGGAGTGAGTAGGGGCAGCAGACCTCATTTGGGGCAGGCAAATGTGTTAAAACGGCCACTATTGGGAGTTTCCACTGCACTGGACTTTGCAGTGCACAGCAGTTTGGTGCACGACAAACTGCAGTATTTGTTAGGGAGTCGGTGCTGATGTGTAAATCCCCTCGGCTCACGCGTACAGTGATGAGACCGCTTGTCATTTAGAAGGCAAGGTGTCTTTGTCAGACGTTTCGTCACGACATAGTCAATGTTGTTATTATAAAAATAGATGATTTTAGTAAGAACAAATAAAGTAAGAGCAAACTTAGAAAAATTCAGCAAGTAGTAGTATAATGGAGCAACAAAAAAACAGTATAGTGGAAATATTATAGTATTGACTGTAGTACATCTTTATTGCATAAGTAGCCATACTTAGCAGTCACGCATGGATGACGTAAACATACGACATAACTAACAATAAACTAACAATCAGGGATGGATGAGTTAAACATAGGCCGTAAACAAAAAGCAACTAACAACTACACACGCATAGCCACACAGGTATTCATACATATTTCTTAGAAAACAACATGACTGATATGCAGATGCATGTTTCCAACATTATGTGACCAACGCAATATGTAACTCCTACTATACACGGAGTTATGCGCAGGAGTGAGTAGGGGCAGCAGACCTCATTTGGGGCAGGCAAATGTGTTGAAAACGGCCACTATAGGGAGTTTCCACTGCACTGGACTTTGCAGTGCACAGCAGTTTGGTGCACGACAAACTGCAGTATTTGTTAGGGAGTCGGTGCAATCAGCAGTACTATCCATGGAGTTGGGTGCGTGAGTGAGTAGTGGCACCGACATGCAGTCAGGGCAGGCAACTGCAGCAAAGACTCGTACGACTGCAGTGCAGTGCAGTGAAGTTAGCACTGCAGTGCATTTTGCAGCGCAGGGCAACCTGCAGCAAAAACTCTGACCACTGCAGTGCAGTCTGAACGCCAATTGGCAATAGCGGCCGCAACTGACGCTGGCAGCAAGCAGGAGTCGATACACATTAAAGTAAGATAATCGCAAAAGATGATGTAATAGAAGAACACACGTCTCAAAAACATACACATTACTTGAGATGTTATGGGTAACATAAGGCTGGACCCCGAAAAAACAGGAGCTTACAGGAAGAGAAACAGTGGAGTAAAGCAAGATTTTACGAACTGTGGATGCAGAAGCCCAAATAGCACCCTAGTCAGCTATAATAGTACGGAGCAAACGAAAAAGAAACAAACGAAAGAAAGAACTGTGAAGAGAAGACCTACCTCTGGCGTACGCGGTGATGGATTTGGGCCGGGTCCGTGAAAGAAGGCGCGGTTGCCGGTGGCGTGAGGAGGAAAAGCGCTGAGCATGAGAGAAGCGAGTGAGGAGAAGAGATGTAATAGTGTACGGAGGAAAAGGAGAAAAACCAAAGGAAATAAAGAACTGTGAGCAGAGGAGCTACCTCTGGCGTACGCGGTGATGGATTTAGGGCGCGTCCGGAACAAAAGCTGCGGCAGCTGGTGGAGCGAGGAGGAAAAGCGTTGAGCAAGAGAGAAGCGAGTGAGGATAAGAGAATGGTGGGAAGTTATCCCGATGGAAAAGCGGCAGAAACAGAGGTGGAAGGGGAACGCCGCTGCTGCGACACACGGCGAGAAGAGCGAAGTGCAGCAGAGTGCGGGACATGAATCAACATATGAGTGGTGTGAGGGCGCGTGGCGACGAACGGATATGACGCGGGTAGCAGCCGACATAGCGTAACAACGACGGAGCAGAAGGGCAAGAGCGGTGAGCGGCGCGAAGCAGAAAGGCGCCGGATACAGACAGACAGGGGAGTACGGGGAGAAATTGCGGAAATGAGAGGTTGAGGGGCATTTTCGGAAATTAACCGCCGTGACCGACGACTCCCCTACAACTATCCTTATTAATATAGATATATGTATGTATATATATATATGTATGTATATATATATATATGTATGTATGTATATATATATATATGTATGTATATATATATATATGTATGTATATATATATATATATGTATGTATATATATATATATATGTATGTATATATATATATATGTATATATATATATATATGTATGTATATATATACATATATATATATATATATATATATATATACATACATATATATATATATACATACATACATACATATATATATATATACATACATATATATACATACATATATATATATATATATATATATATATATATATATATATATATATATATATATATATATATTGGGGAGATATAATATGCAGACAAACTTGCATGCGGGCGTACGGGCAGGATATTTTGGGAGTCAAGATGACTTTAAATCGAAAAGTGATCAACATGAAAGTTGTAGATCTCGGCAAGACGAACAACTTTAATGTTGATCACCTTTTGATTTGGAGTCATCTTGGCCCTCGATTTCGGCCCCGAAATCTGGGGCGGCGAGAGTGCTACAGTAACGATCTCGCCATCCAAGAATTTGGGGCCAAAATCGAGGGTCAAGACGGCTCCAAATCAAAAAGTGATAAACATGAAAGGTGTTCGTCTCGCCGAGATCTACAACTTTCATGCTGATCACTTTTTGATTTGGAGCCTCCTTGCCCCTTGCCGGTACGCCCGTACGCCCGCACTTGATACTTATATATACACACACACACACACACACACACACACACACACACACACGAGTGACAGGCACGAGCCTATGACCCGATGGCCACGCGCCACTGTACTTGGCTGCCAACGGCGGGCTTTGCCCGCCCACCCTCCCGAAGCCTGCCCCAGCCTGCCCGACCCAGCCACATTTTCCATGATATAAGAGTGAATCACCCTTTGGTGAAAGACAAAATAGGAAAGCACAATGTTGCACCGAAGAGTGTTTTTTCCTTATAGAATACTGTGCGGGCATACAGACGTACGAACAAGAGTCAAGGAGGCTTCAAATCGAAAAGTGATCAACATAAAAGTTGTAGATCTCGGCGAGACGAACAACTTTTATGTTGATAACTTTTTTATTTGGGGTCATCTTGGCCTTCGATTTGGGCCTCGAAATAGGGGGCGGCGAGAGTGTTACAGTAAAGCCTCTCGCCGTCCCCGATTTCGAGGCCCAAATAGAAAGCCAAGACGGCCCCAAATCAAAAAGTGATCAACATTAAAGTTGTTCGTCTCGCCGAGATCTACAACTTTCACGTTGATCACTTTTTTATTTGGAGATTTCTTGACATTCGATTTGGGCCTCAAAATCAGGGGGGAGAGAGTGCTACAGTAAAGCCTCTCGCTGCCCCCGATTTCGAAGCCCAAATAGAAAGTCAGGACGGCTCCAAATTAAAAAGTGATCAACATGAAGTTGTTCGTCTCACCGAGATCTACAACTTTCATGTTGATCACTTTTCGTTTTGAGACCGTCTTGACCCCCAAAAATTCTTGCCCGTACGCCCACACCGTATGTTTGCCGTTGTCAAACCTTCTTTTTAGTACCACACCGCCCTTTAAATTAGGAATTTCGGGTATATATTGATACTTCTGCAATTAGTGTTTGAAATGAGGTGTGCAGGCAGGCTTGCGGGCTTGCTAGCCGAATTGCGGCTTGACTGGCTTAATGTCCGTGTTGGCGGCCTGGCAGACCTGATTGCGTGGTATTTTTAGCTCTTTATGCCTTATAGGGGTACAATCGTAATTTCACATAGGTTTAGGATCTTAGTAGTAGGTTTAGGAGCCCTAGTAAAATATGGAGAGAGAGGATTGGTTTGATTAGACGGCTGCTGATATAGTGGAAGAGATCAGACGACTATTATTTTTTCCCCTAATTTCGAACTCTGGCTATTTGCAAACCTCAATATTTCTTTTTAATATGGTATATATATATATATGTGTGTGTGTGTGTGTGTGTGTGTATATATATGTATATATTATATACATACAGAATAATATATATAAGCTCAACGTTTTTTAGCCTAAAAAAGCTTGAGCTGGTTTTCCCATAATACATGTCGGAATTAGGTATATAATATATGCATTTTATAGCCAAGAACAAGATCTACAACTTTCATGTTAAACATTCTTCCAAAATTTGCACGGTTAGGACGGAATCTTGCCCGAAAGCTTGCTGACTCGAAGTAAATATAATAATAATAAATTTCAAAATTCAAGCCAGCAACCTTTCGGGCTAGATTCCGCCTAAATCATGCAAATTTTAGAAAAAATCCTCAACATGAAAGTTGTAGATCTCATTCTTGGTTATAAAATGCATATATATATATATGTTCCAAACCATACATATATATATATATATATACATATATATACATATGTATATATATACATATATATACACGAGCATCTTCACACGGGCTACGCCCGTGCTTGATGCTCTCAGGCGGCCTTCGGCCGCATCAGGCGGGCTTCGCCCTCCTGCACACGGGCTTTGCCCGTGCTTGATGTTTCAGGCGGCCTTCGGCTGCATAGAAGCGGACCCATCTTCCACGCAATTCACCCGCTCGGCGCCGCAACCGCCGCTCGCGTCCCCGCATTTCACCGGCTCGGTGCCGCAACCGACACTCGTAGCACTCGTATAAAGTAAATTAAAACTTACAACACCAGTATGTAATCTTTTATCGTACAGCAAATGATGATTATTTACAACTTTTACATAAGAATGAAAAGTGCATAGATTATTTCCAACATTTGCATAAGAATAAAAAGTGCATAAGAATGAAAAGTGCATAAGAATGAAAAGTGCATATATTAGGTGATTATTTCCAACATTTACTGCAGTTCAAACTGCAGCGCAGTTTGCATAACAGTGTAGGTTGCTGCAGGTTGCTGTTGTTTGCTGCACTATAGTTTGCACTGTAATTTGCACTGCAATACAGTTTGTTGCAGTGCAAACTGCACCGCCGTTTGTTGTAGTGCAAATTGCAAGCTTTATAAAAGCATCAAGCATGATATACTTAGGCAAATAAAGAACCTGAATGAAATTTACAACTAAGGTAGACAAGTAAAGAACTAAATAAAAATATATCAGGTTATCATAAGAAAATAAATGATATACGTAGACATTACTGATATACTTCGGCATTAAACTATAAGAGAAGACATTAATTATTTAAAACAATGAGGCGAGAATCAACTCATTTGATTAATTAATTCTTATGATAACATGAATGGAAATTACAAATAAGGTAGGAAAGAAAAGAAATAAATTAACACATATCATTCATACAGCTAGGGGCGGATGAACAACAATGCTTTAAAAATGTTTATTTGAAACCAAAACAGACGAAATTGATATCAATTTCGTATTTTCACAACAAAAAATTATCCATAACTCGCAGAACATTTCAGAATAGGATTTGCTAAGTAATAGGAAGAAGGGAAATTGGCTCCTAAAGATTAAATGGGTTTCTGATGTAGGTCTGAGGACAGACCTAATTATGATCTAAAGGCTAGGAAACATTAAAAATCTATATATATAAATAAATGTCTTGTAAAATGGATCAAACAGGTAATTGGATCAAGAAGATGAGGTAAGTATAAATAAATATCTTGTACAATGGATCAAACAGGTTATTGGATCAAGAAGATGAAGTAAACATACCATGATCAACGACTAGAATTGATCTATTGAAACTCTCAGGCGTATGCATTAAAAGTTCGGTGCACAGCCATTTCGGAGTAGCCTTGTTTCTTGTTATCCTGGACTCACCATCAAGTGCACGACAGTTGTACGGCAAATGGAGCGCCCGGTGCACAGAATTGGTCTAAATAAACATCTAGTTTTTAATTCGTCGATGCATCAAGAGCACAAACTTTTTAATAGAATCATAATTATCCGGTCATTCAGGTTTTGAAGCACCGGTCCGATCACGTTGCGACAAACAGGGAACTGTTCAAGGAATAATAACTTATAACATGAATTTGAAACAAAAAGAGGTGCAATTAATGAATAATTGATAGAACCATGTTTAATTAATTGAAGTCAAAGAGGCTCGTGAGCAGTAGAGCACACATGAAATCTTATTGATCAAAACACAGGCGAGAACATAAAAACATACAATGTAAGGACCGATTCCTTCATATCTGAGAGCAATATCAACAAGATTTCCTGAAGCTGCGCGAAGAAGACAATTAATCACTAAGGTGGGTCACAATTCCAGACATCCTTAACTAATGTTATTACCGCAGACAGAAGCAACGAACATGATGCTGCTAAAATTTATAGTAAAAAATGACAATATTTGCCAATGAATTAATCATGTTGAATTTGTTGAATTTGATATTGATGCAACAAATACCAACATTTATGCCCATATAATTTTTGCCCTGCCCAAGCAGTCCTAATGCCCGCCTAATGCACCTGCATGGAGATTTTTTTTTCTTATTCTCAACCCCTGAATTAAGATTGCTAACAGTTAATATACATGACAGGTTTCTCAGTGGATTTCCCTTCAAATTTACAAAAGGGGGGAGAAGATTTTGGATGAATAAATAAGAGGAAAATGCAATGGTAAGAAGATGGATTACTGGATTATGTGATCATAAATTAGCATTGAGGTTTCTACAATGAACATCTATGGAGATCGCGAGAAATCCAAAGCTGATAAAGGATATCATATATATTTAGCCAACAAAATAAAGATCTTAAAGCACCAAAAATGTATTTTAGCATACAAAATTCCTTCTCAAAGCACCAAAAACATGACGATATCATCTTTTGAATAGGATATGAATTATCTGCGAGAGCTCACAGTACAGTAAACAGAGACAGAAATGTAAAAAAAACAAATTAAACTCTTGGCTCTCTGTACAAAAGCAGGGGACATCTGCTAGAAAAAACAACGGATTCTAAAAGTTCCGCAAGCAGGTCAAGACTGAAGAGTAATTGCATCATGGGTAGGGTATTGTTACCGGGGATGGATCATGGATGATTCTGCTTTCTTCTTCGCAGTCATCTTCTTCGCATGTGTCTCCTTCTCTCACGGGTATCAGGTTATGTCAGCCACTGAACTTGTATACCCACGGGTGGCTATCCGTGGTTGAGCTACAAAAACCCCACGCTAATTACTTCGCTGAATGCCAAATGTGCAGAACAACGGAGCAATCAGGCTGAAACCCCAACTTACCCAAACTGTGAATCCTAAGGAGAAAGAGAATGGGAATAGAGAGAGCATAGAATGGTACCGCGATCAGAAAAGCAATGACGAAGTGAGGAGCGTTTGTCCAGGAGGTTGTGGCGAGGAGGTTTGGTTTATTCTACCGAGGAGGAGAACCTGATGGAAAACACCGTTGTAGCCTCCCTTTCTTGTAGTGAGGCCTACACATGATCCAATAAATTAACACGGAAAGTTTGATTCAAATTACACATGTTGGTTTCCAACAGTCATATAATTTAAATGTCATAGGAAATTAATAGGTTAAGCAATGGAGGATAAAGATGAAGTTCATCAAAGTTTGGAAAGTTGGCAAATGCAAATCCAAAAAAAAAACATACATGAATCCAAGAAATTAACACGAAAAATTAAATCACATTGTGACATTTCATCAAGTACGTGAGAAGCAGTTGATTCAAATTACACTGGTTAGTTTGCAACAATCATATAATTGAAATGTCATAGGAAATTAATAGGTTAAGCAATGGAGGCTCAAGATAGAGTGTATCCAAGCTCTGAAAGTTGGCAAATGCAAATTAAAAAAAAATCGTGGTGGTTGAGCACATATCTACTATTAATAAGGCTGTTTCTGTTCATGGTGATTACACAATTCATAAAAATGATATCGAATTTGGTAGAAGGCATGCTTCATGCCGGTTTTGTTATACATCATGCTACAGAATTTAAACCTCAGTGATATGTTTATGAAATATCAGGAGACGCGCAACATGTAATTTGGCAAAAATTTCATGCCGATTCAAGTGAATAGCTATAAACATATAACTAACAATGCATAACAAATGGAATAGAATTTGGCACATGACATGATTATATGCACTAATAAACATTGCAAAATTGAATGGTGATGCAAGTAAACAGCTATATATATAATTAACAATGCATAAAAAATGATATCGAATTTTGTAGAAGGCATGATTTATGCTGGTTTTGTTATATATCGTGCTACAGAATTTAAACCTCAATGATATGTTTATGAAATATCAGGAGACGTGCAACATGTAATTTGACAAAATTTCAATGGTAATTCAAGTGAACAGCTATAAACATATAGCTAACAATGCATAAGAAATGGAATAGAATTTGACACATGGCATGCTTATATGCACCAATAATCATCACAACGGCTGTTGAGTGCGAGTGAAAAAGCAGGCCAAAAATGGCAGAGTTCAAACAATGCCTATCATCTCCACATCAATGATTCTTGTATAAAAACAAAGCAAACAAAACAGGTAATGTTTGTAAAACATGTATTGTTTTTAAAACCGATGAACAGTCGAGGAAGATTACCTCGAAAAAAACTACTCACAATCACTATAATCCAAGACTACATAGTTGCCTCAAATCATGCATACCGTGAATGTTTCAACAGCAGATGCAAAATTTGTGTTTTCACCAAACTCCTGAAGCAAAAAACAGTATTACACAATCAGAAATACAAAATTAAAAATCGGCGAAAGTCAGTAATAATGTAGTATAGAAATTTTCAGTCTTGAATTAAATGGCTATCAGTTGTAGGGTGAGTATAATATTTCATCGTGCAAATATATTCTGAAAACGTTATTGGCCCTAGCCTTCTGTAATGACAATAGTGAATCTAAATTTTTTTGTGGAATAAAATTATGAAAATGTTCTTCGCCCTAGCCTTCTCTAATGACAACAGTGAATATAAATTTTTTTCAAAGCAACGAAACAGGTAATGTTTGTAAAACATGTATTGTTTTTAAAAACGATGAACAGTCAGGGAAGAATAACGCAAAAAAAAACTACTCACACTCACTGTAATCCAAGACTACATAGTTGCCTCAATTCATGCATACCGTGAATGTTTCTGCAGCAGATCCAAAATTTGTGTTTTCTCCAAACTCCTGAAGCAAAAACAGCAGTACACAATAAAAAAATGGGAGAAAGTCAGTAATAATGTAGTGTAGAAATTTTCAGTGTTGAATTAAATGGCTATCACTTGCGGGGTGAGTATAATATGTCATTGTGCATATAAATTCTGAAAACGTTATTGGCCCTAGACTTCTCTAATGACAACAGTGAATCTAATTTTATTTGTGGAATTAAATTCTGAAAATGTTGTTGGCCCTAGGCTTCTCTAATGACAACATTGGTTGTGGAGGTGAGATTGGGTCGGGGCGACGACATTCAGTGGGGGCGGCATGCGGCTGAACGAATCATCATCATAAATAATAAAAAATTTAAATACATGTGCTCTCAAAAAAAGTAGAAAATAAAACTTGTCGCCATTGGGCCGGATCTTTAGTCATAATCCCACTAATGTCCAACTACATCATCACTTTCCTTTTAGTTTCATTCCAAGTCTTTTTTTGTTCTCCCCTCCTCCATTTAACATGCCTAGTGAGTAAACTATCACAACGCATAACATGTGACTGTAACGGTCTCATTTGTACATGTGTGCTACCAATACGAACTTAGATGGGGGGGTTTTTAGCGGTTTTAAAATATAACGGGAAGGTCCTTGTAATATACGTAAGCAAGTGGGGAGTATTTTGTAATTAATTCTATGAAATTATAAGTGCAGTTTTGTACATTATCTCCACCAGTAAGTTATTTAGCAGAATCTTGGATGTGGAGTTCTACTATGCATCCTATATAAATGAATATTAGACTTTAATGTTAGTTTACAATTACTATATTAGAAGTCGTAGGGCCTCTAAAACCATACCATTAGTTTGGCATGTACGATAATTCTGGAAAATAACATGTCGTATAAGAGTGTAATATAGAATTTGAGTTGCAGTTATATATATAACTACATAAGATTATTAAACATACTCTAGTATAATTTGAAGATGCTCTAAAAATTTTCAGAGTATTTCTGGAGTCCATCAGTTAAGAAATGAAAATACTTAACTTCAAACAATATATGAGCGGTTGAACGAAGCATCATCATAAATAATAAAAAATTTAAATACATGTGCTCTCAAAAAAATTAGCAAATAAAATTTGTCGCCATTGGGCCGGATCTTTAGTCATAATCGCTCTAATTCCCGACTACATCATCACTTTCCTTTTAGTTTCATTCCAACTATTTTTTTGTCCTCACCTCCTCCATTTAACATGCCTAGTGAGTAAACTATCACAACGCATAACATGTGACTATAATGGGCTCATTTGTACATGTGTGCTACCAATGCGAACTTAGATGAGGGTTTTTAGCGGTTTTAAAATATGACGGGAAGGTCCTTGTAATATGCGTAAGCAAGAGGAGAATATTTTGTAATTAAGTCTATCAAATTATAAGTGCAGTTTTGTACAGTATCTCCACCACTAAGTTATTTAGCAGAATCTTCTATGTGGAGTTCTGGTATGCTTCCTATATAAATGAATATTAGACTTTAATGTTAGTTTACAATTACTATATCAGAAGTCGTAGGGACTCTAAAATCATACCATTAGTTTGGCATCTAGGATAATTCCGGAGAATATCAATTCGTATAAGAGTGTAATATACAAAATCCAGAAATCACAGATGCTTACGTAGATGTGCCGGCGTGCTGAAGAAATATGAAGAGAGACCTGAGAAAGTGGACATAGGTTAAAGCAGGAATTGAAATCAGAGGAGCATATACAAAATTCAGAAGCAAACGTGAAAATGGGGAAGAAAGAACATGCTAATAAAATACCTATTGATGGTGTGAGGCCGGGTCTGTGACTGAGGCAGCGGCTGTTGCTGGCTTCAGGAGCAGAGGGGACAAAAATCACAGAGGAGGAGAGACGACAGTGAGGAAGTGAAGCGATAATTGGGGGAGTTATCCCGTTTCGGCGACAATGGTCGCTGATGGCGTCGGAAGGCAGAGCAATCGCGATGTAGAGCCTGGGAAGAAGAAGCGAGGGTTTCTGGGAAGGTGCGGAAATGGTGGAGAATGTGCAGCTGTAGCAATCGCACGAGAGTTCGAGCGGGTTAAGGAAACTTAATCCATGCCAAGAGCGGCGTGATCGACGACGTAGCAGCCACTGTACGCAGCACGCGGGAGGAGGACGGGGCACGCGGCGGCGTCAGCGGATTGCGGCCAGGTAACGGTGGCACGCGGCGAGCAGGGGCATGAAGGAACGACGCGTGGCAGCCGAGGAAAATGTCACGAAATACCGCCGACTAGAGGAACCGGGGGGGGGGGGGGGTTGGAGGGTTGTTCGAGAAATTTCATTGACGGAGACGGAGGGGAACGCTGTACGGAGAGAGCAGACAGAAAACACAAACAACCTTATTAATAGTAGATATGTATATATTATATATACATATATATATATCTACTATTATACGAAAACTATTCTTTCGTGAAATATGTCTGATGGCCCTATATTGCCCTTATACTTGTATTCATAATTACACAATTATACCAAACTTTATATTAGTATATTATAAAGGCAATATCTTTTTAGGTAATTACACAACTTTACAATATTAAAATATAAAAAATAAAAACACCAGATACCCTAAACTTATTGTCTCTAGCTAGGAATGACAAAAGAAAAATTAATGTTTTAACGTTAAAATATAATTTGTTTTACAAAATAAAAATTATATTCTTGAGTTATATTTCTTTACGGTCATTTTGAGTATCATATGTATATGTTACGGGTCGGGCGGATCTCGCCGGGAGCGGGTGGATCCCGCCGGGAGCGGGCGGAGGCCGGGAGCGGGCGGAGGCCGGGAGCGGGCGGAGGCCGGGAGCGGGCAGAGCCCGCCGGGAGCGGGTAAAGCCCGCCGTCGTCGGTCGTGTACTGTCGCGCGAGGCCATAGGGGAGGGTACTGTCCACGACAAATGTTGCCGCCCACGACAAATGTCGCCGCCCACGACAAATGTAGCACCACCGGCGAATGTCGCATCCCGACGAATGTCGCACCCCCGCCGAATGCTCTCAGGGCCGAAAGCCCGTGCCTGTCACTTGTATGTATATACATATATACATGTACATGTACATATGTATATACACATGTATATATACATATATATATATACACATGTATATATACATATATATATGTATATACATATGTACATGTACATGTACATATGTATATACATATATACATGTACTATTAAACTAAAATTCTAGGGCATGCCTAGAGCGCAACGAAAACGCAAAGAGGATCACTCATAGAGGAGTTAAACGAAGCTATGCCTCCGACCATGGAGCCAAATGAGAGCAGGAAAATGAAACTCGATGCAGGTTAGGAGGTGCTGTCGAGATGGATGCCCGATTCAAGCCACCTGCTGGGGTCACCGGAGTTGCAAGAGGAGCGCCGCCTGGAGTGCGGTGGAGCGCTACTTGGAGTGCGGAGGAGCGCCGAAGAGGGGAGGCAGAAAGCCCAAGTCCGCCTGTACTGGATCGGGAAACCGCCGCCTGGACTGGATCGGGAGGAGCGCCGCCTAGACGGGGAAGAGCCTCCTGGGCTTGATCCGGAGTAGCGCCACCTGGACGGGGATCGGGGTGACCGTCTGGACGGGGAAGAGCCGCCTGGGCTTGATCCGGAGGAGCGCCTCCTAGATCGGGAAGAATGCCTCTAGGGCCGGCTGCTTTGGGGCTTCTTGAGTGGGAGAGAAAACCTAATAGAGTTATTGAGATGGGCTTAATACTCCTATTTATACCCCCAATCTAGGGCCTCAAGCAAGCTTGATTAATCGTGGCCGTCCATCCTCCCATCTAGAGGATCTTAACAAATAACCATGATTAGGCTCGAACCACTCGTCACAAATGGGTTCGTCGAGTCACCCCGTTATACTATCACCCTACCGGACTCCGACGTGTCGAATCAAATTATATAATCTAACATTCTCCCACTTGATTCAACACGGAGGAAATCCTACCTATTAGTTAGAAAATTATAATTTTGCTTTATCAAGTAAAGTAACACTAGACTCATAGGGTGATAGTGAATATAAAACCTTTTCGTATGGCCATACAAAATAATTAAAAGAAATACAATGACTCTTGACCCAAACTTTATGTGATGTCTTTATACTTGCATAAGAAGTCACCACCACATAGACTGCAGCGGTTGTACCTTAAGCAGTAGGCACTTCCCTTCCGCAATCACAATGTAGAAGTTAAATCCTATCAAGTACTTTACGCGGCATTATTTCTTTTTGAGTGTAAAGCCCCCACTCTTTAATGCAATATTAAATCTCTAATAATACTTTAACATGCGCAATAGAGATAGTAAACTGGAAAATATTGCATTAATCAATCATAATAGGAGAATAACATAAAATGTCATGACAACTTCAAACATCAAACGAGTCCACAAGTCCCATTCTTTCTACATGACTTTTGTATAGCTTAGGTGGGAGCCCCTTAGTCATGGGATCTACTATCATAAGCAGTGTTCCTATGTGTTCGATGATGATTTTACCCTCCTGCACGTTCTCTCTAACCACAAAAACTTTATATCAATGTGTTTGATGCGGCTCCTGCTTTTATTGTTCTTGGCAAAGAACACTGCTGCAACATTATCACAAAGAAGCTTCATGGGCTTAGGAACTGTATCCATCACCCTAAGCCCTGAGGAGAAATTCCTCAACCACAATGCCTGCTTGGTTGCTTCATAGCATACAATAAACTCTGCCTCCATAGTCGAGGATGCAATGAGGGTCTGTTTGACACTTTTCCACGCAACTGCACCACTAGCCAACATAAAATTGTAGCCCGATGTGGATTTCCTCGAGTCTTGACAGCCTGCAAAGTCTGCATCTGTGTATCCGACCAGGTACAGATTGTCGAATTCTCTATATGTAAGCATGTAATCTTTTGTTCCCTAGAGATATCGTAATACTTTCTTGACAGCTGTCCAGTGCTCCATTCCAGGATACCTTTGGTATCTTCCCAACATCCCTACAACGAATGCAATGTATGGTCTAGTGCAAACATCTAAGTAGACCAAACTGCCAACCGCAGATGCATATGGAATATTTTTCATGGATTCCAATTCCAGAGAATTTTTGGGACATTGTGACAAACTGAATTTGTCACCCTTTACAATATGAGCTATTGAACTGGAACAAGTTTTCATATTGAATTTCTCTAGAATTTTGCTGATATAGGCCTTCTGAGATAACCCCAAGATCTTTCTAGATCTATCTCTATGTATCTCGATTCCTATAACATAGGAAGCCTCCCCTAAATCTTTCATGTCAAAATTCTTAGAGAGAAACTGTTTAGTCTCCCATATCATTCTCAAATCATTGCTTGCTAGAAAAATGTCGTCAACATATAGGACTAATAACATAAACTTGCTCCCACAGACCTTGATGTATATGCAATCATCCACAATGTTTTCCTCGAAACCGAATGAGATAATCACATTGTGAAATTTTATATACCATCGTCGTGCGGACTGTTTTAGCCCATATAATGACCTTAATAATTTGCATACAAGATTATGGCCTTTCTCCGAAACGAATCCTTTAGGTTGGATCATGTATACTTCCTCCTCAAGTTCCCCATTTAAGAATGCCGTTTTGACATCCATTTGATGTAGCTCCAGATTAAAATGAGCTACAAGGGCCATGATTATCCTTAATGAATCCTTCTTAGAAACTGGAGAGAAGGTGTCGTGATAATCAATACCTCCCTTTGAAGGAAACCTTTGGCCACAAGTCTTGCTTTATATCGTTCGATGTTACCAGAGGCGTCAACCTTGGTCTTGTAGACCCATTTGCAACCTACCGCACGGAAACCTGCTGGTAACTCTACTAGAATCCATACTTGATTGACTGTCATTGAGTTAATTTATTCCTTCATAGCTTCATACCAGTTATCAGAATCTGTATAGCTCATGGCCTCTGAAAAGGTGAGGGGGTCTTGATTGAGTCCAGACAGATCATCGATCTCTTGTAAGTACACTACATAATCTGATGGAATAGCCGACCTTTTGGCTCTTGAAGATCTCCTTAAATCTGGTTGATCAGGTGGTTGTGGCACAGTCTCAACCACTGGTAGCGGTTCCTGGATGACTGCTTCGCTAACCACTTCTTCATGAGAGTTCTGGACAGGGGGGTCACCGATCACGCCTTCATAAGTTTGGATCCGAATAGGTAGGTGTTGAGCCACAGCAGGTATGAGCCCACCAGGTTCAACATCACTACCAGAGTGTGCAGTCTCCTGCACCTCTTCTATCACAACTTTATGAAAACTACTCTCACCAGTGTGGATTTCCTCAAGGAATTTGGCATTCCTTGCTTCAACTATTTTTAGCGTATGAGAGGGACAGTAAAATCTATAACCCTTGGATTTTTCTGCATAGCCAATGAAAAAACCACTGACTGTCCTTGGGTCTAATTTCCTTTCATGTGGGTTGTACACCCTAACCTCTACTGGACAACCCCATATGTGCACATGGTTTAAACTGGGTGTCCATCCGTTCCATAACTCAAATGGTATTTTAGGAACCGATTTGGATGGAACCCAGTTCAAGATATACACGACCGTCTTCAAGGCTTCACTCCACATGTTAGGAGGGAGAGATGAGACACTAGTCATGCTCCTTACCATGTCCATTAAGGTACTATTCCTTCTTTCAGCTACGCCATTTTGTTGTGGCGTGCCATGCATCGTATATTGAGCTATGATTCCATGTTCTTGAAGGAATCTAGCAAATGGACCTGGTCTTTGGGTTCCATCTATGAACCTACCATAATATTCACCGCCTCTGTCAGATCTTACAATTTTGATACTCAAACCAGATTGTTTCTCTACCTCTGCCTTATAGACTTTGAAAGCATCGAGTGCTTCAGATTTGTCGTTTAAGAGGTAAAGATACATGTATCTTGTAAAATCGTCAATGAAAGTAATAAAATATTTTTGACCATTCATGCAGAGGGTGTTAAAGGGTCCACAGATATAAGTGTGAATAATCGTTAATTTAGCATCACTTCTTCTAGCTCCTTTACTGGACTTGCTTGTATTCTTTCCCTTTATGCAGTGTATGCAAGTCCCAAAATCAGTGAAGTCAAGTGCCTGAATGACGCCTTCTTTCACTAATCTTTTAAGGCGCTCTATGGAGATATGACCTAATCTCCTATGCCATAAGCTAGATGAATTGATGCTTTTCACATTATGAGTACTACCGTTATCAAGCACTGTAGTGACTGATTGCATATAATTTAAATCTAAATCAAGACTGTATAAACCATCAATTAATCTATCAGAGCCAATAGGGACTGAATCTTTAATAATCAGAATTGAAAAATCTCTAAACTGAAAATTAAAGCCCTTAGGCGTTAGTCTTGATACAGATAATAAATTTTTTGAAAAACTAAGAATGAAGAAGGTCTTCTCTAACTCCAAAATGTATCCGGTTTGAAGGACGAGCTTGTATGTCCCAACACCTTCAACAGAAGACGGCATCTTGTTTCCTGAATAGATGCATAATTCTCCATCACTAGGTTTCCTTAGGCTTTGAAACCCCTGCATAATAGTAGAAACATGGATTGTAGAGCCTGAATCAATCCACCATGTGTTATGAAAATCATGAGAATTTACGAAATTTGATTCATAACACACTAAAGACGTCATACCTTCCCTTTTCGCGAGCCAAGTTTTGTACTTGTTGCAATCCTTCTTCATGTGACCACTCTTTTTGCAGAAGAAATAAGTTGATAGCTTCATGTTCTCCGGTTTCTTTATGGGAACAGCTATCCCCTTGCCCTTGCCTTTTGGGTCACTCTTTATTTTGCTGGATTACCCTTTCTTGTGGTGCACAAAGTTCACCAATTCCAGCTTCTCTTGATTTAGCCTGCCTTGCTCTTGAACACACATGTTCAATAGCTCGTTCACTGACCATTTTTCCTTATGTGTCATATAAGACACCTTGAAGGCAGTGAAGTCGGCAGACAAGGAAGTCAAGATGAAGTGGACCAGAAATTACTCCGAAAAATCAACGTCCAATGCCTTTAGCTGAGCAGCTATGTCTCTCATTTCCATTATATGTCCCCGTACGCTTTTTGTCCCTTTGAGCTTCATGGAACAGAGCTTTGCCATAAGGGTGCTGGCTTGGGCTTTATCCGAGCTGACGAACTGTTCGTCAATGGCCCCCATCAGTTCTTTAGCAGTTTTGCACTCAGGGATAGATCCCCTAATGCTCTGACTGACGTGGGTCTTGATCACCATTATACTGAGACGATTGGATCTCTCCCATCGCTCATATAAGGTACGGTCAGCTGGTGTGCTCTCTGCCGTGGGGAGAGCAGGCTCATCCACGCGGAGTGCTAAATCAAGGTCCATACACCCTAAGGCTAGAAGCACCTTATCTTTCCATATTTTATAATTGTCCCCCGAGAGAGTGGGGATGAATTGAGTTGGGTCGATTACCGTATTAAAAACTACAAGAAAAACCAGGAAAAATACATGCTTATAATTTATTTAAAAGCAACTACATAAAAAATAAGAAAGAACGCAAAGTGGCACAAAAACTTTATTTAACAATTAATTCATATTAATTGTTAATAATAAAAAACCAGTCTCCCTGTGGGCAAAGACCGCTATCGCATAGGATTTTTATTAATTTTCTTTATTTATATAGCTAGTAAGACTATGTACCACGGTCAATGAGAACTCGTACCTGTGGGCATGGAGACCCATTAATCGGGATACACTCTTACTACTATATACCAATTAAAATTTTTTTTTGTTATCAATTACTTCCCTGTGGGGCCGAGTAATTTTTAGCAACCTTAAAATTTAATTGCAACGAGAAAAAATTAGATATTTGTGACTATAAAAACGCACCCCACGATTTGTTCCCTGAACAGTCACTATTACCGCGCTTATCAGGATGCTTTGGCCACCCCTGATAATCACGATAAACCAGTATTCTAATTTAATGCAAATAAACAAAAAGAATTGTTGGAGCTCACACAAGCAAATGACCCGAATCTGATTTCCATAAACGCCTTCACCTGAAAAGCTTCATATGTACTCTGGATCGTCCACCATTGCCAAGACTTGGACGTTTTGAAAAGTTCCTCCACCACCGCATCGGAGAGCCCCAAAGATCACTGGATTTGAAACGCTTGATCTCCTCCATAAGGTGGTCACGAAAATCGGATTCGGGGCAGGAGAGCGGGGTTGTCCATTATCGTTACATCACATTCCAGATAAATAAATAATGAATCATTTACAGGGCCTTGAAAAAATATTACACCATTACAGAACAACCGGCAATAGACAACCACAACGATCCCTGAACGCACCAAACAAAAGAACGAGCATCCAACGAGATAGCTACGCGCATTTTGGAAGAAATCTCCACAAAATTTTTGAGAAACATCAAAAAAACAATTTTTTCGGAAGAAATCTTCGCACAAACATTTTTTGAAAACTGTATTCTAGACCTCTATATGCAAGCTCTGATACCAAATGTTAAACTAAAATTCTAGGGCATGCCTAGAGCACAACGGAAACACAAAGAGGATCACGCATAGAGGAGTTAAACGAAGTTATACCTCCGGCCATGGAGCCAATTGAGAGCAGGAAAATGAAACTCGATGCAGGTTAGGAGGTGCTGCCGGGATGGATGCCCGATTCAAGCCACCTACTGGGGTCGCCGGAGTTGCAAGAGGAGCGCTGCCTGGAGTGCGGAGGAGCGCCGCCTGGAGTGCGGAGGAGCGCCGAAGAGGGGAGGCGGAAAGCCCAAGTCCGCCTGTACTGGATCGGGAAACCGCAGCCTGGACTGGATCAGGAGGAGCGCCGCTTGGACGGGGAAGAGCTGCTTGGGCTTGATCCAGAGGAGTGCCGCCTGGACGGGGATCGGAGTGACCGCCTGGACGGGGAAGAGCCATCTGGGCTTGATCCAGAGGAGCGCCGCCTGGATCGGGAAGAATGCCTCTAGGGCCGGCTGCTTTGGGGCTTCTTGAGTGGGAGAGAAAACCTAATAGAGTTATTGAGATGGGTTTAATACTCCTATTTATACCCCCAATCTAGGGCCTCAAGAAAGCTTGATTAATCGTGGCCGTCCATCCTCCCATCTAGAGGATCTTGACAAATAACCATGATTAGGCTCGAACCACTCGCCACAAATGGGTTCGTCGAGTCACCCCGTTATACTATCACCCTACCGGACTCCGACGTGTCGAATCAAATTAGATAATCTAACATGTACATGTACATATGTATATACAATTGTACATATACATGTACATATGTATATACATATGTACATGTACATGTATATATGCATATATACAAAAAGGCTTGGGTATACCATGTAACGCTCGCAGCCCACATAAATCATCTCAGTCGTTGGATTCTGCCTCTCTTCCGCCAGTCGTGCAAAAATAAAAAAAAATCATGCAGATGATTTAGGCCTCCGTCGCAGTCGGACAACCCCCAGCTGGTTGGCCAGGGTCCGGCGATCCCGCCGGTGCGGGCCGGGCGGGCCACTAGCGGCGGAGGCTTCATGATTGAGGCCTCCACCGCCGACGAAGCCACCAGAGGCCTGCCCAACCTCCACTGAAGAGTTCACCGACACCGACGAACCCGCCGAGGGTTGTCTGACGGCGAGCGGGCGGGGACACCGCTTTCGGTGGCCCCGCCCATCCACGGGCAAGGCACCCAGTTATATATAAAAAGAAAATATTTTGACACATTTGAGGTTGAGTTTCTTTCGCTCCTTTAATTACAGCATTGTATCAAAAAAATATGGCCTGTAGTTAGCCAATTTTCTTATCTTTCCTCCCACGTGCCAGCCAAAAGCCCGATGCCTAATTTCTTTCCAAAACGCGTCCGGATGGTTGCCTACGCCGTCGCCGGCCGGACTAGAGCCCACTTGCTAGTTCGTCGGGGGTCGGCTGTTGAAAATTGTGAAGTGAATGTGGGGGTTGATCAGGCAGACCGTGCGTCCTGGGCGGACTGTCTGGCGGACTGGTGGTGTGGCCTGAGCGGTCTGAGGGTGCGGTCTAGTGTTGGCAACCAGCTTAATCAGCTTGTTCTGCTGATGGCTAATCCTTGAAGTAACCAGGCGGATAGATGGTATATCCGCGGGGAAGTGGCGGACTCCCTTTGAGGTCGTGGAGTCCGTTTGTGGTGGACTGCATATGGAGATCGTAGGTTCAGCTTCGGCTGTTGCCCTTGCTCTGGTGGAGCGGTTAGGGGATAACTTCAGAGTCCGCTTGTCGAGAACTGTCTTGGGGAGCTAGCGGACTGAGCTCTTGTTCGCCGAGCTCGCGCCTGAGTTTGGTTGGTTGCTGGACTTGGTCACAATTTGTGACAAGTTCAGGTAGATCGCAGAGTCCGCAATGTATGCTGGTTAACCGAGCGGTTTATGCCTATTGGTCGTGGAGTTATTGTTGCGGGCTGGTGCGTTGTTCGCGGGATGTTGTTGTGTCTGTTATAATGTGCGGACTGGTGCGGTGTCCGCCGGGTTGCGGACTGGCTTCTTGCCTTGGTGCCCGGCGGATTGGATGGTGTTCGGCTTTGTCCATGCAGACTAGGCGGACTGCTTGGTGCTAGCTGCGAGCTGGTGTAGTGATTCTATCCACTAGGGTGGTGACCACACTCCTCATCGTTCCTATAAATAGGAACCCCAGTCACATCAACAGCAACTGAGAGAAACAATAAGTTGAGGGTGGGTTAATTGCTGCCGCCTCGGTTTTCTTGTCCGCGGGGATTGAAAAGGTTTAACTGGTTGTTGTTTGTAGGTTGTGCTGCTAGCATTGAGAAGCCAGGAGTCTTATTCTGAATGCAGTCAGGGATCAGTGGAGCTTGCGGTTATCAATCGGCAGTTTGTAGCAGGTCGCATTTGCGGTCAGCAAGTCTTCTCTCCTTCAGCAATTTTCAGTTCAATAACCTGTCCGCCGGTCTCGGCGGGCTAGGCGGTCTGTTCTTTCAGTTCGTCAGCGGCTTGCAGAGCGGTCGTTTAGCAGAATAACAGGTTGTCCGCGGACTTCACGGTCTCCGTAGATCAGTGGTGCAGTAGCAGCTTGGCGGTCTCAGCGCACTTGGCGGTCTCTGAGGTAGTCTGCCCGGCTTAAAGTTCTTGTTTGCTTTTTTCTTCTCCTTTGTACTTGGCGAAATCATATCTCGCCATGTATGTCTTGCCTTGTAATGAAGATAATTGATAATACAAGACTTGTGGTTGCCTTCTATTGTCTCTGATTTACTTATCTCAGTTTATGGTTGGAGTGTTCTTGCGCCTGGTTCCTGTTTTCCGCTTGATCAAGTTGTCAGCTTGATAGCTCTGGAAGTTTTTACTTGGTATCAGAGCTATCTCCTGATCATCTTGTGAAATTTCAACATGGTATTAAAGGGAACAGTGTCTTGAGCAGTGTTTAACCTCAGTTGTGCTCGGCACTTCTGGAAGCTTTTAGATCAGTGGTTGTTGCAATGGAAGGAGCTTACGCAAGGGGTCATGGTATTGAACTTCTTACAATGGCTAACTTTAAGAAGTGGAAGTCGTGTATGAAGAGCTATCTTCTGTGTGAGGAGTTGTAGGAAGTTGTCGGTGGTGACGACAAGCAAGAAGTGACTGCTGCAACTAGTACTGCTTAACAGGTGAGAGCTTGGAGGAAGATAAATGCAAAGGCAGAGTTTGCTCTCAAGCGAGTTGTCTCACCTGAGCTCTTTGATCACATCTTAGGATGTGAGTCTACTGTTGAGATTGGACATCCATTGATGGACTGTTCAACAGGAAGAATGTAGCGCGACTACAGTTCTTAGAGAATGAGTTGGCTAAAGCAACTTAAGAAGATCTACCCATCTCAAGGTTCTTTCTTAAGATGAAGAACCTGTGTGCTGAGATATCAACATTGGATCCTGATGAGCCCATTTTTGAAGCTAAGTTGAAGAGGCACATAATCCGTGGTTTGTAGAAGGAATATGTGACCTTTGTGACTTATGTTAAAGGATGGGCGACTCAACCATCTTTGCTGGAGCTGAAGAATCTGTTGGCATCACAGGAGAGTCTGGCTAGGCAGATGGCTTGGGTGATTATCTTTGAAAGAAGTAGTGAGACTCTCTTCACTGATAAGAAGAAGAAGTGATGGGAGAAGAAGAAGAAGACTGATGTTGCGGATGAGCCTTTAACTTCCTATCAGAAAGAGAGAAGCGCTGCTCCTAAGAAGAACTGTAAGAAAGAGTTGAAGTGTTACAGGTGTAATCAACCAGGTCACTTCAAACGCGACTGCAAGGTCAAGCTGCAGCTTGGGCATGTTGTAGATAAAGAGGGAGCTGGTTCCAGTGTTGAGGAGGCCAGGTGGGGAGGAGCTTTTCTGACGGGCACGTATGTACGTGCTCTTTACACCGTCAACTACCAAGATGACTGGATAGTTGACTCGGGGTGTGGTCATCACCTCACTGGAGATGAGTCAAAGTTCTCATCGCTGCAAGCATTCTCAGGTAATGAAGCTATCATAAAAGCTGATGATTCTGTTCATACTGTAAAGAAGGAGGGTGTAGTGTCTTTGGATAGTGCTTAGGGTCCACTCACGTTAAGGAGTGTGTATCACGTACCTGACATGAAGAAGAACCTCTTCTCTGTGACCAATGCGGTTGACGCAGGCTATCACGTTCTGTTTGGCCCAACAGAAGTGAAATTTCTCCGCAACGTATTAACGGTAAAGGCTGATGTTGCACATGTAGGGAGAAAAGTTAGAGACTTGTTTGTTTTATCAACAAGCTCTTATGTTGATCGGATGAGGGCCAACAATAGCGCTGCTATTTGGCATGAAAGACTAGGGCACGGTTGGATGGACAAGCTGAAAGCTATGACGATGAGGAGTCTTGTGAAAGGCTTGACAAAGTTGTCATCCTATGGATATGGCCATGTTTGTGCGGGGTGTCAGTTCAGAAAAGCTCATCGCCTTCCATTTGACAAGTCTCAAACAAGGAGCAAGGCACCATTGGAGTGTATCCATGGTGATCTGATGGAGCAAACTGTCACCGTTAGTCTTAGATACATGCTTGTGCTGATCTATGACTATTCAAGATATACTTGGGTGTATTTCATGAAGGAGAAGTCAGACGCTTTCTGATTGTTTGTGGAGTTCAAGGATCTGGTGGAGGGAAGGCTTCGACTGCGGATTAAGAAGTTTAGAACGGACAATGGAGGTGAGTTCGTTTCATCCGAGTTCTCTAACTTCTGCAGAAAGCACGGGATCTAGAGAAAGCTTACATGTGCTCATACTTCACAACAAAATGGAGTAGAGGAGAGGAAGATCCGTCATTTGACGGAAACCTGCAAGTACTGGCTTCATGTAAAGGGCATTCCCAGGTACTTTTGGGTGGAAGGAATGGCTTGCGCAACTTATGTCATCAATCGGATTCCTCTAAGTCCGATCAACATGAAATCTCCTATTGAAATGATGTTCAAGGGGAATCCTAGCGTAGAACACCTTCGGGTGTTTGGATCAACCTGCTATATACATGTCCTGAATGTTCAGAGGACCAAGCTTGATGCAAAGGCAAGGAAGCTTGTATTTGTGGGCTATGATGAGCGGAAGAAGAGATGGAAGTGCATGGTTCCTATGACAAGGGAGTTCGTTGTATCAAGAGACGTTGTCATTGATAAACTAACATTGTGTGGAGGTGGCTCTGTTGAGCTGCAGGAGAGCAGGGTTGATAAAGAGCAGAAGGAGGCTGCTGAAGTTCTTTAGGAGAAGCTGTCTGTGTCACCAGGAGCTCCAGGTATTTCAAGCTCTGGGGTAGAGGCTTTTGGTTCAGCAAGCAGGGGGAGCGACGCTCTAAGTATGCCCGGGAATGGAGCTGATTCTGAAGACGCAGCGGAGGTGGTGAGCAAGGAGCAGACTCTTCGGAGATCGAAGAGGTTCATCAAGCCACCAGCTCGTTATTGCGAAGGAAACACAGTGAGCTTTGTATCTTGTTTCTTTGCAGGCCCCTTGGATGAGCGGGATCCTTCTAGCTTTAATGAAGCCATTGGATTCAAGGAGTGAGAAGATGCCATGAATGAGGAGATGACTTGTCTCAAGAAGAATGAGACCTGGGACCTTGTGCCTGTTGAAGTTGGTGACCGGGCGGTCTGGCGGTCTGGCTTGGTGGGTTGATGACCGCGCGGTCTGGCGGTTTCCCTTAAGCGGTCTGGTTGCTGTGTGTTGCTGTCTGTGGTCCAAGCGGTCTAGCGGTTTGTCACTGGCGACTTGGAGACCGGGCGGTCTAGCGGTCTCACATGGCGATCTCTCTCTCTCTCTGGCAGTTGCCGAGCGGTTAGCCCTTCTGTCTAACCGCGCGGCTTGTGCGGTTTGTGTCTGTACAGTCTGCTTGTGTCATGTAAATTTTTAGTCTCACATCTCTTATTTGTATTCTCTCTTCTCTCCTCCATTCTATATAAGGGAGGTCATACCTTTGTAATAGATACCTTTTTCGAATAATAAAGTTTTAGTTAAACCACTTCCGGTTTTTTTAGTTCGTTTCTCACATGGTATCAGAGGACTCGATCTTTTCCTCCTGATTCTGTGCACCCTCCCTGTCCGCGCGGCTTGCTTCGCCTGCTTGCGCCCTATCCGCGCGGTCTCTTTCTCTCCTTGTCGTTGCCCTCTGTGTGTGCGACCTCTTTGTTCATGTGCTTAGTCGCCGCATTTTGTTCGCCGCGACCTGTTGCCCTGTTCGCCGCGACTTGTTGCCATGTGCCTTATTTTGCCTGTTGCTTCTGTTCGAGCGGACTGTCTTCTAGCCGCTCGACTTCTATCCCTCTGCTTGATTTTGCGGCTTGGTCGTGGCTTCTCTGGCCGCTGGTGTCTGACATCGTGACCGCTGCAGATCTTCTTCTTCCTAACCGCGCGGCTTGTTTCCTAACCGCGCAGCTTCATGTTGTTTGCTCCTATGGCTCTTTCTGATGCTTATACTGCCACCACTCCTGCCACCACCCCTGTCTCCAATCCGGCTCCGTCTCTTCCTCCTACTCCTTCCGGGAACCTTGGCACCGTTTCCAAGCTAGTCGGCTCCAACTACCCGGATTGGAGCGTCTCTTTCACCTTTCTCCTTCGCTCGCAACGCAAATTCCACCATCTCGTTGATGACCCTCATCCTACCGCTTCACCTCTCTTTGATGACTGGGATGCGAGTGACGCGCTTGTGCATACTTGGCTCGCTAACAGCCTATCCGATGAGTGTCTTCCCTCCATCCGTCATGATGAGACGGTCAAGGCCGCTTGGCTTCATCTGTCCGCTCTATACTCCAAAGGGGCTCAGACGTCCCGCATCTATACGTTATATGTGGACCTCTTTGCCTGGCCTACCTTGTCTCCTGCTGCTGCCTACCAACAGGTTCAGGCTCTTGGGGCTGAGATTCTTCAAAATCGCCCCTTTTCTGCGGATTTGGCTCAACAACACAAGCACTTCCAGGAGCTTCTGGGTTTGTGTTATCTGCTCTGGCTTCCTGATACTTATGAATTGATCCGCCATCAAATTCTGGGTGAGGCAGATTCTCCTACCTTAGATGCCACCGCTGCCCGCATCGCCGTTGTCACCTCTCTCCTTCAGCGCCCGCTTCTGCCCGCTCCTTCTCCACCAGACAACTATGCTTATCAAACTTAGCGGAGTGGCTCTGGTAGCCGCAGTCACCAGTCTGGCGGACGTACTTCTTCCTGCTACCTCTGCTCTCACTGTGGCCGCACCGGACATAGTTCAGACTGCTGTTGGACGAAGCATCCCCATCTTCGCCCCTCCGGTGACTCTTCCGCCTCCTCTTCCAAGCCGTCTGCTTCCGTGGTCACATCATTAGGTAGTGCCCACGTGGTGACTCAAGGTAAATGTCTTATCGACTCTGGTGCAACTAATCACATGACGGGCAATCCTCAGTGCTTCTCTCTCCTCGAACGACATGATCGGTTTCCCCCGGTCCTCATTGCAGACGGTTCTCCCTCCCCGGTTCATGGGTCGGGAGTGGTTCATGTTACTCCGTCCCTTCGACTAGCGGACACTCTCTATGTGCCCAAGTTTCTGTGCAATCTATTGTCGGTTACCTCTTTATGCAAGCAACTTTAATGTTCTGTGACGTTTACTCCGACTTCTTGTTCTTTTCAGGATCCGAGCTCCCAGCGGACGATTGCTACTAGGACTGAGAGTGGCGGCCTCTACTTCCTCGACAACGTTTCCGCTTTGTCCGCCTTCTCTTCTTCTTGTACGGATCTTCTCCAATGGAATCTCCGTCTCAGTCATCCTCCACCACGGCTTCTACATCAGCTTCTACCCCACCTCCCTCCCTCCAGTACTCCTTTCAACTGCGATGCTTATCAACTTGGCAAGCATCACCGTTCCTCCTTCCCGCCGAAGCAAGGTCGGGGCTCCACTCGTCCGTTTGATCTAGTCCACTCCGATGTCTGGGGACCTGCTCCTACCCTCACCATTGGTCGGGGTAGTTCTTATTTTGTAACTTTCATTGATGATTTTTCTAGATGTACTTGGGTGTATCTCTTAGGAGATTGCTCTGAACTTTTTGATGTATGGCTCTCTTTTTATCATTTAATTAAAAATCAGTTTGGTGTTTGTTGAAACCAAAAACTTGGTCTCTCGTGGAGTTTGGGGTCCCAAAAGAGGGGTGACCTCACACCTACAACACTCGGGGGAACGTCATGGGCCGAAGACTTAGGAAACTATGAACAGACCCTCGGCTCTAGCGTGGAGGTCCTACCACACACCCGGAAGGTTACAGGAACTCTTCCCCTCCCTCACCAAAGGGCTAGGCTAGGCGCCTTGGAGAGCTCTCTCTACTCTACCAAGAAGAAGCTAAGGGAGGAGGAGGTAAGAAAAAACTCATCCTCTCCAAAGGCACCCAAGGGGGTCTATTTATAGTTTTTCCAAGACCTGAGGGCCGAAATATCCAAAATACCCTTAAGGTCAAAAAGGCCTCGGGCCAATAGAAAATCTCCACACTGGAGGGTAAAGAGGTAATCCCCCCTCGAGGGCATAACGATAAAAATACGCCCCAAGGGGGACCGGGGGGGTGAACCATGCTCCCCCACCCCCTCCGAAAGAACCACCTACAGGGCAGGCCGCCCGGGTGAGCAGTATGCCACAGCCTGGCTCGCCCGCAGGGCAGGCCGCCTGAGCGAGCTGCAGGCCCTGGCCTGGCTCGCCCGCAGGGCAGGCCGCCCGGGCGAGCCGCAGGCCGCCCGGGCGAGCCGCAGGCCAAAGCCTTGCTAGCCCGCAGGGCAGGCCTCCCGGGCGAGCCGCAGGCCACAGCCTGGCTCGCCCGCAGGGCAGGCCGAAGCGCCTGTCTTGCCGCTCCTACCTCGCACCAAGGCAAGCTTGGGAGGGGACCAGCCATCTTGCCACACTCGCCCAAAATATGGACCGGGGGGGAGGTAGATTTTCCCTCCCCCTACTAGTATATTTCCAAGGCCAAGCCAAAATTGGCCACCAAGAGTGCAAAACTCTCCAAAAGCTTAAAAATTCAAAGTTGGTCCTACGCCTGCCGGGAGGGCCCTACTCTGTGAATACGGGGTTGTACACAATCCCCGCTCTTTTCGAGGTTTGCAAAAGCTCGGAAAGAAACATCCAACCCAACGTATTCGCTGAGTGGCCTTCATGGGGCCGAAAAGACTCGGTCTCCCCAAGGGGTCAACCTGTCATGCCAACTAATGGGAGCCTAGATGACGAGACGTTCATGGGGCCGAAAATCCTCGGTCTCCCCGAGGGGTAACCTGTCATGCCAGCTAATGGGGGCCTAGGTGACGAGGTAGCCTTGGGGTGAAAACACTTAGCCTCCCGAAGGATCAACCTGTCATGCCAGCTGATGGGAGCCTAGGTGACGAGACAACCTCGGGGTGAAAACACTTAGCCTCCCGAGGGGTCAACCTGTCATGCCAGCTGATTGGAGCCTGGGTAATGAGACAGCCTCGGGGTGAAAATACTTATCTTCCCGAGGGGTCAACCTGTCATGCAAGCTGATGGGATCCTGGGTGACGAGACAGCCTCGGGGTGAAAACACTTAGCCTCCCGAGGGGTCAACCTGTCATGCCAGCTGATGGGAGCCTGGGTGACGAGACAGCCTCGGGATGAAAACACTTGGCCTCCCGAAGGGTAAACCTGTCATGCCAGCTGATGGGAGCCTGGGTGAAGAGAAAGCCTCGGGGTGAAAACACTTGGCCTCCCGAGGGGTCAACCTGTCATGCCAGCTGATGGTAACCTGGGTGACGAGACAGCCTCGGGGTGAAAACACTTAGCCTCCCGAGGGGTCAACCTATCAAGCCAGCTAATGGGAGTCTGGGTGACGAGACAGCCTCGGGGTGAAAACACTTAGCCTCCCGAGGGGTCAACCTGTCATGCCAGCTAATGGGATCCTGGGTGACGAGACAGCCTCGGGGTGAAAACACTTGGCTTCTACGAGAGATCAACCGGCCTTGTCAGCTAGTGAGATCTTGACAGCAGAATCATCATCGGAGCAGAGGAACTGGGCTTCCACGAGAGATCAACCGGCCTTGTCAGCTAGTGAGAGCCTGACAGCGGAATCATCATCGGAGCAGAGGAACTGAGCTTCCACAAGAGATCAACCGACCTTGTCAGCTAGTGAGAGCCTGACAGCAGAATCATCATCGGAGCAGAGGAGCTAGGCTTCCACGAGAGATCAATCGGCCTTGTCAGCTAGTGAGAGCCTGACAGCGGAATCATCATTGGAGCAGAGGAACTGGGCTTCCACGAGAGATCAACCGACCTTGTCAGCTAGTGAGAGCCTGACAGCGGAATCATCCTCGGAGCAGAGGAACTGGGCTTCCATGAGAGATCAACCGGCCTTGTCAGCTAGTGAGAACCTGACAGCGGAATCATCATCGGAGCAGAGGAACTGGGCTTCCACGAGAGATCAACCGGCCTTGTCAGCTAGTGAGAGCCTGGCAGCGGAATCATCATCGGAGCAGAGGAACTGGGCTTCCACGAGAGATCAACCGGCCTTGTCAGCTAGTGAGAGCCTGACAGCGGAATCATCATCGGAGCAGAGGAACTGGGCTTCCACGAGAGATCAAGTGGCCTTGTCAGCTAGTGAGAGCCTGACAGCGGAATCATCATCGGAGTAAAAGAACTGAGCTTCCACGAGAGATCAACCGACCTTGTCAGCTAGTGAGAGCCTGACATCGGGATCATCATCGGAGCGGAGGGAGAAACGAGCCACCCTCTGAGGCACTCTCGACCCTGCCAGCTGGTGTGAGCCTGGTATGAGGAGATCCTCTCGGGGGTTGGGAGCTGGACATATCACCTAAGCTTTTTCAATTCTAACATCCTCTAACGGGGAAAAAAAGATGGGTTACATGACCCCCCCCCCCCCCCCCCGACTCTACTGGTCGAGGGCTAGACTCATTACAACATAAGAAAAAGATACAAGACTCTGCCGTGACAAGGCTTCTTCAGGGGGCCTGGGGCTGGTGGTCGTCGTCAAATTCCTTCCCCTCGGACACTTCCATCCTGCTCAGGCTCTCCATGATCTTCTCCATCTCCTCCGCCTTGGCCAACCAAGAGATGGTGTTGACAGCCATGATGTAGCACTGCCTCGCCATCCTGGAGTCTCCCTTGATCTTGATCTGAGTCCCCTCTGAGTTGAACTTAAGGCATTGGTGGAAGGATGAAGGCACACACCGGAAAGCACTGATGAGGGGCCTTCTGAAAATAGCGTTGTAGCTGCTTGGAGCGTCAATAATGACGAACCTGCAGTTTCTTGAGGTACCCCCTAACTTCAACTGGAGTCCGACTCCGCCTTCCACCTCCTTTCTCTCCCCTGAAAATCCAAATAGGGGTCCGTCCGAAGCCAGCACCCTCCTTGGCTCTACCTTCATCCCGTCAAACGCTTTCTTGAAGACGACGTTGACGGATCTTCCGTTGTCAATCAAGATCCGGGAGACGGTAAAGACTTCGATGGCTGGCTGGATGACCAGGGCGTCGCAGAATGGATCCTCATGCTCCAGCATGTCTTTTGATGAGAAGGTGATCTTTTCTTCCAGGGGAGGGGTCTGGGACGTTGAGGCGACACTCCGACGGTACATGACGTGGAGGCTCGCCTTCCGAGTGGCCTCGATCCCCACCCCACCCTGGATCACTGATATTCCTCCTCGGTGTCCAACATCGACCGGTCCTCACATACATCATCACCCCCTCCTTGGGGTAGAACTTCAATCCGCTCCAGCGGCGGTTGCTAGGCTGGACCCCTCGCCCCCCTTACCTCCAGGAACTCGGGGCAGGTGGATGTTGCGTGCCCCACCACCTAGTGGAAATCACAGTACAGTAGTGCCCTTTCTCCCCTCTTTCGGCGGGCTGGGCGATCTCTCCTGTTTCCTCTTCCTCCTTCACCTATTGCCAAGGCCTGTTGGGGTAGGGGCAGGAGTTGCCTAGGGGCTTGCCTTTGGAAATTGTACCTCCCTTGGCCCCCATGGAAGTTCTCTCCACCTGGGACGAGAGCTCTTCCTGGACCTTGGGCAGGTCTTCCCTGCTGCCTCTAGCCTGGTTCCGGACCCTCCTGTCCCTGGAACCCCTGAGATCTCTGCTCCTCCCTCCTTCTTCCTTCATGATGCCTTGGGCTACCTTGCTCCTTCGACTCTATCTCTGTTAGCTTCGCCAACTTCTTGACGAATGTCGGGTTGGCCGTCTTCATGACTATCTCCTCTGCTGCCCTTTCCATCAGCTCCTCGAAGGAAAGGGGGGCCTTCCGAGTCAAGCTCATCTTGAAGAAGCCCTCCTTCAGCCCAACAGTGAAGGCCATCTGGAGAGCATACCCCGGCATCTCCTGGATATCCAGGATCTCTTCCTGGAACCTGTCAACGTAGTGGGCCAACGACTCCTCGGCCCTCTGCCTTATCAGGAAGATGGATTCAGGACTCTTCTTCCTCTTCTTGGAGATAGAGAAGTGGAGCTGGAAGCTTCGGCTCAAGTCCTCGAACCCATAGATCGACCTCATAGGGAGTTGATGAAACCAGTCCCTTGCCTTCTCCTTCAACGTGATCGCAAAGAGGCGACACTTGAAGGCATCCGTCATTGGCTTGATTGAGATGGCATCCTCGAACCACTGCAGGTGCTGGACGGGATCATCCTTCCCGGTATAGTAAGCCATGTCCGGCTCTCTGAACCCCTCGGGAACGGGAGCTGAGATGATCAGCTCGCTGAAGGGTGACCCCCTGAGGGGTGTTCTCGCCACCTCTACTTGCGCGACCTGCTCTCCTGGAGGGCTAGCACTCACCGGCCTGGAGAATAACTCTCGGCCGAGGAGGTCTCGCTCGACCCCCTCTCCCATCCTCTCCTTGCCAGGTCGCCTATCTGGTGCACTTCCTTCTCCCCCTGCTGGGGTCACCTCGCCTGTGCCTTTGGGAGGCAGCTCGCTCAGACCACTCTAGGTCAGCTCACCGGGACCGCTGGGAGCCAGTCCTTGGGGAGGTGGGGGTTGAGCTGTCAGCCCGAGGGGCAATGCTATTAAGCATCCCCATGATGCCTTTGATGGAAGCCATGAACTCATCCCTTCCCATGAAGGGTCCGGGGTTGGGGAGCTCGCCGAGATCATCACTACCTCCCAGATCTCCAGCCATAAGACTCTCCCGAGATCTTCTGTGCTGGTCACTCTCCACGCTCACCGCACCAAAATGTTGAAACCAAAACTTGGTCTCTCGTAGAGTTCGGGGTCCCAAAAGAGAGGTGACCTCACACCTACTACACTCGGGGGAACGTCACGGGCTGAAGACTTAGGAAACTATGAACAGACCCTTGGCTATAGCGTGGAGGTCCCACCACACACACCCGGAAGGTTACAGGAACTCTTCCCCTCCCTCACCAAAGGGCTAGGCTGGGCGCCTTGGAGAACTCTCTCTACTCTACCAAGAAGAAGCTAAGGGAGGAGGAGGTAAGAAAAAACTCATCCTCTCCAAAGGCACCCAAGGGGGTCTATTTATAGTTTTTCCAAGTTCTAGGGGCCGAAATGTCCAAAATACCCTTAAGGTCAAAAAGGCCTCGGGCCAATAGAAAATCTCCACACCGGGGGGTAAAGAGGTAATCCCCCTCGAAGGCATAACGGTAAAAATACGGCACAAGGGGGTCCGGGGGGGCGAACCATGCTCCCCCACCCCCTCCGAAGGAACCACCAGCTGGGCAGGCCGCCCGGGTGAGCAGCATGCCACAGCCTGGCTCGCCCGTAGGGCAGGCCGCCCAGGCGAGCCGCAGGCCCCGGCCTGGCTCGCCCTCAGGGCAGGCCGCCTGGGCGAGCCGCAGGCCGCAGCCTGGCTCGCCCGTAGGGCAGGCCGCCCGGGCGAGCCGCAGGCCGCAGCCTGGCTCGCCCTCAGGGCAGGCCACCCGGGCGAGCTGCAGGCCGCAGCCTGGCTCGCCCTCAGGGCAGGCCGCCCGGGCGAGCCGCAGGCCGCACCTTGGCTCGCCTGCAGGGCAGGCTGCCCGGGAGAGCCGCAGGCCGCAGCTTGGCTCGACCGCAGGGCAGGCCGAAGTGCCTATCTCACCGCTCCTACCTCGCACCAAGGCAAGCTGGGGAGGGGACCGACCATCTTGCCACACTTGCCCAAAATATGGACTGGGGGGTGATAGTTTTATTTTCAAGACTACCTAAACACCTAGAGGGGGGGTGAATAGGTACTTTTCCTTGATTTAACTTAAGGCAGAATATAACTATAGTTCTTTGAATAAATCGGATATTTCTATAGCTAACTCAGTACAGCAATCACAATCATACACACATCACAGATTGCACACAGATTTATAGTGGTTCCCCAAGGTCTGGGTACATCCACTTTCCCCCTTCACCTATCTAGCAGTATGCTAGAGTCGGCCTAACTTCTTCCTTTAGCTCATCCAGAAGGATTCCTATAACTCAGAACCCTATAAGGTTCATACAACTTAGGCTAACAAGCCCTACCTCAGCCTTGCCACAAGGCCTACAACTCAGAGAATACCTTCTCCTACAACTGAGGCATAAATAGCCCTACCTCAGCCTTGCCACAAGGCCTACAACTAAGAGAATACCTTCTCCTACAACTCAGGCATAAACAGCCCTACCACTCAGAGAATAAATCTCCTACACTCAGCCTTTATAAAATAGGCGTACAACTCAGATCTATGAATAGATCCTACAGAAATTGATAAGGAATTTTGTAATCTCTTACCCCTGTTGAGAGAGAAGGGATAAGAACTTTCTTGATCAGCTTCTTGAAGAGGCTGATGGCTGAAATCAACTTGATCTTAGCTTTCTTCAAAGCTTCTTGAATCTAAACTCAGTTGGGTTGATTTCCTTTGAATATAACTGACTGACAGCTTCCTTTTTAGACTTCAGAAATAGATCTGAATCTTCTTGACAGATTAGTTCAGTATCTGCTTCTTGAGAGACCAGTGAATGTCTCCTGCTTGACTTCAAATAGCTAGATCTCTCTCTATCCAAACCTCTTGAAGATTCTTCTGAATTCTTGATTGAATTCAACTTAGACAGAATCTTAATAGTAAACTACTTCTGAACGTCTTCTTAGATCTTCTCACGAAGATCTTCTTCTTTGTTACTTGTACTTTCTTGATCAGAGATCAATCTCTAATTGTGTTAGTGTTGACAATACTTGTCCCTTCTTATGTGTATCTTTCTACTTCTGAATCCATCTATTTATAGACTTCATCCATGGTAACCGGCTGATCCTGTTTCTAACTAACTTCTGACAAGTCTGACAGCTTCAGTAAACCTGTTGTAACTCACAGCTGTCAAGTCTTCAAACAGTTCTTGAGCCTTTGACTCTGTCAGCAAAGCGTCGAGACTGACTGTTATAAAGTGTCGAGACCATCTGTCCATATATGTCGACACAAGTGACTTAAGTGTCGACACAACCTTTGGTGATGTCGACATAGTTGCCTTGTTGTCGACACAGCTTCTTGACACTGCATCTTGAGAATGTGTCGACACTGATTATTTGTGTCGACACAAACACTTCATCATTCATCAGCAATCAACTTGGTTTAGACTCAGCTGTGTGTCGACATAAGTCCTATTTGTCGACACAGTTGTTGTAGACACAGAATTTGTGTGTCGACACTACCTCTATGTGTCGACATAATTGATGTCGACTCTGCTTCTGTGTGTCGACACAGCCTACCGGTGTCGACACAGTCGATGTCGACTATAATCTTATTTGTGTCGACACTGCCTCCCGGTGTCGACACAAACTCACTGAAGTGTCGACACAGCCATTTCCAAGTGTCGACACAATCTTACTTAAGTGTCGACACAACTTCCTCAGGTGTCGACATATGGACTTAGAATATTTTTCCATCATTCTAGCACATTCTTAACCTGCACATATAAACTCAAAATAACATCAAATACACCTTGATGTATATCATTGAGCTAAGTGAGGCTTCTCCAAATCAGGTACACATTTTCCAATGTACCAAACAATCTCCCCATATTTGGAGAAGTCATAACCCTTTAGCCAATTATATACACCACTTAGAAAATAAACAAGATGATGTATATAAGCATTATATGACAGGGTACTATATAAACAAAACACATATCATAGTTACATCACAGAATAAAGATTTAAAAGTAAATGATCACAGAATAATGTTTTGTATATCAACTCAAAAAGTTTGTTACAAAATATTTACATTGATTTCTCTAACAAACAAACAATTTACATAGTTCTTGAACAAAAACTAGTAAAGCTAAGACTAAGGCTGAGCAGGCTCCTTGATGACTATCTCTTTTCCAGATATTATCTGAGCCTGAGCAGGAGGTTCTGTATCTTCCATGGGCTTCTTGCCTTTCAAATCAACTTTCTTTTGTGCATCAGCCTTGATCGTTTGCCTTTCAAAATAATGAAAGGGCTTGGGAAAATACTTGCTAGGCTCCTGAGTATCAGGAGGTAGCTTCCCCATCTTAGCCTTTCTCCTGTGTTGAACTATGGCCTCCTGCCTGGCTTCATACTTTTGCCATTCTTGCTCATATTACAATTTTCCCCTTTAATGTACTTGATCTTTTATAGCTTTCCAAGCAGTTAAAATGATATTCCTTGAAGTGGGGCTCCACTGCTCAAAGTCTAGCTTTAATTTTGCTTGCTCTTTAAATCTTTTCTTTGATAATAGAGCATCTTGCTGAGCTTTGATAACAGTATCTGGCATATCAACCTTTTCAATAATAACATTTGTAACTGGTAGAGGAGGTTTGTACATAGACTCAACTTGTTGATGTACCATTTCAATACCTGTATGAGGGTAAAAGACTTGGGCAACCTCAGGTTGATCACCTTCAAGTAGAATTTGTTGCACCCCTGACTCAGCCATATTATCATCATCACACAAGGGTGGATATCCAAGAGTGGCTCTTATGCTGTTGGTTACCCATTTGGCATGATCAGATCCAGCATAGACTAACACCCTCTCCCCCTTTATGACTTCTCTGGTCATATGATCTCTTAAGTCCTCTTTCTGAAATCTTATTTGCCCATCCAAGTAATTGATTACATCTTTAAAGAGTGGCTTTAGCTTTTGAAGCTTGTCACTAATTAACTTTTGAGATGAAGTGATGGCAGTTTTAACTGCATCTAGGGTAGCTTGTAGCTTCTGATCATATTCTTCTTTTTCCTTATTTCTAGCTTCAGTCATTGCAATAACAGTGTTTGTGAACTCAGTGACTATCACATTATGTGATTCAGTCAGATTGTCATTTATTCTTATTTGATTCTCAAGGACATAGCCTTGTTTGACAGCCATCTCATCCACTTGCTTCTTTATTTCTTCTTGTTGCTTGGCAAGAAATACCACAGCATTGCCTCCCTTGTGGAAGCAATCTGTCATCTCTCATTTATTCTGATTAACTTAAAATCTTATAGATTTTATATCTTGTGCCAGATCAAATTGAAGAGCCTTTTGGCTTTCATCCACATATTTTTCAAGAAGCAATCTCTGCTCATCAAATTTTACTTGTAAGTCAACAGAGTACTTTCTGTAATCAATTGCAGGTGCTGGTTGGGAAGAAGTAGCTTGTAAAGCCTACTTATAGCTTTGACTTCTTCTCTTAAAGACCATTAATTTTCTCTTCTTTGCCTCCCTTACTTCTTCATGCTCAGATTCTGAAGAACTGTCAATATTAACCCTCTCTTGAAGAGTGGAAGAAATTTCTTTTTCAGCTACATGTTGCTCTTCCTCTATATCAACCTGCTCCCCCTCAACCCTTACTTGCTCCCCCTCAAATCTTAGGGTCTCCATTTTATCCGTTTCTCCTCCAATATTAGGAAACAGCTCTTCAAGAGTAAATTCTTGTTGTGTGATAGCAGGAGATTGTACTTTCTCAGCAGCAGCAACAACTCCAGAAATATCTAGATCAGTTTGAGAAACAATGTCCTCTGATAAATTGATTCTTTCTTCCTCTCTGACCTGTTCAGACTCTGGCTCCCCCTGCAAATGTGCATTCTCAGCATTGTCCTGGATTTGTGTACTTTCCAGCTCCCCCTACACTTGTGCAATTATAGTCTCTTCCTGGACTTGGGTAGTCACAGTCAGATCCTGAACTTGTGCTCTAACTTGCTCTTCCTGGTCTTATGCATCTTCATGACCATGCTCAGGCATCTCCTTAGAAAGAACTCTATCTCATCTAGAGAATAACCGTATGTCCATTCTCCTCATGTGGTTTATTTTTGATCCAGGAATCTGTTGCATTACCTCTGGAATTATTCCAGCCAGGTACAGACTCAAGATCCTAGCCAAGTTGGGCTTCTTGATTCCTTCTTTAATCTTATCAAACAATACTGCAGACCAATTTGTTTGAATCTTAAAGATCACCCTAGTCATCAGGCTGAACATATAGGTTGATATCTTATCATGGCCACCTGGTTTGCATAAGATCACTTTTCCTATAATTTCAGACAGGAATTTCCCCTGATGATTCATGCCCTTCCGGGTAATGACAGATCCTATTTTTATGGTTGGATCCAATCCATACCATTGAAGCGCCTCCCTGGTCCTTGAGGCCAGTACCTCTTCCTCATCTTGTATTCTAGGAAGATGGAGAATCTTGCTCAACCTCTTTTGAGATAGCTTGACTCTTTCTCCATGTACAGAGGATTTGATCTTCAATCCTGTTGAGTCCATCGATGCAGCAGTATAGAACTCGAATACTTCCTTCTTCCATATCTTCATTGACGTTGATATTTTAATCCGTTTTCTGCAAGAAGTGAAATGACCTGTTTGATCTCTGAGTCGGTATTGTCGAATGCATGCCTAACCAACTCATATCCTTCATTGACGTTGTCTTCAACCTTGGGCACCATTGGAATGAAGAGTAAGCTTGATTGGAGAGGAGAGAGTTTGTCGACACAAGGTTTTTGTCTCGAAACCCTGGTGAGCGTGTCGACAGAATAAGTTCTTGACCTATTTATACCCTTCTAATCAAAGAAGATCAAAAGGCGGGCAAAAACTGTCTAAAAGTGTCGACACTATTGGAATGTGTCGACACAAACTTCTATTGTCTCGACCACGGCGCTGACTACTATGTGTCGACACCAATTAATGATATGTCGACACAGGAGATACTTAGTAGTTCATCAGAAATTCTGTGTCGACTCTTATTATAAGTGTCGACACAAAATCTGTAAGTGTCGACACCATTACTCTGGTTGTGTCGACACTACATTTCTGGATGTGTCGACTCTTTGTCCCTTAGGTGTCGACATATTTTCTCTATGTCGACACAATTTCCCTGAATTGTCGACATGACTTTTCTGTGTCGACACCTTATTACTGAATGTGTTGACACAATTTTACTTAGCCAATTTTTGGTAAACTAACCTATGGTCAGCATTCCTAATTCAATTTTAAATCTATTGAATTTAGTTTCATCCAGAGACTTAGTAAATACATCTGTAATTTGATAATCAGTTTTAACAAATTCTAAAGAGATGTCTTCTTTTTCTACATATTCTCTAAGAAAATGGTATTTTATCTCTATATGTTTAGTCCTACTATGTGAAATAGGATTGTTTGCAATATAAATGGCACTTTTAGAATCACACAATAAAGGTGTTCTACTTACTTGAATACCATAGTCCCTTAGCTGATGCTGAATCCACAACAGTTGTGCACAGCAACTTTCTGCTGCCATATATTCAGACTCAGCTATGGATATTACCACACTAGTTGGCTTCTTACTGCTCCAAGATATCAATCTTCCTCCCAGGAATTGGCATGTACCTGTAATACTTTTTCTATCTTCTCTACAGCCTGCAAAATCTGCATCTGAATAACCTGTTAGTAGAAAATCTCCATTACTAGGGTACCAAAGGCCTAGATTAGGTGTGCCCTTTAGATATCTCAAAATCCTCTTGACTGTAGTATAATGTGATTCTTTAGGGCATGCTTGGTACCTAGCACAGACACATATTGCATACATAATGTCTGGTCTACTAGCAGTGAGATATAATAGAGAGTCAATTATTCCTCTATACAAAGACTCATCTACAGGTTTACTTGCATCATCTTTGCATATAGGCATACTTTTTCCCATAGGAGTTCTCATGGTGGAGGATGATTCCATACCATACTTCTTAATTAACTCCTTAGTGAACTTAGATTGGGATATGGACAATCCATTATCAGTCTGTCTTACTTGGAGTCCCAAAAAGAACTTAAGTTCCCCCATACTGCTCATTTCAAACTTCCCTTGCATAAGTTTGGCAAACTTCTTGCAAAGGTTGTTCTCTGTAGACCCAAAGATTATGTCATCTACATAGATCTGAACTAAGATTATCTTCCCTTTAGATTCTCTTAGGAATAGAGTTTTGTCTATTTTACCTCTTGAGAATTTGTTCTCAATAAGGAAAGTAGACAGGGTTTCATACCAATCCCTTGTGGCTTGCTTTAACCCATACAATTCTTTCCTAAGTCTATAGACATAACCAGTTTTAAGAGAATCTACAAAACCAGATGGCTGCTCTACATAGAATTCTTCTTTTAGATCACCATTCAGGAATGCTGATTTCACATTCATTTGATATACCTTGAAGCCTTGATATGCTGCATAGGCAAGGAACATTCTGATTGCTTCCAGTCTTACTACTGGGGCAAATGTTTGATCAAAGTCTATTCCCTCTTCCTGCTTGCATCCTTTTGCAACCATTCTTGCTTTATTCTTCATAATAACTCCATTCTCATCCAACTTGTTCCTAAAAATCCACTTTGTACCAATGATGTTGTGGTGTTTTGGTTTAGGAACCAACTACCAGACCTTGCATCTTCTAAACTGATTAAGCTCCTCTTGCATAGAATTAATCCAGTGTTGGTCTTGGATAGCTTCTTCAAATTTCTTTGGCTCTAGTTGAGATATAAAACTTGAGTACAGGACTGTATTCAGATTTCTACTTCTGGTTTGCACTCCATGTCTTGGATCACCAATTATCTGATTTGCTGGATGATCCTTTAGATGTCTTACAGCTGTAGGTAAAATTCCTTCTGGCTGAACACCTCCAGTTTCATCATTATGCTGCACCTCTTGGTTGTCATCAGCTTCTAGAGAGTCTTGTACTCCCCCTGGACAGTAGCCATCATTTTACAATACTTCATCTGCAGTTGAGCCTTCTACAATGGAAAGCTCGTCCATTCTATTGCTTATACCTGTTGGACTGCATGAACTACAAGGCAACTCACTATTGATTAATCTTGTTTCATCAAATACAGCATGTACAGATTCTTCTACAACCTGAGTAATCAAGTTGTAGACTCTATAAGCCTTACTATTATTGTTGTACCCAACAAATATCCCATCTTGGGATTTGACAGCAAACTTAGTTAAATAAGACTTATCATTGTTAAGGATATAACACTTGCAACCAAAGATCCTAAAATAGGATAAATTTGGTTTTCTACCTTTCATAATCTCATAGGGAGTCTTTTTGTGGCACTTAGTGATAAAAGCCCTATTGAGTACATGACATGCAGTGTTTATTGCCTCAGCCCAGAAATATTCTGGGAGAGAAGTGTCACTCAATAGAGTTCTACCAGCTTCAATCAATGTCCTATTCTTTCTTTCAGCAATACCATTTTGCTGAGGTGTTCTAGGTGAGGAGAATTCTTGGAAAATCCCAAATTCTTCACATAATCTTGTCATACTTTCAGATTGAAATTCAGTGCCATGGTCACTTCTAATTTTTACCACTATACTGTTCAGTTCATTCTGAATTTGTTTGACAAAACTATGTAAAACACTTGGGGTTTCAGATTTCTGTCTCAGAAAGAACACCCAGGAATATCTAGAATAGTCATCTACAACCACAAAAGTGTAGACCTTCCTACCTAGACTATGAACTGGTATAGGACCAAAAAGATCCATATGTAAGAGGTATAGACACCTCACTGAATCCTTGTTTTCAAGGCTATGAAAGGAGGATTTTGTCTGCTTGCTCTTTTGACAAGCTGAACATATCCCTTCCTTTATACACTTAACTTGAGGACCATTCCTCACTAACTCTTTACTAAAGAGTTAGCCAATTGTCTTGTAGTTAAGATGAGCCAGCCTCTTGTGCCATTTGACACAATGAGATGCTTTCTCATCAGCTACAAGACAAATAGGAGAACCTTTGTTCTCACACCCAAAATCAAGACAATAAACATTTCTCTTTCTATATCCTGTCAAAATGATCTTTTGATCACTTGACCTTTTGATATGACATCCATTCTTAACAAATGAAATGTCATATCCTAGATCACTCAGCTGACTTATGCTTATCAGGTTGTATTTCAAACCTTTTACATAAGCCACTTGAGTGATGGTAATTTGGTTGGAAGAGATGTTACCAAATCCTTTGATGATTCCTCTTTCAGATCCACCAAAGATTACTTTAGACCCATCCTTGATAGGTGTGTACTCCTTCAGTAGCCCCTTTGTTCTAGTCACGTGCCTGGAACATCCACTGTCCAAGTACCATATAGGGGCATGGTAACTTGGACTTTCCTGCAATAAAGAATTACTTTCCCTTAGAACCCAAGTAATTCTTGGGTCCTTGGTTCAAGTTAGCACCATTCATATCAAAACTACCAGCAGCTCTTCTAACTGGTAGACTGTTGTTCTTCCTGACACTTATGTTATGTCAGCAGTCTAAGGCAAAATGGCCTGTCTTGCCACAGCACCAACATTCATACTTGTTGTATCTAGGTCTAGATACATTTTTGACAGAAGAATTTATGTTCTGTGCTGGTGCTGCTGCAGCTACACCCACTGGTTTCTTATAACCATGGGGTTTATGAACATGGGCTGACTTATTGGCATTAACATCCTTGTTATTCAGAACATCAGTCTTATTATGACCATGAATATTTTCAAGATCATACTTGTTAGAAGGCTCATGCACCTTTCTAAAAATTATAGGGACTTTAAAGTTCAATGGCTGAACATAGGCTTTGCCCTTTCTCTTGAAATGGGCAGCTCTGGTGTTACCTTTATATCCTATTCCATCCTTACCCTTTTGAGCCACAAACTCATCTATTAAGGGTAAGACTGATTTTGGCTTAGAGTAACTATCCACCAAATCTTTCTCTACTTGAAGTCTGACTTCCAGACTTTTAATTAGATCATTTTTATATGTGATTGTACCCATCTGAATAACAGTAATAGTTTTCAACTTGGCAACCTCATTCATTTGTTGATCCAATTCTTTCTCTAAACCAGATGCAGTCATTTTAAGATCTGCAATTTCCTTAGCCTGATTTTTCGCCAGGTTTTTGCTTTTCTTAAGTGCCTGCAATAAGTCCCCATAGTCATCTATCAACTAATGAATATCTCCTTCAGATTTTGATCCATCCTCATCACTTGATGAAGATGAATCTGACTCTGAACCAGTACTGTAATCAGAAATTCTAGAATTACTTTGTACCTTACTGAGACCAGGCTGATCCTGGCACTTGTTGTCTTCTGATTCAGCCATCAGTCTCATGCACTGATGGTCTTTTTGTTCTTTGATGGAGTCCAGTAATTGTATAAAATCCTCTTCTTCACTAGCTGCATATAGTCCAATGTATGCTTCAGCTTCAGATTTTGACTCTGAGGAGGATTGATCTGTAAGACTCTTCTCCTTCTTAACAACAAAGGATTTCTCCTTCTTGCCCTTTTGTTGAGTCTTCTTCTTGTCTGCTGACTCCTTCCTCTTTTCTGGACACTCAGCCACCACATGCCTAGGCTTATTGCAGCAATAGCAAACAATTTTTGATGTTGTAGCTTTGCTGGGCTTAGACCCGCTCCTTTCCTTTCTTGATGATTTTCTCTTTTGATAGTAGTCATCAACTAGCTGTGATGTGTAAGGCCTTGACTTCAACTGCTTCTTCTTCAAGAACCTCTGAAACTGCCTTGTAAAGGCAGCAAAATCTGCATTAGAATCACTACTATCTGAGTTATGATTGTCTTAATTCTCTGAGATAACTTCAGCAACTTCCTTAGGAGGTGATGAAGACATCTTCCTGCTCTTTCTAGTGGCTTCAACCTTGAAGGCCACTGACTTTTCTCTATGCTCTCCTTTTGTATTTCTTTCTTCCTCCTTCCTAGCCATTAGTTGCATTTCATATGATAACAACTTTCTAAATAAGGTTGGAGGAGAAATGTATGCTAGTTTGGCCACTTCTCTAATGACACAAATCTTGGTATCACAATCCTTTGTCAAGGATCTTAGGAATTTGTCATTTAGCTCATAAGTACTGAAGACCCTTCCATAGGACATCAGTTCATTCACTATCCTGTAGAATTTCTTGTAGCATTCAGATATGCTATCAGACTTCCCTTGTCTGAAACTCTTATATTCTTGATTGAGCATAGACTTTCTGTCTTGTCTAACTTCTTCAGAACCCTCCATGTAGACAATCAAAGTGTCCCATATTTCCTTGGAGGTTTTGTAGTGAATTAAATTTTAGAAAGTAGAATCATCTATGGCACTCACTATGATATTCTGAGCTCTTTTATTCATAGTTGCCAATATAATTTCATCCTTGGTCATTTCAGAAAAATCTTTAGGAGTTCTTTGATTTGCATCTAGAACAGACACATTCATTGGGATATATGGACTTTCTTTTACTGTGATATATATCCTTAGGTCAAAGGCCTCCATAAACAATTTAACTCTTTCTTTCCAGATTCCAAAAATCTCTTTCCTGCAGATGGGTAATTTCATTGACCCTAATTCCTTGTGATTCTCTCCAGAACCCATTTTCTTGATTCTTGATTCTTCCTTAGGGATCTAACTCAGACTGTTAAGTCTTTCTTTGAGAAACCTCCCTCTGATACCACTTGATAGTTTTATTTTCAAGACTACCTAAACACCTAGAGGGGGGTGAATAGGTACTTTTCCTTGATTTAACTTAAGGCAGAATATAACTACAGTTCTTTGAATAAATTAGATATTTCTATAGATAACTCAACACAGCAATCACAATCATACACACATCATAGATTGCACACAGATTTATAATGGTTCCCCAAGGTCTGGGTACATCCACTTTCCCCCTTCACCTATCTAGCAGTATGCTAGAGTCGGCCTAACTTATTCCTTTAGCTCAGAATCCAGAAGGATTCCTACAACTCAGAACCCTATAAGGTTCCTACAACTTAGGCTAACAAGCCCTACCTCAGCCTTGCCACAAGGCCTACAACTCAGAGAATACCTTCTCCTATAACTGAGGCATAAACAGCCCTACCTCAGCCTTGCCACAAGGCCTACAACTCAGAGAATACCTTCTCCTACGACTCAGGCATAAACAGCCATATCACTCAGAGAATAAATCTCCTACACTCAGCCTTTATAAAATAGGCATACAACTCAGATCTATGAATAGATCCTACAGAAATTGATAAGGAATTTTGTAATCTCTTACCCCTGTTGAGAGAGAAGGGATAAGAACTTTCTTGATCAGCTTCTTGAAGAGGCTGATGGCTGAAATCAACTTGATCTTAGCTTTCTTCAGAGCTTCTTGAATCTGAACTCAGTTGGGTTGATTTCCTTTGAATATAACTGACTGACAGCTTCCTTCTTAGACTTCAGAAATAGATTTGAATCTTTTTGATAGATTAGTTCAGTATCTGCTTCTTGAGAGACCAGTGAATGTCTCCTGCTTGACTTCAAATAGCTGGATCTCTCTCTATCCAAACCTCTTGAAGATACTTCTGAATTCTTGATTGAATTCAACTTAGACAGAATCTGAATAGTAAACTACTTCTGAAGGTCTTCTTAGATCTTCTCACGAAGATCTTCTTTTTTGTTACTTGTACTTTCTTGATCAGAGATCAATCTCTAATTGTGTTAGTTGTGGCAATACTTGTCCCTTCTTATGTGTATCTTTCTACTTCTGAATCCATCTATTTATAGACTTCATCCATGGTAACCAGTTGATCCGGTTTCTAACTAACTTCTGACAAGTCTGACAGCTTCAGTAAACCTATTGTAACTCACAGTTGTCAAGTCTTCAAACAGTTCTTGAGCCTTTGACTCTGTCAGCAAAGCGTCGAGACTGACTGTCATAAAGTGTTGAGATCATCTGTCAATATGTATCGACACAAGTGACTTAAGTGTAGACACAACCTTTGGTGATGTCGACATGGTTGTCTTGTTGTCGACACAGCTTCTTGACACTGCATCTTGAGAATGTGTCGACACTGATTATTTGTGTCGACACAAACACTTCACCATTCATCAGCAATCAACTTGGTCTAGACTCAGTTGTGTGTCGACACAAGTCCTGTGTGTCGACACAGTTGTTGTAGACACAGAATTTGTGTGTCGACACTGCCTCCATGTGTCGACACAATTGACGTTGACTCTGCTTCTATGTATCGACACAGCCTCCCGGTGTCGACACAGTCGATGTCGACTATAATCTTCTGTGTGTCGACACTGCCTCCCGGTGTCGACACAAACTCACTGAAGTGTCGACACAGCCATTTCCAAGTGTCGACACAATCTTACTGAAGTGCCGACACAGCTTCCTCAGGTGTCGACATATGAACTTATAATATTTTTCCTGCATTCTAGCACATTCTTAACCTGCACATATAAACTCAAAATAACATCAAATACGCCTTGATATATATCATTGAGCTAAGTGAGACTTCTCCAAATCAGGTACACATTTTCCAATATACCCAATAGGAGGGAGGTAGATTTTCCCTCCCCCTATTAGTATATTTCCAAGGCCAAGCCAAAATTGCCATCAAGAGTACAAAACTCTCCAAAAGCTAAAAAACTCAAAGTTGGTCCTACGCCTGCCGGGAGGGCCCTACACTGCGAATACGGGGTTGTACAGTGTTTCTATTAAAATATTTCGCTCTGACAATGCTAAAGAATACTTGAGTCATGCTTTTACCTCTTTTTGTGTGCAACATGACATTATTCATAAGACGAGCTGTGTTTATACATCCCAACAAAATGGGGTGGCGGAACACAAAAACCGTCACCTTCTCGATGTCGCTCGCACATTGATGACTCAAATGCATGTCCCTCGCTCATATTGGGGCTATGCTGTTCTCCTTGCCTGCTACCTCATCAATCGCATTCCCTCCTCAGTTCTCCATGGGAAAACCCCATTCTCCATACTGTATCCGAGCAAGGAGCCTTTTCCTCTCCCTCTCTGAATCTTTGGGTGCACTGCATTTGTGTATGCCCCATCTGCCACCCGTGATAAGCTCTCCCCTCGCTCCACCAAATGTGTCTTTCTGGGGTACTCCACCACTCAGAAAGGCTACTGTTGCTTTGACCCTGTTCTTCGTAAGCAGTTCGTCTCCGCTGACGTTACCTTCTTCGAGAATGCCTCAAACTTCTCGGATGACTCTTCTCTTCCCCAAGCTTCCTCTTCTCTTCCCCCAGCCTCTGATTCTCCTGTTATTCCCTTCGTTCCCTCGTCTCCTACTACGATATCCACCCCTACTCCGTCTCCGTCCACTCCTCTCTCTCCGCCTCCATCTCCTTCATATCCGCTGTCGTCGCTCTCTCCTCCTGGGACAGCTCTCTCTATTATGGATGCTTTGGATGCCGAGGAACCCGCCGACCTGGATCTTCCTGTAGCTCTTCGCAAAGGGGTGCGGACGTGTACCATACACCCCCTTGCTGCTGTTGTTTCATATGATCGTCTTACCTCTTCTCGCAGGGCCTTTGCGCTGGCTATCTTTGCCACTGCCACACCTCGTTCCTACCATGAGGCCCTTGCTATTCCTCACTGGAATATGGTCATGGATGAGGAAATGGCGACCCTAACAGAGCGGGGTACCTGGACTCTTGTTCCTCCTCCCTTCGGTACTGATGTTGTTGGTTGTCGTTGGGTCTTTGTGGTCAAATTTGGCTCGGATGGCACTGTGGACCGTTATAAGGCTCGTCTTGTTGCTTAGGGCTTTACTCATACCTATGGGGTTGATTACTTTGACACCTTCTCTCCCATGGCTCGTCTCAGCACTATACGGGTCCTTCTCTCTGTGGCGGTCAATAAAGATTGGCCAATTTCTCAGCTGGATGTAAAGAATGCCTTCATTTATGGTGATCTTCAGGAGGCCGTCTACATGGAGCAAACTCCTTGGTATGTTGTTCAAAGGGAGACACGAGTATGCTGGCTGAAGAAGGTAATCTATGGCCTCAAGCAGAGCCCTCGAGCTTGGTTTGACAAGTTCAGCGGCATCGTGGCAGCCATTGGTTTTGCGCGCAGCTCTGCCGATCACTCTCTATTTATTCGCAAAACCTCCTCGGGACTGGTGGTTCTTGCTGTGTATGTTGATGATACTCTTCTCACTGGCGATGAACAGGAAGGGGTAGCCTTGACAAAGCGGCATCTTCGTCAACATCTGGTCACAAAAGATATGGGCTCTCCGAAGTACTTTTTGGGGATCGAAATCTCTCGGAAGCCCAACTCCTTAGTCCTCTCCCAGCGTAAGTATGCCCTTGATCTTCTAAAAGAAGCAGGATTGACTGGAGCCAAACCTGCCCGATGCCCTATGGCTATTGGAGAAGACAAAACCTGGGCAGATGATTCGCCTCTTCTTTCAGAAACTATGCGGTACATGCGTCTAGTTGGTAAGCTCATATATCTCACAGTGACCAGGCCCGACATTTCCTATATTGTGGGCAAGGTGAGTCAATTCATGCAAACACCCAGGGAGTGCCATCTACAGTCCGCCTTGCGGATCTTGGAGTATGTCAAAGAATCCCCTGGGAAAGGATTACTCTTTCAGAAGAATGGTCATCTGAGGGTTGAAGCATACTCAGATGCGAGTTACGCTGATGACAAAGGGGATCGCAAGTCTACCTCCGGTTTCTGCACCTTTGTTAGGGGAAATCTGGTAAGCTGGAAGAGCAAGAAGCAGTCTGTTGTTTCTAGGTCCAGTGCTGAAGCAGAGTATCGGAGTATGGCATCGACCACTTGTGAGTTAAAATGGCTACGGGCTCTCATGCTGGATTTAGGAGAGGTCTACAACCATCATCTACCTATGTTCTGTGACAACATGGCTGTCATATACATCTCCAAAAATCCAGTATTCCATGAAAGAACCAAGCACATTGAGGTCGACTGTCATTTCATTCGTGAAGAGATTTTGAAGGAACAAATTTGCACTCCCTTCGTCACTTCTGATAAAGAGCTGGCTGGCATCTTCACCAAGCCAGTATCCGCCTCGTTTTTTCATATTTGTGACAAGCTGGGCATGATCGATATATATGCTCCAGCTTGAGGGTGTGTGTTGAAGTTGGTGACCGGGCGGTCTGGCTGTCTGGCTTGGCGGGTTGATGACCGCGCGGTCTAGCGGTTTCCCTTCAGCGGTCTGGTTGCTGTGTGTTGCTGTCTGTGGTCCAAGCGGTCTAGCGGGTTGTCACTGACGACTTGGAGACCGGGCGGTCTAGCGGTCTCACATGGTGATCTCTCTCTCTCTCTCTGGCAGTTGCCGAGCGGTTAGCCCTTTTGTCTAACCGCACGGCTTGTGCGATTTGTGTCTATACAGTCCGCTTGTGTCATGTAAATTTTTAGTCCCACATCTCTTATTTGTATTCTCTCTTCTCTCCTCCATTTTATATAAGGGAGGTCATACCTTTGTAATAGATACCTTTTTTGGATAATAAAGTTTCAGTTAAACCACTTCCGGTTTGTTTTAGTTCGTTTCTCACAGTGCCCAAGGTTGATGGTGTTACTCCTGTGACTTACAAGTGGGTATACAAGCTAAAGAAGGAGAAGACGGATGGAAGGATCGAGCGATACAAGGCACGCCTTGTAGCTCGAAGGTTTTCACAACAGTACAGAGAAGACTATAAGGAGACGTTTAGTCTCGTGGCGAAGATGACTTCAGTACGAGTGGTGATGGCCTTGGAGGCTTGTCAGGGCTGGAATATGTGGCAGCTAGATGTAAAGAACGCCTTTTTACGGGGAAATTGATAAAGATATCTTCATGGATCAGCCACTGGGATTTGTATCTAAAGAACATCCGGACAACGTCTGCAAGCTTCGAAAAGCCCTCTATGGTTTGAAGCAGGCTCCTTAAGCCTGGTATGGAAATATTGTAGAATACCTCCAATTCTGTGATTATCTTGCTTCTAACTCAGACTCGAGCTTATTCATCAAGAAGAAGGGAGAGCTTCTGGTCTTGGTTCTGTTGTATGTGGATGACATGATCATCACGGAGAACTCCAAGGAGGAGGTAGCTAGGCTCAGGGCAGAGCTAGCTATAAGATTCGAGATAAGGACTTGGGTGAGCTCCACCACTTCCTTGGACTCGAGGTGGAGAGGAAAGAGAGCGACATACTCGTATCCCAGAAGGGCTATGCAGAACAGATCGTTCAGCGATTCGGCATGCGGGAGGGGAATAGTAGCTCTACTCCTTTTTATTCGGGCATCAAACTTCGACGAGATAAGAGGAGGATTCTTCTAGATCCTTTGGTGTTTCGGGCTCTAGTTGGGAGTCTTATCTACTTGACGATTACAAAACCAGACATTGCTTATGCGGTTGGCCGAGTAAGTCGGTATATGGCGGAACCCAAGAAGCTTCATCTGATGGCGACAAGGAACATTCTGAAGTACGTGAAGGCCACTTTTGATATGGTCTCCTTTATAGGAGAGGCACGAGTTCTACTCTTCAAAGATACTCAGATTCTAATTATGGAGGAGATTCAGACGACCGGAAGTCAACATCCGGTTATGTATTCACATGTGTATCAACCAGTATCTCTTGGTGTAGCAAGAAGCAAGACTCGGTGTCCGTCTCTACTACGGAAGCAGAGTACAAGGCTTCAGCCTTGGCAGCTCGGGATGAAGAAGTGCGCGGTCCAACTCTGTTGTGCGGTGACAATGAAAGTGCACTGAAACTGGTTAATAATTCAGTTTGTCACACACAAACTAAACATATAGAGATTGAGCACCACTTCATTCGGGAGAAGGTGTTGGAGGGATCTCTTATGGTGGAGCATGTGCGGAGTGAGGACAACATTGCAGATATCTTCACGAAGTCGCTGTCGAATGTGTCATTTACACAGTTACGGGGACTACTGGGCTTGGTCACCACTTCTCACTTCAAGGAGGAGTGTTGAAAATTGTGAAGTGAAAGTGGGGGTTGATCAGGCAGACCGCGCATCCTGGGTGGACTGTCTGACAGACTGGTGGTGAATCCTGGGCGGTCTGAGGGTGCGGTCTGGTGTTTGCGACCAGCTTGTTCTGCTGATGACTATTCCTTGAAGTAACCAGGTGGATAGATGGTATATCCGCGGGGAAGTGGCTGACTCCCATAGAGGTCGCAGAGCCATTTGTGGCAGACTGCGTATCGAGATCGCAAGTTTAGCTTCGGCTGTTGCCCTTGCTCTGGTGGAGCGGTTGGCGATAACCTCAGAGTCCACTTATGGCGGACTGTCTTGGGGAGCTGGCGAACTGAGCTCTTGTACGCCGAGCTCGCGCCTGAGTTTTGTTGGTTGCTGGACTTGGTCACAATTTGTGACAAGTCCATTTTGATCGCACAGTCCGCAATATCCACTGATTGACCGGGCGATTTATGCATGTTGGTCGTGGACTTGTTATTGCGGGCTGGTGCATTGTTCGCTGGCTGCGCGAGCTATTGCTGTGTCCGCTACAACGTGCGGATTGGTGCGGTGTCCGCCGGATTGCGGACTGGCTTCTTTCCTTGGTGCCCGGCGGATAGGCTGGTGTCTGGCTTTGTCCATGTGGACTGGGAGGACTGCTTGGTGCTAGCTGCGAGCTGGGGTGGTGATTCTATCCACTAGGGCGGTGACCACACTTCTCATCGTGCCTAAAAATATGACCCCCCGTCACATCAACAGTAACTGAAAGAAACAGTAAGTTGAGCGTGGGTTAATTGTTGCAGCCTCGGTTTTCTTGTCCGCGCGGATTGAGAACGTTTAATTGGTTGCTGTTTGCAGGTTGTGCGGCTAGCACTGAGAAGCTAGGAGTCTGGTTTTGACTGCGGTCAGGGATCAGTGGAGCTTGCGGTTATCAATTGGCGGTTTGTAGTAGGTCGCATTTGCGGTCAGCCAGTCTTCTCTCCTTCAGCAATTTCCAGTTCAATAACCTGTCCGCCGGTCTCGGCGTGCTAGGCAGTCTGTTCTTTCAGTTCGGCAGCGGCTTGCAGAGCGGTCGTTCAGCAGAATAATGGGTTGTCCGCGGACTTCGCGGACTCCATAGATCAGTGGTGCAGTAGCGGCTTGGCGGTCTCAGCGGACTCGGCGGTCTCTTTGGCAGTTCGGCCGGCTTAAAGTTCTTGTTTGTTTTTTACTTCTCCTTTGTACTTGGCGAAATCATGTCTCGTCATGTATGTCATGCCTTGTAATGAAGATAATTGATAATAAAAGACTTGTGGTTGTCTTCTGTTGTCTCTGATTTACTTAGCTCAGTTTATGGTTGGAGTGTTCCTGTGTCTGGTTCCCGTTTTCTGCTTGATCAAGTTGTTAGTTTGATAGCTCTGGAAGTTTTACTTGGTATCAGAGCTAGCTATCTCCTGATCATCTTGTGAAATTTCAACACCGGCAATCCCCGTTCTCCGCCGGACAACCCTCGACGAATTCGTCGTTTCCCGTTCGCCACCGGACAACCCCCGACGGACTTACTGGCCCTCGGCGAACTCTCCAATGAGCTCCGGTCAAATCGTCGGAGCCGCAAGGATGTAGGCGTGTGGGATGGGGACTATGAAATTAATCCCACAATGTTAGATATCGCTGGAATTTTGAGTATAAATAATATCTTGCGTAAAATAAATTTAAAATTTATGAAATACCTGGTCAATGTTAAGGTAATGTTTGGCACTATTTAGGGAGGGCATTTTCACGGTTTGTTTGGATCAACCGTGTGGCGGGTCACCCGGCTTTTCTCCGGTCCGGAGAATTTGGATCGTCATATCTCAGAGTTGTGGGTGACCTGGAAAGGGTGACAAATCACGTGGTCGGATCTGTGCCGTGTCAAAATTCACTATTTCGTTGTGTTTACAAAAGTTGAAAGTTTCCTCGAAGGGTGACAGTACACATCTCCGTTACAAAGCTTTAATAACAAGAATAATAAAAAATAAACTAAGTCTACGATGCTCTGGCAAGAGTATCCAATGGAGCTGGGAATTGACTAAGTCTTCAGTGCTTACAAGAGAGCGTGGAAAAAATGACTAAGTTCTTACAGTGCTAAGCGTTGCGCGCTTGACGACCTAGACTGTCAGCAGAGCCAATTACGAGTGAAGAAACGATCTAAGTCTCATATGCTCGCCCAAAAACCTCATAATTCTCTCCAGCCTCTGTAGTTGCTTGTCTTCAAAATAAGGGGTCCTTTTATAATTTTTTGGAGGGATATACTAGTAATTATGCCTGATCAGAATTTGTACTTGTAACATCAAATTTCCGGCTAGACCCCTAGGAGTCGGTCTGTCATGAGAGAACCCTAGAAGCCCAAGAATTGAAGTACAACGACTGAGACTTCGGGTCACGGGTTGGTCACGCCCGTGACCTATATGTCACGCCCGTGACATAGGGCATGACTCCTTCGGCGATCGTCGAACTTGCAACCTGGGCCTGTCACGCCCGTGACCTATGTGTCACGCCCATGACCTAGGGCGTGACCCCCTTCGGCGATCGCCGATCTCAGCGAGACGATCGCCGAGCACGGAATTTGCATCTTGACCCTGTCACGCCCGTGACCCATGTGTCACGCCCGTGACCCATGTGTCACGCCCGTGACCTAGGGCGTGACCCCCTTCGGCGATCGTCGATCTCAGCGAGACGATCGCCGAGCGCGGAATTTACATCTTGACCCTGTCACGCCCGTGACCTATGTGTCACGCCCGTGACCCATGTGTCACGCCCGTGACTTAGGGCGTGACCACCCTTCGACGACCGTCGATCTCAGTTCGACGATCGTCGACCTCAGAATTTGCCACTCGGGCCTGTCACGCCCGTGACCTATGTGTCACGCCCCTGACAAGGGCCGAAACGTCAGCCAGACTGGAAATTTCGGTAACCGACGTCATAATCAATTCTGGTTATGGGAAGGTACAGCAGGAATATTTATGGGCCGTTTCCTTCTCTAATTATTTAATAGAAAAAGAGAGAGTGAGGTCCAATAGGAAATCACCACCTGGATAAGCCAATTCATCTTCCACCTTTTCCTCTTCCCTGCATCATAACCGAAACGTTATTAAGAAGAAACATTCATGGCCATGAATGTTTCATCATTCCCCTCCCAATTGGGAAATCTATAAAAGCCCACTTGGAGCAAGTAGAAAAGGTTACACGCTCGATAAAACAAATTCAGACTTTTGCTCTTGCTGTAGGAGAAGTTCGGGAACGCCATCACCGCGCCATGACAATCCGACGTTCATCTCGCCTTCAAATCGCGAACAAGGTCCTCCTCTACTTCTTCTCTTAAGGGTAGATCTTAGGATCTTAGAAATGAAGTTCGTGCTCAAAGGAGCCGGACCTACCTCATGTTTTCATGGAAAACCATGGAAAAATATTGTTTTGAGTTCGCCGGAAACCGCCACCTCCGGCGGCCAACCCACCGCCGACCGATAGTCATCGCCTCAACGGAGGTGGTGGTGGTGGTGGCTGGCCAGGGAGGTGATCGGGTAGCCGGCGACGGATCACGGAAAGGTTACAGGAAATACGAGTTTCTGTGTTCTGGTTTTCGGTTTCATGTAGAAGATGAACAGTAAAATCACTTTATAATATATAAATTATGTATATAATACATAATGACAAGATACATTATTCGAGTATATTTTTAGGCGGCAAAACGAGGCACTTAGAAGCCGATTTATGAAAAATGGCCAGTCACAAAAGTTGTAGCCCTTCGAGTCTAGATTAATTTAAAGTTAGTTTCAACTCGTTTGGGTAAGCGGTTTGACCGCAGCACCTGTTTTAGTGGGGGCTATACCTAGAGTTGGGCAGAAATTAAAATAGATGCCCACTCTTCGTCCCTTCTCCAAATGACATGAAATTTGGGTAGGAGTTTAACCTTAGCTATATCTAAAGGCAGTCCAAAAATGGGAATTTTTGGAGACACTTTGCTTAAAGTTTTTGTTTTAATTTAATAAAAGTAGAAGAATTTATTTATGTAGTCAAATAACCTCCAAACCCTCCCAAATTTTGGTAAGTGGTCCCTGGCTATAAAACGTAGCTCTGTAAAAATTTTCAACTCATTTGGATGAGTTTTGGATAGGGAGTCACCTATTCTTAACTAGGCAAAAGTGAGGCATTTTTGAGTAAAAAGTGCACGAGAGGTTGGAACGGTCAAATCACCTCAACTGAGGCTGATATCTTGACCACTGACTTGTAAGGATTATTATAACCCACTTGGAGAAAATAGTGTGGTTTAGGGTTGGTTTACCTTAGGATCCAAACTCAAACCCTAGATGGAGGTTTTGAGGGTTTTGAAGGACATGAAGGCAATTGCTCTCTTATTGCCTTGAAACTCTGTAGAGTTGACATTAGCATGATAAGAATCATCGGAATGGAATCATGGAGAATTTGGAGACAAGTAGATACCTTAAAACCTTAATCTTAGCTTTAGGGTAAAATACTAAATAAGCAAAATCCGTCACTAAACATTATCTAAAGGCTGTGAAACTTGGGTAGAATAAGTTTTGGAGTGAGCAGAAGCTATAGGAATTTTACTGGAATTTTATGATGTTTATTTCCAGCACTTCATTTGTAAAGTTGATTATAATCCCAATTGATGTTTTAATTATTTGTACCTTTCTGTTCATGGAACTCTCATGAAATCTTGAAAATAAATGTTTAAGGACAGAATGGTTACCCTTGAATTTTTGTATAATTTTTAGTTGAGTAAATTTAGTACTTCCTTCACAAATGTTAAAAAGGGGTTCTATGCTTTGAAAATTATTTAGGGATGATTTTATTACTGAAAAATTATGAAACTGGGCCAGTGCTATTTTTAAGCCTTTATCTGCATATTATAAATTTTTTTATAATTTTTGGAAGAATATTCTCTGTACTTGGTTCATAAATAATGGAAGATAGTAAATATTGCTAAAATAGTTTTGTTGCCCTTTTGATGATAGAAAAATTATGGTACCTTGGATTTACCCTATTGAGATAACCTACTATTTATTATAATTTTGTTGGACATGTTGCATGAGAACTTAGGGTAGTTCATGTTCAAACCGGAAGCCTTTGGAGTTTGAGGAAATTAATTAAATGCCAGATAAATTAGGAAAATTACCACATTCTGGATGTAGGCCATTTATATCATGATAAGTCTCCAGTAAATAATTAGGGGCATTTGGATGAGTTTTGGGATCATTGCATAACCGGTTCGACATATAATCTAGGTTGGTCTGCATATAGCAAATTTGTGAATTGCAATAGGACAGGATCTGAGAAAGTCGTTGGAGTTAGTCATTTTGTCTGGGTGGATAATTGTGGAAGATATCACAATAGGATGATATGAAGAGTAGAGAGAAGTAGTGATAGCTAGAGTTAAGAGGTGCTCGGGTTCGACGAAAGATCGTCTTTCCCGAAGAGAGAAAGGTTAGAAATTACCCTAGGATAGTCTATCATAATATGAGAAGGGAATGTGTAAATGGGATCAACCAATAACAATAAGTGCCTTGCTTAAAGGAACGATGGGCTTCAGCTACCATCATAGTTCCTAGTGCCCTTTGAGAGCCCTTCACAGGGAATACCGGGGGCAGTCCTGGGTTAACGTAAACTATAATAACAAACTGACAAGATTAACTTAGTAATTAGGGCTGCACCTTTCACAAACACTGTTGCCACAGGAAGATTGATGAGAGCTTCGGCTCGGTTGGTTAAGAGACGGACGGAATGGTCCGGGAAGCTTCGGCTCGGTTGGTTAAGAGACGGACGTTTTGATCCGGGGAGCTTCGGCTCGGTCTTTGTGTGTTTACGATTAAACTTGCATGTGCATAAAAAGGAATAAAAATTAAGGTGGTGGGTCTTCGGTATTGGAGGGTCGATGCACCGACGCCAATACGCTGACTCGGCAAGTATGGTTAGCACTTCGCCAGCAGAAGTCCGGTGCGCCAGCCGGCAAGAGTACGCAGGCGTCCGCTTAGTGCACCAAGCGTTGAGGCGTACGATAGGTCTGACCGGTAGTGATTTACTGGTTTAGAGGTGGGCGAGGCCCAACCCATCGCTTCCGTCTGCCACTACGGAGGTATCCTTGGAGGTAACGGCTCCGAAAGGGGGAACTAAAGGTCTGTGTGCACAGAGTCGGGTGTGTGATTTGCACTTGCATGATTCATCATACCCACTTGCATGTCATAGCATAATCGATTCATTTAACCCTGACACCTAAAGTATAAGTGGTATGGGACGCTTATACATTAGGACCTGCAAAACGACCTCTTAGTCTATAAGCTTGTGTGGGCAAGTTTATAAATTAAGGTTAATTTCAATATAAATATATGCTGCTGTTTGATAACCGACACCCCAACGTATAAGTGGTATGGGACACTCTATACGATGGGAGCCTTGCAGAAGATCCCTTGGCTTATGCGCTTTCGCACATATGTTAAGGTTACCGTTCCTACTTTCTGTTTCTGTCATATTTATTATAGAATTGCTAGATTAGTTCCGCTGCCATCTGTTTCTTGATTAAATCTCCACCTTCATGTCCTTCCCTTTCTTCCTCTCCGCTCGGTACTTTAGGAGCCATGGGGGAATGGGTAGGGGATGATAGGGCTTAGTCTTTATGACTAACGGTTTTCGAATCGCATCGTTTAGGGGATCGCGGAGCCCAGCATGGAGGAGCAGCCCCAGAGACCGGTGCGCTTGGAGATGGGGCAGTCTAGCTCCGGAGTTCATACAGCCGGGGCCGTGAGTCTCGACCTTGAGAAGTTTTGTTTTTGCTTCCGCATGAGAGATTGTAGTGAGGACATGATGTACCGGGCATAAGCCCGCATTTATAGTACTCTAATTATTGTTATTCTGTGGACACTCCCTTCGTGGAGATTTTATTCTATATATGTGATACACTTTCAGTGGACTTGCTCTTACTTCAAATATTGTGCTACCTTTCTGTGATCAAATTGGCCGGCAGAATCGGCGTCTTGTGGTGATGACCCTTCAGGACGCGAATGTGTCACCGCAAAGCGGCGATTCTGGGCCTAAGACCCCGGGTTTTAAAAAGAAAAAAAAGGGGAGGGGGTCTTACAAGTGGTATCAGAGGGAAACATCGATCAAAAAAAGGTAGCAGTCCACTATCTCTGGGTCACCCCCGCTCGAGTTTAGTTTGGGGACAAACTAAGCAGCGGAAGCAGTGATGTGCCCATATGGGGATCACATATAAATTGTCCACTTTTATTTAAGATTGAGCGTTTTCTCAGTATGGGTTTTTGTTACGCAGCTTCCAGCACAGCCTACGCCACAAGACGGAGTTCAGCAGGCTCAGGGTGTTGCACCACCTCCACCGGTCCCCACTCCTTTTCTTCAGTCAGACATGTGACAGACTCTGACTTCCATCCTGGAGGCTTTCAGGGCCCAGCAAGTTCCGGTCCCGCAGCCAAATCCGGGGGCCAACTGGCTGAGCATATTCCAAGGACTGTCTCCCCCGTCCTACTTGGGGACAGAGTCGGCGGTTCGGATGGAAGAGTGGATGGATATTATGCACGAGATGCTGACCGGGATACGGTATCCCTGGGAGGAGAGGGTGGCTCTGGTTGTCTCTTGCCTGGAGTCCCATGCCAAGAGGTGGTGGAAGACGCTGTTGGACACGACATATGCCGATAGGGAGGTTGCGGAGGTTACCTGGGAAGAGTTCAGGGCCGCGCTGCTGGAGCATTTCGTTCCGCAGTCGGCCAGGGATGAGTTGGAGGAGCGGTTCTTACAGCTGAAGCAGGGCACCCGGACGGTGGTGGAGTACCATCGGGAGTTCGACCATCTGGCTCGATATGCAGGTTCTTACCAGCTGGACGAAGCAGGGTACATCAAGAGGTTCTATAAGGTCCTGCGGGAAGACTTGAGGGAGGCTTTGTTGTTTGTATCTGACGGGCCTATCTCCCAGATTTTGGAGATGGCAAAAAGGATTGAGGCTGATTGGCACACCACCTGGGGCCGGAAGCGGCCAGCAGAGGATCAGGGACGGAGATTCAAAAATGACCAGCGGCGAGGTGCTATACCAGAGGGGAGAAGGGCAGAGGACCAGCCTCGTCAGGAAGTGAGGCAGGAGCCGAGGGAGCAGGTGATATTGGCCCCTCAACCTCTTCGGATGCAGGAGATGCCGAGACCCGGGGGAATGGCGTATTCCCCACCAGAGTGCTTCCTTTGTCATCAGATTAGGCACATCCGGAGGAACTGCCCGATGAGGGGGGCACCACCTCCAGCACCACAGGGTGGCCCACCAGCTCAGCATTACGGAGGCCGAGGACGCGGCCGCGGTCGTGGATACCAGGAGGGAGATTGTAGATAGGGAAGAGAGCAGGTATATGCTTTGGACCTTGCGCAGCCTCAGAATCCGGAGCAGGTCATAACAGGTACGCCGCAATGCTTCTTTATTTTCATAGAATTTCCCTTTTAATTGTTAAAACTTAGAACCGCACTAGATAGATTAACAAGGAAAGAAAATTTTTTATAGAACCCTAAGACATCTAATCACCCCAGGTATAGTCTTCATCAGCGGCAAGCCTGCCCGTACGCTTTTTGATACTGGAGTTACTCACTCCTTTGTGTCGGAGACATTCGTAGAAGGACTGGAAGGCGTGGAGCGATTCACGGGCTCGAGGATGAGGGTGCGACTACCGGATGGATCTGAGCTCCTTACCACGGATCACTGTAATATGGAGGCAGAAATTGGTGGAAAGGCGTTCGAGGCTCCAGCGACGATTTTGAAGCTGACGGACTACGACCTGATCCTGGGCATGGTATGGCTGCACTGGAACCATGCCCAGATTGATTGCCAAGCGAAGAGGATCACCGTGAGACATGGGGACTCTTTCATTGTCATCGAAGGTACAAGACCTGCCTCTCGTATACTCTTATCTTCGGTACTGGCCATCAAGGCCCATCTGCAGGGAGACGAGGTATACCAGGTGTTGTTCGAGATGACCGAGGAGAAGGATCGGATTACCAATATACCGGTGGTTTGTGACTACGCCGATGTGTTTCCAGAGAAGCTTCCAGGATTGCCTCCGCACAAGGAGAAGGATTTTCAGATTCAGTTGGTGCCAGGGGCTAAGCCGATATCCAGGGCTCCCTATCGGATGGCCCCGAAGGAGTTGGCGGAGTTTCGGACTCAGTTGCAAGAGTTGGTGGAGGCGAGATTTGTTAGACCGAGTTCCTCGCCATGGGGAGCCCCGGTCCTATTCGTGAAGAAGAAGGATGGGACACTTCGTCTGTGCATCGATTATCGAGCACTAAACAGGCTGACCGCCCGGAATACCTATCCGCTCCTACGGATAGACGAATTGTTCGACCAGCTGGAGGGAGCTCATTATTTCTCGAAGCTGGACTTGAGGTCAGGATACTACCAGCTGCGGATCCAGGAGGAGGATATCCCGAAGACGGCCTTCAGTAGCAGATATGGCATGTATGAGTTCACCGTGATGCCCTTCGGGCTCACGAATGCACCATCGGCGTTCATGAGCCTCATGAACCGAGTTTTCGAGGCCTACTTGGATGTGCTCGTCATAGTATTCATAGACGACATCCTGATCTACTCTAGGACAGAGGAGGAGCACACTCGGCATCTGGCACTGACTTTGGAAAGGTTGCGGGAGCATCGCCTTTACGCAAAATTCAGCAAGTGTCAGTTTTGGTTGAAGGAGGTGGCCTTCCTAGGCCACATTATCAGCGGAGCCGGGTTGGCAGTGGATCTGACAAAGATTCAGGCAGTTCGAGATTGGCCGCAGTTAAAGACAACCACCAATGTACGAAGTTTCTTGGGACTTGCCGGTTATTATCAGAAGTTCATGGAGGAGTTCTCTCAAATTTCCCTCCCCCTCACATCTTTGACAAAGAAGGAGGCACCTTTCGTTTGGACCCCGCAGTGCCAGGCGGCTTTCTAGGAGCTGAAGGACCGACTCATCTCAGCCCCTATTCTGGCCCTTCCATCCGGAAAGGAAGGATTCCAGGTGTATACCGACGCATCATACCAGGGGATGGGAGCGGTGCTGATGCAGAACGGACACGTCATAGCATATGCCTCTCGCCAGCTGAAGACCCATGAGAAGAACTACCTGGTTTACAACCTTGAGATGGGAGCGGTCGTTTTTGCTCTGAAGGTCTGGCGTCATTATCTTTATGGAGTCCACCGCGACATCTACTCCGACCACAAGAACTTGAAATGCATGGACACGCAGAAGGAGCTGAATATCAGGCAGAGGCGCTGGGTGGAGTTCTTAGCAGACTATCAGTATGAGATGCACTACCATCCAGGGAAGGCAAACGCTGTGGCCGACGCGTTGAGTCGGAGAGCTGCCACTTTCGAAGACGGACCCCAAGTTATGTCCATGGAGTTTGTCCGGTCATTCAGAGATGTGCAGATATCCCTAGTGTCTGAGGATGATCCAGAGTTGTATATGGAGAATCTGGCATCGATGGTGGCCATAGATGATATTCGGGATCGCATTCGGGACGGACAGAGGACAGATGCATGGGCAAGCCGATGTTCCGAGCCTTGGAGGAGGGTTCGACAGGAGATTATTCCCTGAGAGATGGATTGCTACATTTCAGAGGCAGAGTATATATACCCGCAGAAGGCCAGATCCGAGCGGATATTATGACGAAGGCGCATTGCAGCCGGTACTCTGTGCACCCGGGGATCACAAAGATGACCGCTGATCTGAAGAAGACGATGTTTTGGCCGGGCATGAAGAAGGACATTACGTACTTCGTGACCCATTGCGAGGCATGTCGGTTGGTGAAGGCGGAGTGCAGGAACCCCGCAGGACTGTTGCAGCCACTCCCGGTGCCGGAGTGGAAGTTTGATGATATAGCTATGGATTTTATACATGGGCTTCCCCGGTCTCGGACAGGGAATGACTCGATCTGGGTGATTGTTGATTGGTTGACAAAGGTGGCCCGCTTTATACCAATCAGGAAGGATGACTCGGTGGGAGTGCTGGTACGGAAGTTCGTGGAGCAGTATATCCGATACCATGGCGTGCCTAGGACGATAGTGTCGGACCGCGATGGACGGTTTACATCCAGGGAGTGGCGGTCAGTGCAGGCATATCTGGGCACCCGATTGACTTTTAGCACGGCCTTCCACCCTCAGACGGACAGGCAGACAGAGCGCACCAACAGGACGTTGGAGGATCTACTACGACTGTGTATACTGGACCGAGGGGAGCCGTGGGAGAAGATGTTGCCGTTGGTCTAGTTCTCCTATAACAATAGCTACCAGCCCAGCATCAGGATGGCGCCTTATGAAGCCTTGTATGGAAGAAAATGTAGGACCCCGCTTTCTTGGGTTCAGGACGAGGATCCGAAGGTGTTGGGATCGGATTTTGTTGAAGACACCGAGGCACATGTGAGACTGATCAGAGATAGGATGTTGGAGGCGCAGAGCAGACAGGCTATGTACTATGATGCCCGACATCGTCAGGTGGAGTTTCAGGTAGGGGACCAAGTGTTCTTGAAGATCCAGCCCATGCACGGAGTCTCACGGGTGCGCGGTCGGAGGAAGAAGCTCAGCCCTAGGTATATGGGCCCTTACCGGATCCTGGAGCGGATCGGGCCCCTAGCCTACAGGCTAGAGTTGCCACCAGAGCTGGCAGCTCTACACGGCGTCTTCCACATTTCTTCGCTGAGAAGGTTTTTACTACGCCCGGAGCAGCGGATTTTGACCACCGAAGGGCCGGTAGCTTCAGACCGATCTGTTCACTTGGAGCCGGTTCGGATCGACGACAAAGGAGTACGGATCTTGCGCCGCAAGAAGATCCCCTTAGTCAAGGTTCTGTGGAGAAACCACGGTCAGTAGGAGCACACCTGGGAACCGCAGGACCTGATGAGGCAAAAATACCCGGAGTTATTCAGTCAGGTATACCTCACCACCTCTTGGTATATTATAAATTACCTTTTTGTACTAAACCGGTAGGACAAGATAAGGAAAAATTGAGAACCTAGGCATGCGCAGGAAAGTAGGGGCTAATCTTTTCTTTATTGGGGAGATTGTCTTCGTTTATCAAACAAGTAGTCGCTTGAACCCAATAGAAAAAAAATCGTATGGGATGTTACAAGTTTAATTTATTTCGGTAGAAATCCCCGTAGGCTTAACCTAAATTTCGGAGACGAAATTTTTGTTTTGTTTATTGGGATTTGTAACATCCCATTTCTGGCTAGACCCTTAGAAGTCGGTCTGTCGTGAGAGAACCCTAGAAGCCCAAGAATTGAAGTACAATGACTGAGACTTCGGGTCACGGGTTGGTCACGCCCGTGACCTATGTGTCACGCCCGTGACATAGGGCGTGACTCCTTCGACGATCGTCGATCTCCGTGAGACGATCGTCGAACTTGCAACCCGGGCCTGTCACGCCCGTGACCTATGTGTCACGCCCGTGACCTAGGGCGTGACCCCCTTCGGCGATCGTCGATCTCAGCGAGACGATCGCCGAGCGCGGAATTTGCATCTTGACCTTATCACGCCCGTGACCCATGTATCATGCCCGTGACCTAGGGCGTGACCCCCTTCGGCGATCATCGATCTCAACGAGACGATCGCCGAGCGCGGAATTTACATCTTGACCCTGTCACGCCCGTGACCCATGTGTCACGCCCGTGACCCATGTGTCACGCCCGTGACCCATGTGTCACGCCCGTGACCTAGGGCGTGACCACCCTTCGATGACCGTCGATCTCAGTTCGACGATCGTCGACCTCAGAATTTTCCACTCGGGCCTGTCACGCCCGTGACCTATGTGTCACGTCCGTGACAAGGGCCGAAACGTCAGCCAGACTGAAAATTTCGGTAACTGACGTCATAATCAATTCTGGTTATGGGAAGGTACAGCATGAATATTTATGGGTCGTTTCCTTCTCTAATTATTTAATAGAAAAAGAGAGAGTGAGGTCCAATAGGAAATCGCCACCTGGATCAGCCAATACATCTTCCACCTTTTTCTCTTCCTTGCATCATAACCGAAACGTTATTAAGAAGAAACATTCATGGCCATAAATGTTTCATCCTTCCCCTCCCCATTGGGAAATCTATAAAAGCCCACTTGGAGAAAGAGGAGAAGATTACATGCTCGATCAAACAAATTCAGACTTTTGCTCTTGCTGTAGGAGAAGTTCGGGAACGCCATCACCGCGTCATGACAATTCGACGTTCATCTCGCCTTCAAACCGCGAACAAGGTCCTCCTCTACTTCTTCTCTTATGGGTAGATCTTAGGATCCTAGAAATGAAGTTCGTGCTCAAAGGAGCCGGACCTATCTCGTGTTTTCATGGAAAACCATGGAAAAATATTGTTTTGAGTTCGCCGGAAATCGCCACCTCCGGCGGCCAACCCACCGCCGACCGATAGCCATCGCCTCAACGGAGGTGGTGGTGGTGGTGGCTGGCCAAGGAGGTGATCGGGTAGCCGGCGACGGATCACGGAAAGGTTACAGGAAATACGAGTTTCTGTGTTCTGGTTTTAGGTTTCATGTAGAAGATGAACAGTAAAATCACTTTATAATATATAAATTATGTATATAATACATAATGACAAGATACATTATTCGAGTATATTTTTAGGCTGAAAAACGAGTCACTTAGAGGCCGATTTAGGAAAAATGGCCAGTCACAAAAGTTGTAGCCATTCGAGTCTAGATTAATTTAAAATTAGTTTCAACTCGTTTGGGTAAGCGGTTTGACCACAACACCTGTTTTAGTGGGGGCTGTACCTAGAGTTGGGCAGAAATTAAAATTGATGCCCACTCTTCGTCCCTTGTCCAAATGACCTGAAATTTGGGCAGAGAGTTAACCTTTGCTATATCTAAAGGCAGTCCAAAAATGGGAATTTTTGGAGACACTTTGCCTAAATTTTTTGTTTTAATTTAATAAAAGTAGAGGAATTTATTTATGTAGTCAAATAACCTCCAAACCGTCCCAAATTTTGGTGAGTGGTCCCTGACTATAAAACTTAGCTCTGTACAAATTTTCAACTCATTTGGATGAGTTTTGGATAGGGAGTCATCTATTCTTAACTAGGCAAAAGTGAGGCATTTTTGAGTAAAAAGTGCACGAGAGGTTGGAACGGTCAAATCACCTCAACTGAGGCTGATATCTTGACCACTGACTTGAAAGGGTTATTATAACCCAATTGGAGAAAATGGTGTGGTTTAGGGTTAGTTTACCCTAAGATCCAAACTCAAACCCTAGATGGAGGGTTTTGAGGGTTGTGAAGGACATGGGGGCAATTGCTCTCGTATTGCCTTGAAACACTGTAGAGTTGACATTAGCATGATAAGAATCATCGGAATGGAATCATGGAGAATTTGGAGACAAGTAGATACCTTAAAACCTTAATCTTAGCTTTAGGGTAAAATACTAAATAAGCACAATCCGTCACTAAACATTATCTAAAGGCTGTGAAACTCGGGTAGAGTAGGTTTTGGAGTGGGTAGAAGCTATAGGAATTTTACTGGAATTTTATGATGTTTATTTCCAGCACTTTATTTGTAAAGTTGATTATAATCTCAATTAATGTTTTAATTATTTGTACCTTTCTGTTCATGGAAATCTCATGAAATCTTGGAAATAAATGTTTTAGGATAGAATGGTTACCCTTGAATTTTTGTATAATTTTTAGTTGAGTAAATTCAGTACTTCCTTCACAAATGTTAAAAAAGAGTTCTATGCTTGAAAATTATTTAGGGATGATTTTATTACTGAAAAATTATGAAACTGGGTCAGTGCTATTTTTAACCCTTTATCTGCATATTATAAATTATTTATAATTTTTGGAAGAATATTCTCTGTACTTGGTTCATAAATAATGGAAGATAGTAAATATTGCTAAAATAGTTTTATTGCCCTTTTAATGATAGAAAAATTATGATACCTTGGATTTACCCTATCGAGATAACCTACTATTTATTATAATTTTGTTGGACATGTTGCATGAGAACTTAGGGTAGTTCATGTTCAAACTGGAAGCCTTTGGAGTTTGAGGAAATTAATTAAATGCCAGATAAATTAGAAAAATTACCACATTCTGGATGTAGGCCATTTATATCATGATAAGTCTCCAGTAAATAATTAGGGGAATTTGGATGAGTTTTGGGATCATTGCATACCTGGTTCGACATATAGTCTAGGTTGGTCTGCATATAGCAAATTTGTGAATTGCAATAGGACAGGATCTGAGAAAATCATTGGAGTTAGTCATTTTGTCTGGGTGGACAATTGTGGAAGATATCACAATAGGATGATATGAAGAGTAGAGAGAAGTAGTGATAGCTAGAGTTAAAAGGTGCTCGGGTTCGACGAAAGATCGTCTTTCCCGAAGAGAGGAAGGTTAGAAATCACCCTAGGATAGTCTATCGTAATATGAGAAGGGAATGGGTAAAGGGGATCAACCAATAACAATAAGTGCCTTGCGAAAGGGAACGATGGGCTTCAGCTACCATCATAGTTCCTAGTGCCCTTTGAGAGCCCTTCACAGGGAATACCGGGGGCAGTCCTGGGTTAACGTAAACTGTAATAACAAACTGACAAGAGTAACTTAGTAATTAGGGTTGCACCTTTCACAAACACTGTTGGCACAGGAAGATTGATGAGTGCTTCAGCTCGGTTGGTTAAGAGACGGACGGAATGGTCCGGGGAGCTTCGGCTCGGTTGGTTAAGAGATGGGCGTTTTGATCCGGGGAGCTTCGGCTCGGTCTTTGTGTGTTTACGATTAAACTTGCATGTGCATAAAAAGGAATAAATATTAAGGTGGTGGGTCTTCGGTATTGGAGGGTCGATGCACCGACACCAATACGCTGACTCGGCAAGTGTGGTTAGCACTTCGCCAGCAGAAGTCCGGTGCGCCAGCCGGCAAGAGTACGCAGGCGTTCGCTTAGTGCACCAAGCGTTGAGGCGTACGATAGGTCTGACCGGTAGTGCTTTAATGGTTTAGAGGTGGGCGAGGCCTAACCCACCGCTTCCGTCTTCCACTACGGAGGTATCCTGGGAGGTAACGGCTCCGAAAGGGGGAACTAAAGGTCTGTGTGCACAGAGTCGGGTGTGTGAGTTGCACTTGCATGATTCATCATACCCACTTGCATGTCATAGCATAATCGATTCATTTAACCCTGACACCTAAAGTATAAGTGGTATGGGACGTTTATACATTAGGACCTGCAAAACGACCCCTTAGTCTATAAGCTTATGTGGGAAAGTTTATAAATTAAGGTTAATTTCAATATAAATATATGCTGCTGTTTGATAACCGACACCCCAACGTATAAGTGGTATGGGACACTCTATACGATGGGAGGCTTGCAGAAGATCCCTTGGCTTATGCGCTTTCGCACATAAGTTAAGGTTACCTTTCTTACTTTCTGTTTCTATCATATTTATTATAGAATTGCTAGATTAGTTCCGCTGCCATCTGTTTCTTGATTAAATCTCCACTTTCATGTCCTTCCCTTTCTTTCTCTCCGCTCGGTACTTTAGGAGTCATGGGGGAAGGGGTAGGGGATGATATGGCTTAGTCTTTATGACTAACGGTTTTCGAACCGCATCGTTTAGGGGATCGCGGAGCCCAGCATGGAGGAGCAGGCCCAGAGACCGGTGCGCTTGGAGATGGGGCAGTCTAGCTCCGGAGTTCATACAGCCGGGACCGTGAGTCTCGACCTTGAGAAGTTTTGTTTTTGCTTCCGCATGAGAGATTGTAGTGAGGACATGATGTACCGGGCATAAGCTCGCATTTATAGTACTCTAATTATTGTTATTCTGTGGACACTCCCTTCGTGGAGATTTTATTCTATATATGTGATATACTTTCAGTGGTCTTGCTCTTACTTCAAATATTGTGCTACCTTTCTGTGATCAAATTGGCCGGCAGAATCGGCGCCTTGTGGTGATGACCCTTCAGGACGCGAAGGTGTCACCGCAAAATGACGATTCTGGGCCTAAGACCCCGGGTTTTAAAAAGAAAAAAAGGAGGGGGGCTTACAGTACTGACGAATGACGTCGCACAATTGCGGGCTCCTAGATCAGCAATTCTCGGGAAATGAAGGGCGTGCCCCCAGGGCGGTTCGGGCATCCCGGGCAAGCTGCCCGGCGACGGCGGTGGCGGCGGTCGCCAGCACACGCTTAGACCGTACGAGTGCGGGTCGTCGGTGCACGCGCCCTGGGGTTGTTTTTGGACCCCTTTGAGTCGGAGCGATCCGCGCACACGGTACGTTGGTTCTCTTGCGCGTTTCCGGTCGGATTCCTTTGACTTGACTCGGAAATTTTTTAGAGAAAACCTCATCAAATGCCATCAAATTTCCGCGGCACATTTCCGCGATGCGATGAGTGCGGGAATTCTAATGTTGTTACTTGTTTGCGATTACCTGGAGCTATGTCACCACGAACCCTTGCCAAAAAATCCAAATTGAGCAAATGTTTTGAAATTAAAGTCAGATTTTTTTTGGCATATACGGTAGATATTCTTTGCCTCCATTTTAAGACATTTGATTCAGATATGATTTATTCCCGGCTATCTTTAAGACGAGAGAATATGACAGAAAATATTCCAGCTTTAAGGTGATCTTCCATTATCGATCTTCTCACAAGGTTTAAGACCAGTTGTTGTGGTCTTGTCGCCGTCATGTCTCTCCCTAAGAAGATTTACATATTTTTTTGTGAAATTATTGCAAGTCCTGATGAGCTGGTGAACTGAGTGCGCTCGACGGAGGGCGTGAGTGGCTGACTTGAATACGAGAGCGCGCACAGAGGGGCTCGTTTGAGGCAGCGCAGACGTAGGGGGTAGCAGAGGGGGCGGCGTGCAGTGCGACAAAGCCTCGGCGTGGGTGCGGGTGACGGCGCGGGCGCGCGTGGGGCGGCACGGGCGGGAACCGCCCTTGCGGGGTCACGCACAGATACCTCCCAGTGCGGGGGCCGCCCGCGCAGGGACGCCCCCGCAGGGTGAAATGAGTGTGCTTTTCTTGGCTTATTCTCAAGCGTTTTCGGGCACTGCTGTGTTGCGTCCGACTTGTCTGGTTGGATTGACTTTTTGCGTGTTCTCGATTCGAGTCTTTCTGAGTTGGCTCAGAAATTTCAGGGGGATCTCATAAAATTTAAATAAACTTACAATTTAAATAAAACTTATAATAATACAGTTATTTATAGTTATTTATTTTAAGAGTTGACGTAGATTATTTTTTGTGATAAGTAAGATTTATTTATTTTTATAATATAAATTTATTTATTTTTATATTATCTAAGTTCAAAATATATTATCTCTGTTATTTTCTGTAATACTTGAGATTACAATATAATCTTTCATTTATTTTTTATAATATTCGAGATAAAAATATTATCTCTCAAGTATTTTCTTTAATATTTGAGATAAAAATATAATCTCTCAACTACTTATATGTGTAATAAATATGCATACACATTTTAATAGGTGACAGATTTCTCAATAAAAAAAGAACGAAGAAAGGCAAAACAAATGACACGCATCCAAATTACGTGGGCCCCAGAAGGTGATCTTAGTCCAGGGCCTTGGCCAAAAAAATTCGTCAGATCTAGAGTATTTTTGAGAATTGTTATAGACAAGTCAAATTTGATTATATACAAATCAATATTTTGAAATTTTTATGCCTTTTTATATACTTTACACAAGCCATTTAAAAATCTAAAACTAACTGAACCCTCTCATTTCAACCCTAGCCCGATTCCGCTCCGCCTCCGTCTCCCCCGATTCCCCCATCCGTCTCCCCCGATTCCCCCCTCCATCTCCCCCGATTTTCCACCTCTGTCGCCATCGATGGTGCCATCAACTTTCGTCGATGACCCGCCTGATGGCAGGCCCGACGACGCTCCTCCTCCAGATGAGGAGTCTTCGGCCCCAGTTCTTCCTCCAACGGCTAACATCCATGTTCTTTGAGATTTTGGGCTTCATCCACGTTTAACCTGATTTTGCATATATCATCTTAAAAAATTTCTCTACAATTTCTTTACTGTTTCTATTTACTTTCTTCCAATAGCATTCACTCCCACTCTCATCTGAAAAAACAGCTTCCTTCAGGCTATCTGTGTGTGATGGCAATTTTCTCTGATATTACCTGTAATGTGACATGGTAATTCAAATTAATCAAAATATCGACCGTTCAAAATCTCAATGAATGGTTGAGATTTGAGATTTTGGGCTCCATCCGACTATTCTTTACATCTCTTTTGTTCTCAGATTTTGGGCTCCATCTATGACATGTTCTAAGATTTTGTTCTCTAGCTTTGTTCTCAAATTTTATTCTCAGATTTTGCTACTCACCCAGTGTTTAACCAGCTTTCTCAGATGGAACAATCATAATCATTTGGAGCTAAGGAGTGGGATAACACAGAGATGCCTTCTTTATGATCGAAATTTGGTATTTTCATCTGTAGCACCCTCATCCGTCACATAGCATATAACAGAAGATCCGGCCGGCGACCGACGTCATCTACTATGGACAGCTAGTGGAGTTACTTATTGAGACCATAATCCATAAACGCGTACTAACTCAGAGTGCATTCTAGCAGAAGGTTACAATAAGAATCCAACAAACTGAATGTCCACTAATACAAAATAGCAATGATAAAAAAAAATACACAAATAGTATTGCTCTTAAGGCCTCACAATGTTCAATTTAGAATAAATTGTCTTGCATACATCGACACACAGGCCGATAACACATGAATGATAAAGTTAACGGGCAATTCGCTTTGGCCTTCAAGGGCTAGCTTAGCAATCCTGGGCTCCAGCCCGCTATTTACCACTTGGCTTAGCTGCACCTGCATGAAATATTCCACCGCAACAGTGGCAAACAATAGCAACGGTCAGCATTAGCTGACCAAATTATAACGACCTCACCCCTCACTCGGGGTGACGGTGCTCCTTCTCTGCAGGCATTAGCTTATTCAATTATTGCAAATCGGAACGTGCAAATTAAGCACCATTCGCCACAGACGTTGGCCCAACGCCCAATGTCCCGTGCTCTCAAGGCACATTTTTGGTGCACAGGACCTCATGGGTCACACCTCCGTTCTTTGCGACGGTCAACAATATTTGAGCTTTTAGTCTTTCGGAACCAAAGTCGAAGACAATGCCCCTAATCTTTGACAAAGTCATGATGATCTCCAGATACACACTTTGACTCACTCTAAGTCGAACGACTAGGGTTGGGTACAGTTCAGCTATTTCTCATGCTCAAATCATCAGGCACGTTAGCCACAATGCGGGTCAACATCCTATTTCCCATATCGTATGATCCATAACCCCGTTATGATCCTAGGCTAGCACTCACGACGCCTAAGCTAGGCCACAAAGGCTCTCAACACCACAAATTGGACCCCAGGTCTTCAAGTGACAAGCATCAACAATCAATAGCCCTCAGGTCTCCCAGAGACAGCCTTTAACAATCAATAGTCCTCAGGTCTCCCAGAGACAGCCTTTAACAATCAATAGCCCTCAAGTCTCCCAGAGAAAGGCTTTACAAACAAACATAGCTCACTGGGAGTTATTGTCGGCGGTAGAGCTACCGTCGTGCGGTAGGGGACAGACTATCGATTCTCCCCCCTTTCGGGTGTTTTCCCGAAGACCACCACCAGTATTCTCACTGCAGACATCTGCACACCCCGTGACTCCGAAATCTACGCGATTACCACAGAGTCTTCTCCAGCATAAAAAACATACAAACATCACCAATCTAGACCAACATTTTTCGGATGGGCTTTACACAACATATCTATTCCGTACTTCGATTCCGGATCTAAATGCAACACTAACAGGGATACACGGATCTACCTATCGGGAGAACCAATTCCACGTGTTCGTTGAGCGTCTACCCTCACATGCCAAAAAGAAGGACTTCACATGTCAAAGGAAGAGGATCGTTACCTTAGAAGTCTGTTTCGGCGCCATAGGAGAGATTTCAGCCGGATGGAATTGACTGCTTCGACTTTGCCTCTGTAGATCCAAACTCGTCTCGCGAATCCGAGCTCTGAAACTCCAACGACGGCGATCTCTTTTGAACAAATCTCCTTCTTCCTTCTCCAGCTGCTCAACCCTAAAACTCCAAAAGAATGAAGTGAAAACGACACTTCCAAGTCTTTAAACCAAGCTACCACTGTGTTGGAACCCCTAAGTGATTTGGGCTAGGTTCTCTTCTTAGGTTGTGACCCATGTTGTATAGAAGGGTCAAGTTTAATGTGTTTCTAGAGTCTAGGTCATGTCCTTAGAGTCAACAGTACAAAGGACCAGCCTCCAACACTGCCAAAGACTCAAGACTTAGATAATTCAAGTTTTAGAAACAGGAGATCTACATTCGTCGATCTCCGGTCGACGATAGTCGTGCTCAACTCGACTAACTCAGAGATAAAATTCTCTGAGCTGAGCTCGACGAACTCCGTTCTCAGGTCGACTAACACTTCAACTCTCAGCGCAATAATTCACTCAAAGCCAAAGCTTACTCAGCGCCAAAGATCACTCAGCGCCATAATTGACTTAGCGCCATAATTCACTCAAAGACAGCTTACTTAGAGCCAAAGATGACTCAACACTCTCAAACGACTCAACGCCAGATGTGTTATTATCTCAACGCCATCAGTTTGACCAAGTTCTAAGGTCGACTAATTTCAGATTCTCAGGTCGACAAACTTAGAGCACAGTATCCGTCAGTTTATGTAGTGCAGTTGTTCGCAGATCACAGGTCGACGAAAGCTAATCTCAGGTCGACGAAAACTGATCTCAGGTCGACGAAAGCTGTTCTCTGGTCGACGAAAACTGTAAGGCATATTGTTATTTATTCTTTCCTTTTCTGTCTCCTTATTTTTTATCCATTATAGGCCGTTAATTCCCTGGATAATCAATGCACTTAAATCCTTTGAATCGAGCCGTTACTGGCCACATTGATTGTAAATATCCTCCATAGAATTAATTGTTTATATCTCGGGACAGACATAGAATAGAATATATGACAGCATACTTGTCATTTTCATTTCCCAAATTTCGGCTAAGCATTTATTGCAGGTTTTTGAATTCGACCTTGAGGCAGTTATCAATCTGATTATCTCTCTGCCAGAAAGAAGTCAATACAAAAAAACTTTTTGAAATCAACAAGAAGCACAGTGCATATAGTTCTCAGAAAAGAAACTGCTCTCAAAAGAAGAAGAAAGAATAACAATCACAATCAAGAGTCCTTCTTCTTCACCTTCTTTGTTTTTCAGGGATCACAAGTGATAGTTTTACAATGTACCCAACAACAAGTGACAAGAATATTCAAATCAGTCAAAGGATCTCTGAAGAGTTGATCATACAACAAAAGGCCTACTCACCCTTAGCAAATCTTCCACTCTTGAACCATTCAATATTTCAGGGGGAGCTTTGACAATACCACAGAATCCACAAAGTCTTCTCATTTTGACTTGAGAAAAGAAGACTTCCATCAATCTCTCTTTCCCACCTCTGTACAGGGTTTTAATTTCCTTCAAAATTATTCTGCTTGCAAGTCTCCTTTCAAAAGACTTGGGTTGGTTTTTGAGCACCTGATCAAAAGCTCATTGGTGGCAGTCACCTGATCAAAACCTATAGTGGATTCCTACCTAGGGTGGTAGAAGAGTGGATGTACCCAAGTTTGGGGAACCACTATAAAAATTCTTGTGTTGTCTGCGTGGCTGTGATCTTCCGGTGTGCTTGTACTGTGATATGTTTTGTTGTGTAGCTTAGTTATCATTTCTCTAGTTCATCTGCTGCACTTGTACACGCATACACCTATATCATAGTAACATATTTTATTAAAGACTTCTTATTTCAGCAAAAATCAAAAAGTTTTTAAAAACTCTATTCACCCCCCCCCCCTTTAGAGTTTGTTAGAGCTTACCCTATCTTTCAATTGGTATCAGAGGGTGGTTAATCACATCATACAGGCTTACACCTAGATTAATCAAGATCCTTAGGATAAACTCTGAATAAGTCTTATAGTTTCTCTGATTAGATTATATTTTCTTATATCATGGCACAAAACAAGGATTATGTCAGCACCAGACCTCCAGTATGCAACTTGCAAAAGTTTGGGATCTGGAAGGCAAGAATCAAGCTTTATATGAACTCTATTGATGAGGACATCTTTAATTCCATCTTGATAGGACCACCAGCTCCAGTGCCCTCTACTTCAACTCTAGTAAATCTCAGTGCAGTGCCTCCTCCAGATCAAGCTGATGCAAATAAGAAAACAAAGATTGCTGATGCCAGAGCTATGAACATACTGGCCCAAACTATGTCAGATGATATATTTCAGAAAGTTGTTGAATGTACATCTGCTAAAGCCATTTGGGATTCCCTCAACCAAATGATAGTAGGCTCTGCTGATGAGAGGAAGGATAGAAGATCCAACCGCATATCCTAATATGAGAATTTCAGGAAAGATGAAGCAGAATCTATGGAAGTAATGTACAACAGGCTGAGCTCCATCATCAGTGAGCTCAGAACATTGGACAAGGAAATTACTCTGACTGAGGTCAATGACAAAATCCTCATGTACTTCCCTAGCACTTGGGACTCCAGAATCTGGCCCATCAGAGAAGCCAAAAGCATGGCTGAAATTTCAACAGAATCTCTACTTGGAAAGCTCAAATACTATGAGCAATTGATCAAGTCAAGAGAAGCTACAGTTGAACCAAAGGCTTCAACACCTACCAGGAAGGAACATAACTTAGCATTCAAAGCTGCAGAAGAATCTCCCAGCTTGCCAGCAATAAAGTTCTTATGGGTCTCTTTGCTAAGAGATTTTATAAAATGGCAAGGAATGACTTCAGGAGGAATCTCTCAAGGAATGAAGATAAACCTAGGTATGACAAGACCCCTTCTAAAGAGGTTGTCTGTTTTGGATGCAGGAAACCTGGACACTTCATCTCAGAATGCCCAGAAGTCCAAAAGAAAGACAAAATGCAAGAAAATGATTCAAGAAGACATCAGCATAGCAAGGCCTCCTCCAACAAGTACAAAAAGAAGGAGAAGGGCTTTGTAGCTGAAACCTGAAGTGATATTGAAGATGAAATATCCTCCTCTAGTTCCAGTGAAGATGATGAAGAAGAAAAGAAGGCAAGGGAAATTTTCCTTATGGCAATAGATGCTGGAAGCAGCAGATCAGACTCAGAAGAATCAGATAATGAAAAATTCCTCTCTGAAGAGGATCAGGTAATTGCTTCCTATGACTTTCAATCTATAGAATTTCAATCTGAATTTAAACTCTTGTGTTTAGACCTAATGAGATCTGAGAAGAAAATCAAACTTCTCAGGGAAAAACTGTTGGGTACATAGGAAAATGTGTACCTAATTTGTATAAGCCACACTTAGCTATATGATATACATCAAGGTGTATTTTATATTATTTTGAGTTTATATGTGCAGGTTAAAAATTTGCTAAAATGCAGAAAAAGTTTCTAAGTCCCTGTGTCGACACTTAAGAAAGCTTGTGTCGACACTTGGAAAAGCTGTGTCGACACTAGAAGAAATTGTGTCGATACATAGAATTTATTAATCGACATCGACTGTGTCGACACCAGGAGGCAGTGTCGACACACAGAAGTATTATTCGACATCAACTGTGTCGACACCTGGAGGCAGTGTCGACACACAGAATTCTTAGACTATATCAACTGTGTCGACACACAGGACTTGTGTCGACACACAGCAGAGTTCCAACAATGTTGATTGCTGTGATGTGAAGAAGTGTCTGTGTCGACACAAAGAAGCAGTGTCGACACATTCTACAGATGCAGTGTCAAGAAGCTGTGTCGACACCAAAGGAGCTGTGTCGACATCACCAAAGCTTGTGTCGACACTTAATCTACTTGTGTCGACACATAATGAAGTTAAGTCTCGACGCTTTACTGACAAAGACAAAGGTTCAAGTACTGACTGAAGACTTGACAGCTATGTATTCCAACAAGTTTGCTGAAGCTATCATACGTGTCAGAAGTTGGTTAGAAACCAGATCAGCCGGTTACCATGGATGAAGTCTATATATAGATGGATTCTGTCATAACACAAGAACACGAACAACTATTAAAGTATTGATCATTGATCAAGAAAGAGCACGTCACACAGAAGAAGATTTTCGTAAGAAGATCTAAGAAGAAAATCTGAAGTGGCAATCTACTCAGAATTTATCTAAGGAGAATTCAAGCAAGAATTCTGAAGAAACTTCAGAAGTTTTGGAGAGTGAGAGAGATCTCCATCTGTGAAGTAAAGAAGGAGATATTTACAAGTCTCTTAAGAAGCAGATCTTTAACTAATCTGCTAAGAAGAATTCAGATCTATTTCTGAAATCTAAGGAGGAAGCTGTCATCCAGTCAACTTCAATGAAGATCAATCCTACTGAGTTCAGATTTAAGAAGCTTTGAAGAAAGCTAAGAATAGGTTGATCTCAGCAATCAGTCTTATCAAGAGCTGATCAAGAATCCTTTTATCCCTTCTCTATCAACAAGGGTAAGAGTTAATCTATAAGATTTTTCAATTTCTGTAGGATCTTTCAAGATCTGAGTTGTAAGCCTATTATATAAAGGCTGAATGTAGGAGATATAGATCTCTGAGTGGTAAGACTTTTGAGTCTGAGTGTAAGAGAAATCATTCTCTGAGTTGTAGGCCTTGTTACAAGACTGAGGTAGGGCTGTTAGCCTGAGCTGTAGGAGTGTGGATACAATTTGAGTTGTAGGAACCTTTCAGGATTCTGAGCTGTAAGATCTGTGGATCTGAGAAGAAGGAAGAAGTTAGGTTGAATCTAGCACACTGCTGGATAGGTGAAAGGGGAAAGTGGATGTACCCAGACCTTGGGGAACCACTATAAACCTATGTGCAATCTATGATGTGTGTGTGATTGTGAATTCTATGCTGTGATTGTTGTAGAATAGTTAGATTCTCTTTAAAGAACTGAAATATTATTCTGCCTTAAGTAAAAAAGAAAAGAACCTATTCACCCCCCCCCTCTAGGTGTTTGGGTTATCTTGAAATCAATTCTATCAAGTGGTATCAGAGTCAGGTTACTCAAAGAAGGACTTAACAGTCTGAGTAAGATCCATAAGGTAGATTCAAGATCAAGAAAATGGGTTCAGGAGAAAATAATAAAGAACTAGGTTCTATGAAATTACCCATATGCAGGAAAGAGATATTTGGAATATGGAAAGAAAGGGCCAGGCTTTTTATAGAGGCTTCTGATCCAAGGATCTACATTACAGTAAAGGAAGGTCCTTATATTCCAATGAAGTTATCAGTTCTAGATGCAAATCAAAGAACTCCCAAGGATTTTTCAGAAATAACTAAGGAAGAGATCATCCTGGCAACTATGGATAAAAGAGCCCAGAATATCATAGTAAGTGTCATAGATGATTCAACCTTTCAAAATTTAATTCACTGCAAGACCTTCAAGGAAATGTGGGACACCTTGATAGTCTACATGGAGGGTTATGAAGAAGTCAGACAAGATAGAAAATCTATGCTGAACCAGGAATATGAGAGTTTCAGACAAGGAAAGTCAGATAGTATAACTGAGTGTTATAAAAAGTTCTATAGAATAGTAAATGAGCTGATGTCCTATGGAAGGATCTTTAGTACATATGAACTGAATGATAAATTCCTAAGATCCTTGACAAAGGATTGAGACACTAAGATTTGTGCCATTAGGGAAGTGGCCAAACTTGCAGATATCTCTCCTCCAACTTTGTTTGGAAAATTGCTGTCATATGAGATGCAGCTGATGGCTAGGAAAGAGGAAGAGAAAAGTGCTAAAGGGGAGCATAAAGAAAAGTCTGTGACCTTCAAGTTGGAAGCCACTAGGAAGAATAGGAGGATGTCTCAATCACCTCCTAAGATAGTTGCTGAAATTACTTCAGATAATTCAGACAACCAAAGTTCAGACAACAATGACTCAGATATAGACTTTGCTGCCTTCACAAGGCAGTTTTAGAGATTCCTGAAGAAGAAGCAGTGGAAGTCTAGGCCCTCCACATCTCAGCCTGTGGATGACTATTATCAAAAGAGGAAGTCATCTAGGAAGGACAGGAGCAGGTCTAAGCCTAGCAAATCTACAACATCAAAGATAGTTTGCTACTGCTGTAATAGGCCTGGACATGTTGTGGCTGAGTGTCCAGAAAAAAGAAAGGAGTCTGCATATAAAAGGAAGACTCAACAAAAGAGCAAGAAAGAGAAATCCTTTGTTGCTAAGAAGGAGAAGAGCTTGAAAGACCAATCATCTTCAGAGTCTGAATCTGAACTGAGGCATACATTGGTCTATATGCAGCAGATGAAGAAGATGAGTTTATGCAATTGCTGAACTCTATCTATGAACAAGAAGACCATCAGTGTATGGGACTGATGGTTGTATCAAAAGAAGACAAGTTCCAGGATTAGCCTGGTCCTAGTAAGGTACAATGTATTTCTAGAAATTCAGATTGTAGTACTGGTATAGAGTCAGCTATATCTGCATCAAGTGATGTGGATGGGTCTGATTCTGAAGGTGATATTCATCAGCTGATAGATGAATATGGGGACTTATTACAGGCACTAAAGAAAAGCAAAAACCTGGCCAAAACTCAGGCTAAGGAAATTGCAGATCTTAAGATGGCTGCATCTGATTTAGAGAAAAAGTTGGATCAAAAAATGAATGAGGTTGTCAAACTAAAAACTATAACTGTTATTCAGATTGGCACAATCACATATAAAAATGATCTAATTAAAAGTCTGGAAGCCAGACTTCAAAAGGAAAAAGATTTGGTGGCTAGTTATTCCAAGCCAAAATCAGTTTTATCCTTAATAGATGAGTTTGTGGCTCAAAAGGGTAAGGCTTTAAAGGTGACACCAGGGCTGTCTAATTCAAGAGAAAGGGCAAAGCCTCAGTCCAGCCACTGAATTTTAAAGTTCCTGTAGTTTTTAGAAAGGTACAATTGCCTTCTAACAAGTATGACCTTGAGAATACTCATGATCATAGTAAGACTGAAGTTCTGAATGACAAGGGTGTGTATGTCAATAAGGCAGCCCATGTCCATAAACCCCATGTTCTTAAGAAAACAGTGGGTGTAGTTGTAGCAGTACCAACACAAAACAAAAAATTTACTGTCAACCAAACTGCCAAGAATGTATCTAAAAATAGATACAACAAGTATGAATGTTGGTGCTGTGGCAAGACAGGCCATTATGCCTTAGATTGCTGGCACAACATTAGTGTCAGAAAGAACAACAGTCTACCTGTTAAAAGAGCAGCAGGTAGATTTATTAAGTATAAAGCTAACTTGAACCAAGGACCCAAGACTTACTTGGGTTCTAAGGAGAGGTAATTCTTTATTGCAGGTGAGTCCAAGTTACCATGCCCCTATATGGTACTTGGACAGTGGATGTTTCAGGCACATGACTGGAACAAGGGGGCTACTGAAGGAGTACTTACCTATCATAAATGGGTCTAAAGTAATCTTTGGTGGTTCTGAAAAGGGAATCATCAAAGGATTTGGTAACAATTCTAATAACCAGATTACTATCACTTAAGTGGCATATGTGAAGGGTTTGAAACACAACCTTATAAGCATAAGTCAGCTGAGTTATTAAGGATATGATATTTCATTTATTAAGAATGGATGTCATGTTAAAAGATCAAGTGATCAAAAGGTCATATTGACAGGATATAGAAAAAGGAATGTATACTGTCTTAACTTGTAGTGTGAAAACAATGTTTCTCCTATTTGTCTTGTAGCTGATGAGAGAGCCTCTCATTGTGTCAAATGGCACAAAAGGCTGGCCCATCTTAACTACAAAATAATTGGCCAATTCTTTAGCAAAGAGTTAGTAAAGAATGGTACAAAAGTTAAGTGTATAAAAGATGGGATATGCTCAGCTTGTCAAAAAGGCAAGCAGACAAAATCCTCTTTTCATAGCCTTGAAAACAAGTATTTAGTGAGGTGTTTATACCTCTTACATATGGATCTATTTGGTCCTATGCCAGTTCATAGTCTAGGTAGGAAATTCTACACTTTTGTGGTGGTAGATGACTATTCTAGATATTTCTGGGTGTTCTTTTTGAGACAAAAATCAGAAACACCAAGTGTTTTATATAGTTTTGTCAAGCAAATTCAGAATGAATATGACAGTACAGTGGTCAAAATAAAAAGTGACCATGACACTGAATTTCAATCTGAGAGTATGACAAGACTGTGTGAAGAATTTGGGATTTTTCAAGAATTCTTCTAGAACACCACAGCAAAATGGTATTGCTGAAAGGAAGAATAGAACATTGATTGAGGGTGGTAGAACTCTATTGAGTGACACTTCTCTTCAAGAATATTTCTGGACTGAGCCAGTAAATACTGCATGTCATGTGATCAATAGGGCATCTATCACCAAAAGCCACAAAAAGACTCCCTATGAGATCATGAAGGGTAGAAAACTAAACTTATCCTATTTTAGAATCTTTGGTTGCAAGTGATATGTCCTTAATAATGGCAAGTCTTATCTAACTAAGTTTGCTGTCAAATCCCAAGATGGGATATTTGTTGGGTATAACCACAATAGTATGGCTTATAGAGTCTACAACTTGATTACTTAAGTTATAGAAGAGTCTGTACATGTTGTCTTTGATGAATTAAGACTGATTAACAGCGAGTTGCCTTGTAGCTCATACAGTTCTAAAGGTATAAATGAGAAAATGGACAAGCTTACCATTACAGAAGAATCAACTGAAGAGCAGGAAGTGGAAAATGGTGACTACTGTCCAGGGAGAGTACAGAACTCCCTAGATGATGTTGAAAACTAAGAGGTGCAGCATATTGAAGAGACAAGAGAGATTCAACCTGAAGATAGTCTACCTCCAGCTGTTAGACACTTAAAGGATTATCCAGCAAATCAGATAATTGGTGATCTAAGACATGGAGTTCAAACCAGAAGAAGGAACTTGAACACTGTGCTTTGCTCAAGCTTCCTATCTCAACTGGAGCCAAAGAGATTTGAAGAATCTATTCTGGACCCACATTGGATTGATGCCATGCAAGAAGAGCTGAATAAGTTCAGAAGGTGCAAGGTCTGGGAGTTAGTTCCTAAACCAAAAGACCACAACATTATTGGAACAAAGTGGATCTTTAGGAACAAACTGGATGAGAATGGGATCATTGTGAAGAACAAAGCAAGACTTGTTGCAAAATGATACAGGCAGGAAGAGGGTATTGACTTTGATCAAACATTTGCCCCAGTAGCAAGACTGAAAGCAATTAGGATATTCCTTGTGTATGCAGCATATCAAGGCTTCAAGGTATTCCAAATGGATGTAAAATCAGCATTCCTAAATAGAAATCTAAAAGAAGAAGTCTATGTAGAGCAGCCCTCGGGTTTTGTTGATTCTCTCAAACCTGATTATGTTTATAGACTTAGGAAAACTTTATATGGGTTAAAGCAAGCCCCAAGGGCTTGGTATAAAACCCTGTCTACTTTCCTTATTGAGAACAAATTCTCAAGGAAAATAGACAAAACTCTATTCCTTAGGGAGTCCAAAGGAAAGATAATCTTAGTCCAGATTTATGTAGATGACATAATATTTGAGTCTACAGAAAACAACCTTTGCAAGAAGTTTGCTAAACTTATGTAAGGGAAGTTTGAGATGAGTAGCATGGGAGAACTTAAGTTCTTCTTGGGACTTCAAGTAAGACAGACTGATGATGGCTTATCCATATCCCAATCTAAGTTCACCAAGGAGTTAATTAAGAAGTATGGTATGGAATCATCCTCCACCATGAGAACTCCTATGGGAAAAAGTATGCCTATATATAAAGATGATGCAGGTAAACCTATAGATGAGTCTTTGTATAGAGGAAAAATTGGTTCTCTTCTATATCTAACTGCTAGTAGACCAGACATTATGTATGTAACATGTGTCTGTGCTAGGTACCAATCATACCCTAAAGAATCACATTACACTGCAGTAAAAAGGATTTTGAGATATCTAAAGGGCACACCTAATCTAGGCCTTTGGTACCCTAGGAATGGAGATTTTTTACTGACAGACTATTAAGATATAGACTTTGTAGGTTGCAAAGAAGATAGAAAAAGCACAACAAGTACCTGTCAATTTCTAGGAGGAAGATTGGTGTCTTGGAGCAGTAAGAAGCAGACTAGTGTGGCAATTTCCACAGCTGAGTCTGAATATGTGGCAGCAGGAAGTTGTTGTGTACAGCTGTTGTGGATTCAACACCAGCTAGAAGACTATGGTATTCAGGTAAGTAGAATACCTTTGTTTTGTGATTCTACTAGTGCTATTTCTATTGCTAATAATCCTGTTTCACATAGTAGGACTAAGCATATAGAAATTAGATACCATTTTCTTAGAGAACATGTAGAGAAAAAGGACATCTCACTAGAATTTGTCAAAACAGATTATCAGATTTCAGATGTGTTTACTAAGCCTCTAGATGAAACTAAATTCAATAAATTTAAAATTGAATTAGGAATGTTGAACATAGATTAGTTTAACAAATTTGGCTATGTAAATCAGTGTCAACACATCCAGAGAAGTTGTGTCGACACTTCAGTAAATCTGTGTCGACACATCCAGAGAAGTGATGTCGACACTTCAGAAAGTGGTGTCGACACATTCAGAATAGTGGTGTCGACACACCCAGAAACTGTGTCGACACTTGCAATAAGAGTCAACACTGAATTTTTGTTGGACTACTAAGTATGTCTAGTGTCGACATATCATCAATTGGTGTCGACACATAATAGTCAACACCGTTGTCGAGACAATAGAAGTATGTGTCGACACATTTCAACAGTGTCAACAATTTTAGACAGTTTTTGCCCGCCTTTTGACCTTCTTTGTTTAGAAGGGTATAAATAGGTCAAGAACATATTCTGTCGACACGCTCTCCAGGTTTTCGAGACTAAAACCTTGTGTCGACAAACTCTCTTCTCTCAATCCAAGTTTTCTCACCATCCCAATGGCGCCAAAGATAGAAGATAATATCAACGAAGGATATGAGTTGGTTCGCCATGCCTTTGATGGTGCAAACTCAGAGATTAAAGGAGTAATTACCCTAATTACTGACAATGGTTTGGAGTTTTTGATTTCCGAACCCACCATGATATGGAAGAAAGAGATACTTAAGTTTTATGACGCGGCTGTCGTAGATTCATCTGGCCTTAAGATTAAATCGACGGTTCATGCCGCAAGAGTCAAAGTGACTTTGAAGAGTTTGAGGAAAATTCTTAATCTTCCAAGGACACAGAATGAAGAAGAGGTACCCATCTCTAAGACAAGGGAAGAGCTACAATGGTGTGGATTGGATCCCACCATGAAGATTGGATCAACTATAAACATAAAAGGGATGAATCAGCAAGAGAAATTCCTCTCAGAAGGTGTTGGAAAAGTAATTCTGTGTAAGCTAGGGGGACATGATAGGATTTCTGCCTATATGTTCAACCTCATGACAAAGATAATTTTTAAGCTCAACACAGATTGGTTTGTCGTACTGTTTGAAAAGATTAAGGAAGGAATAAAGAAGCCTAATTTGGCTAGACTGATGAGTTTATACTTGGCTGGAGTCATTCCAGAAGTAATGTACCAGATCCCTGGATCTAAAATTAATTATATGAGAAGAATGGACATCAGGATTATTTCCAGATGGGATATGGTCCTATCAAAGGCATACCTGATATAGAGAGACAAGATGCTGCAGTGAAGTCACCTGTACAGGACCTTACTGAGAATGCACAAGTACAGGAGGAAACAGTTGGTCCACAAGTGTAGGAGGAGCTAGATAGTGTACAAGTACAGGACCTAACTGAGAATTCACAAGTACAGGGGGAGACAATTACTGTACAGGTGCAGGGGGAAGAGAGAATCCACTTGACAGAGGAAATAGATTCACAAACAGTCCTTGAGACATCTCATGCCAATATTCCAGCCCAAGATGCTATCATGGAGGATACATCTGGAGCTGCTGATGCTCCTGAGAAAGTAGTATCACCAGTTCACACTCAATAGGAGTTCACTCTAGAAGAATTGTTTCCTGATATTGAGGGAGCAACAGATAAGGAGGTGCAAATAAGGAATAAGGGGGAGCAGGCTAACCTTGAGGGGGAGCAGATTGGGACTGTAAAGGAGCTCCATCCTAGTCCTAAGGAAAGAGTAGACATTCCCAGTTCATCTGCTTCAGAAGATGAAGAGATCAGAAGTGCAAAAAGGAGAAAACTGATGGTTTTTAAGAGGAGGAGCCAAAGCTACAAGCAAGCATTGCAAACTGCAGCTCCACAACCTGCCCCATAGGCTGATTACAACTCATTATTGGTGGCTTTGCAAGTCAAATTAGATGAGCAGAGAATGGCTCTAGAGAAGTATGTGGATAAAAGCCATAAGTCACTTCAATTTGATTTGGGTCAGGATATCAAATCCATCAGATTTGAAGTAAATCTGCATAAGAAAGAAATGACAGATTGTTTCCACAAAGGGGGCAATGTTGTAGTATTTCTGGCTAAGCAATAAGCAGAAGTCAAGGCTCAAGTGGATGACATTGCTATTAAACAAGGATATGTCCTTGAGAATCAGATTAGAATGAATGACAATCTGACTGAATCTCATAATGAGATAGTAACTAACATAAAGAATACAGTCACTGCACTGACTGTAGAAAGTGCTAAAGAGAAAGAGGAGTTTGATAAGACGCTACAGGATGCCTTAAACTCATTTAAGACAGCCATTACTACTTCTCAGAAAACAATCACTGATAAGCTTCTTAAGTTAAAAATCATTTTATAAAGATGGTGTAAATTTTCTTGATGGACAAGTAAGATTTCAAAAAGATGACTTAAGAGACCACATTGAAAGAGAAGTCATAAAGGGGGAGAGGGTGTTAGTCAAAGCAGGCTCAGATCATGCCAAATGGATATCCAATAGCATCAGAGCCACTCTGGAATATCTACCCCTTTGTGATGATGATAATGTTGCTAAGTCTGGGGTGCAACCTGCTTATGTTGAAGGTGATCAACCTGAAGTTGCTCAGATCATCTACCCTCCAGCAGATTTTGATATGATTCAACAACAGGTTCAGACAATGTACAATCCTCCACAGGAAATTGATAATGTTATTATAGAAAAAGTTGAAATGCCAGAAGTTGCCTTGAAAGCTCAGCAGGAAGCTCAACTATCAAAGAAAAGGTTCAGAGAACAGGCTGAGTTAAAGCCTGATTTTGAGCAATGGAGCCCCACTTCCAGGAATATCATTCTGACTGCCTAGAAAGCTGTGAAAGATCAGGTTCATGAAAGGGGCAAATGGTATAATGAACAAGAACGACAGAAGTATGAAACAAGGCAAGAAGCCATTCTGCAGTATAGAAGGAAGGCTAAAATTGGGAAGCTACCTCCTAATGCTCAGGAGCCTAACAAATACTTCTCTAAGCCTTTTCATTATTTTGAAAGGCAGAGGATTAAGGTTGAAGCTCAGAAGAAGGCAGAGTTGAAAGGAAAGAAGCCCATTAATGATGCAGAACTTACTGTGCAAGCTCAGATTAAGCAAGGAAATGGCATAGTCATCAAAGAGCCTGATCAGCCTTAGGATAGATTTACTAGATTTTGCAAGAACAATGTAATCTTTAGTATTAAGGAAATCTATGTAATCAGTTGTTAAGAAACTTTTTGATAAGTATAAACAAAACAATATTTCATGTTCATTGAGCTTGTATTATTATTCTGTATTATCATATTGGTATATGTTGTGTTTATAAGTTGCCCTGTCATATAATGCTTATATACATCATAATGTTTGATTATTATAAATGGTGTATATCATTGACTAAAGGGTTATGACTTCTCTAAATAGGGGGAGATTGTTGGGTACATAGAAAAATGTGTACCTGATTTCTAGAAGCCACACTTAGCTCAATGATATACATCAAGGTGTATTTGATGTTATTTTGAGTTTATATGTACAGGTTAAAAATTTGCTAAAATGCAGAAAAAGTTTCTAAGTCCATGTGTCGACACTTAAGAAAGCCTGTGTCGACATTTGGAAAAGTTGTGTCGACACCAGAAGAAACTGTATCGACACACAGAATTTATTAGTCGACATTGACTGTGTCGACACTAGGAGGCAGTGTCGACACACAGAAGTATTATTCGACATCAACTGTATCGACACCTGGAGGCAGTGTCGACACACAGAATTCTTAGACTACATTAACAGTGTCGACACACAGGACTTGTGTCGACACACAGCCGAGTTCCAACAATGTTGATTGCTATGATGTGAAGAAGTGTCTGTGTCGACACAAAGAAGCAGTGTCAACACATTCTACAGATGTAGTGTCAAGAAGCTATGTCGACACCAAAGGAGCTGTGTCGACATCACCAAAGCTTGTGTCGACACATAATGAAGTTCAGTCTCGACGCTTTGCTGACAAAGACAAAAGTTCAAGTACTGACTGAAGACTTGACAGATATGTATTCCAACAAGTTTGCTGAAGCTACCAGACGTATCAGAAGTTGGTTAGAAACCGGATCAGCCGGTTACCATGGATGAAGTCTATATATAGATGGATTCTGTCATAACACAAGAACACGAACAACTATTGAAGTATTGATCATTGATCAAGAAAGAGCACGTCACACAGAAGAAGATTTTCGTGAGAAAATCTAAGAAGACAATTTGAAGTGGCAATCTACTCAGAATTTGTCTAAGGAGAATTCAAGCAAGAATTCTAAAGAAACTTCAGAAGTTCTGGAGAGTGAGAGAGATCTCCATCTATTGAAGTAAAGAAGGAGACATTTACAAGTCTCTTAAGAAGCAGATCTTGAACTAATCTGCTAAGAAGAATTCAGATCTATTTTTGAAATCTAAGGAGGAAGCTGCCAGCTAGTCAAATTCAATGAAGATCAACTCTACTGAGTTCAAATTCAAGAAGCTTTGAAGAAAGCTAAGAACAGGTTGATCTCAGCAATCAGTCTTATCAAGAATTCTTTTATCCCTTCTCTCTCAACAAGGGTAAGAGTTAATTTATAAGATTTTTCAATTTCTGTAGGATCTTTCAAGATTTGAGTTTTAAGTCTATTATATAAAGGTTGAGTGTAGGAGATATAGATCTCTGTGTGGTAGGACTTTTTAGTCTGAGTGTAGGAGAAATCAATCTCTGAGTTGTAGGCCTTGTGACAAGGCTGAGGTAGGGTTGTTAGCCTGAGCTATAGGAGTGTGGATACATTCTGAGTTATAGGAACCTTTCAGGGTTCTGAGCTGTAAGATCTGTGGATCTGAGAAGAAGGAAGAAGCAAGGCCGAATCTAGCACACTGCTGGATAGGTGAAGGGGGAAAGTGGATGTACCCAGACCTTGGGGAACCACTATAAACTTATGTGTAATCTGTGATGTGTGTGTGATTGTGAATTCTATGCTGTGATTGCTGTAGAATAGTTAGATTCTCTTTAAAGAACTGAAATATTATTCTGCCTTAAATAAAAAAGAAAAGAACCTATTCACCCCCCCCCCCCTCTAGGTGTTTGGATTATCTTGAAATCAATTCTATCAAAAACTTTTAGAACAAGACAAAATCATTGCTGAAATTGAAAAATTAACTGAAGAATTAAGCTTAGCCAATCAACAAATAGTCTTTCGGAAATCTGAATTAAGTAAGGCTAAGGAACTAGAAGAATTCTTGAATGATAGAAGTTTACAACTGTTAGATATAACTAGCACAGTTAATACAAGATCTAACAATAATAAACTAGGATTAGGAGCTTCATCTAGTGAACCAATCCTAATTCAGAAAAATCAATTATCAAAACATATTAACTTCATCATTGAAAATGGTAAGAAAAATACTGAACAAGTAGAGAAGGTTAATGAAAGTTCTTAAACAGTTAGAACTTAAGAAAACCAATCAGAAAAAAAAACTCATTCTGAATAGACATCAAGGGTTTCATTCTTGACAAACTTCATGAAGACATCAAGGGTTTCATTCTTTTTCTTAAGAAAGAAAACCCAAGCATACTTGGAATAGTCATCAACCACCATAAGGGTGTAGACTTTTCTACCAAAACTATGAACTGACATAGGAACAAACAAGTCTATATGCAAGAGCTATAAACACCTCATAGAGACTTTGATTCCAATGCCCTTGAAGGAGGCTTTGGTCTGCCTGCCCTTTTGGCATGCAGAGCAAATGCTTTCCTTGGTGCATTTCATATTAGGAACATTCCTAACTAGCTCTCCACTAAAGAGCTTACCAATCGTCTTATAATTTAAATAAGCTAGTCTCTTGTTCCATTGCATATAATATAAGACTTTCTCATTTGCCACTAGACAAATAAGAGAGTCTGTATCTAGACAAAGGAAATTTAAGCAATAAACATTTTCACTCCTAGTGCCTGTCAAGATGACCTCTTGGTCACTTGACCTCTTTATTTAGCACTCATCCTTGTGGAAGACAATGACATAGCCATGATCAGAGAGTTGGCTTATGCTTATGAGTTTGTGTTGCAACCCTTTAATATAAGCCACTTTTGTGATGGTGACTATACTATTGGTAATCTTACCATAGCCTCTTGTCACCCCTCTATCTGAACCACCAAAGATAACCTTGGGTCCATCTTTCACAAGAATGTGCTCCTTTAAGTTGCTCCTTGTCCCAGACATATGCTTGGAATAACTAATGTCCAAGTACCATATATGGGTATGGGCACTTGGACTAACCTTCATCACATAATTTATTTTACCTTAGGACCCCCAATATTTATTGGGTCCTAGGTGCATGTTAGTCTGAAAATGGACTTGTCTACTAGCAGCTTTTCTGACTCGTGGACTAATAGCTGCTCTTCGCACACTTGGATTATGACAGCAGTCTATAGCAAAGTGGCCCACTTTGCCACAACACCAACATTCATGAATATTATATCTTCTTTTTTGTGTAGGCCTTGTAGTTTAGTTAACTACTGACTGAACAGAAGCAAGAGGAGCATCAGCCTTCTTCAGATTCCTTTCAGCAAGGATCTGATTGAAGGTAAGTCTTTCAGCTAGCTTATTTGGCATGCTCTGAGTGTTATCATCAACAATCTTCTTTACAGAAGACATGCTCTTGATAGCATCAAAAATGCCCAAATCAGGCTTGCTGATAGACTGATCCTTGGTCTGAGTCTTGCTGAGTGGTTCTGAACTTTGGCCACAGCCACATTTTTGAGAGTGCGGACTGGAGCACCAAAGACAAATGATCCATGATGGGCCATTTGAATTTTTTCATGGGCAGCCTTAAAGGCACTCACTCCCCTACTATATCTTCTACCATAGTTGCGAACCTCCTTGTTCACACTAGTGGATCTACCATTCATCTAGTGACCATAGATGCTCTCTTGGTCATACCTGTTTGAAGGTAACTGAACTTTCCTAAAAGGAATGGGAGGCTTGGAAGCTAGTGGTAGAGCTGGAGCTTTGTCCTTCCCTTTGGAAGGGGCAACTCTTGTGTTTCCCTTGAATCCCAACCCCTTCTTACCCTTCTGAGAGGAGAATGAGTCTATCAAGGGCAACACAGTACTTGGCTTACAATATCTAGACACTATTCTTTTCTCCCTTCCTAGCCTCTCTTCAAGATCCCTAATGAGACTATTCTTGTACTTGATTAAGCTTATCTGGATGAGATTCATGACCTTAAGTTGGCTAATTTCCATGTCCTTCTGATCTAACAAAAATGTTGTCTCAGTCAGTTGGGAAGCAGCTAACTGCAAAGAGGCAATCTCCATAGCTTACTTTTTAGGCAACTTCTTGCACTTCTTGATGGCATCCAGAAGTTCTCCATACCTGTCAATCAATTGATTGACATCTCATTTTGATTCAGAATCATATTCATCACTGGATGAAGAAGCTTCTGTACAGGGACTTATCTCATACCAAGACTCAGAATCTAGATAGAGAATTTACCTTGCTTTGACTAGGATGATCCTGGATGGATTCCTCATCAGTCATTGCAATCATCCTATAACAATTGTAGGCATCTTCTTCATCCTCATCCACCTCTGAGTCACTATCTGAGTATGACAAAGGGGCCCTGATGCCTATCATGACAGCAGGATAGTCTTCATCTGCTGCTTCAGCTCCTTCTTCAACAACAACAACAACCATCCCAATATAAGCTTCTTCTTCAGACTCTGATAAAGATGAGTCTGTCTAGCTCTTTTCCTTCTTTGCAATGAAGGACTTCTCCTTCTTCCCCTTGTGCTAGTGCTGTTTCTTTTCACTAGCCTCCTTTCTCTTCATTGGTCCGTCAGCTATCACATACCCAGGTTTGCTGTAATAATAACAAACAACTTTAGAGGAATTATATTTACTTATTTTAGAATCATACCTGTCAGCCTTGGAGTGATTCTTCCTGTGATGAGAAGAGGTGGAATGTCTGCTCTTCCACTGTTTCTTCTTCATCAGCGTTTGAAAATGCCTGGAGAAGGCAGCAAAGTTCTCATCAGACATGTTGCAGTCTGATGCATTTACTTCTGAGCTGTCTGACTCAACTGGCCTCCTTGGAGGAGAGGGAATTTTCTTCTTACTCTTCCTAGTGCAGTTTGCTCTGAAGGCCAAGACCTTTTTCTTGGCCAGGGATTTGCTGGTGGCCTCCTCCTCTTTCTTGACAGCTAATTACATCTCATAAGAGAACAACTTTCCAAATAATGTATGGAGAGGAGTATCAACTAACTTAGCCACTTCTCTTATGACACATATCTTAGTATCTCAGTATCTAGTGAGATATCTTAGGAACTTGTCATTAATCTCATAATGACTGAACACCCTCCCATAAATCCTCAGTTCATTTATAATCCTAAAAAATCTTTCATAACAAGCAGCTACATTCTCTTTCTGGGATTGCCTGAAAACCTCAAACTCCTGGTTGAGCATGGACTTTCTGTCATCTCTTACCTCTCCAGTTCCCTCCATGTAGACAACAAGAGTGTCCCCACATTTCCTTAGAGGTCTGGCAGTGGACAAGATTCTGAAAGGTTGAATCATAAATGATGACTTCATCATTTATCATCTCTGAATATGTCTTAGGTGTTTGGACATTAGCATCCAGAATTGAGGCCTTCATAGGGATGAAATGTCCCTCTCTTACTGTCACAAAGATACTTGGGTCATAATCTTCCATAAATAGCCTGACCCTCTCTTTCCAGATTCCAAAACTCTCCTTCCTGCAGATGGGGAGTTTCATGGAACCTAGCTCCTTATGTCTCTCTCCAGAACCAATAAGTACAGAACTATAGCTACCCTTGGAGATCACTCAGACTGTTAAATCTTTTTTGAGAAACCTCCCTCTGATACCACTTTAAAGTCTTTGTTTTCAAGGTAGCTAACAAGCTAGAGGGGGGGTGAATAGGTTTTCTGGTTTTTTATTAGTATTATTAACTTAATGTGTAGTTAGTTAGTAGATTAAAGCTTTCAAGACAAACCACAAAAGCACACATAGAATTTATAGTGGTTTCCCAGATTATGGATACATCCACTCTCCTCCAACCTTTCTAACTTCTAGTTAGACAAGACACTTCTCCAAAAACTCAGCTCCAAAGAGCTTACACCTTAGATCCCGCAGGATCTCTCAGTCTCCTCCAAGACTTACAACGAGCACAAAGCCCTAGCTCAGAGCAAACTTGCTCCTACAACTCAGTGATCAAATGATCACCTACCTCAGACTTGAACTCAAGTCCTACAACTCAGGATATGGAGGATAGCCCTACCTTAGAGAGAATGACTCTCCTACAGCTCAAGCATAAGGCCCTACCTCAGATCAAAATCTGGATCCTACACTCAGACCCAAATGTCCAACACTCAGAGAGTATGACTCTCCTACAGCTTAGGCAAAACTGCCCTACCTCAGGCTCAAAAGCCCTATAACTCAGATCCACACGGGATACTACCTTAGACCCAAAGGTCCTACACTTAGATCCAAAACTGGATCCTACACTCAGGCAAATCTTCCCTACCTCAGGCACAAAGGACTTACAACTCAGATCCAAATAGATCCTATAGAAATGAAATTGATTTGTGTTAATTGACACAAAGATATTTCTCTGTTAGATTCCTGAGCTGAGTTATCTCAGCCCTAACTATCTTCACAGTAGCAGAAAGATGATCTTCAGTAAATAGCTATCTCTGCTGGAAGTATCTCAGAAATATGTTTCTGAACTTGTTGTAGAAGACTGAAGACTTGACTGATCTTGAGTTCTTCAAACAGCTAACCTAAACTTGTAGAAAACTGAAGGCTCTTCTTCTATTTCTTTATCAGAAGCTAATCTGAACTTGCTGTAGCAGAAGAAATTGCTACAACTATTTGGAATGAACTTTTATTTCAGCTGGATCAACTTCAAGCTTTTAGCTCGGCAGCAATGGCGAGGAAGATGGAGTCCAGCCGCACTTTGTGAAAAGAATGAAACCCTAAAAGTTAAGTTCTTCCTTATGAAGCTGTCCTTTTTATCTTCCACCAATTAGCGGCTCCAAGAAGTAGTGGGGACCACCTGCAGTTGACAGCTGCAACTTGATTTAACGGAAGAAGATATATAGTAGAGCGCTGACGCTATTTGTCGCATTATGTAGCTTTCCCGTAACTTATTTGAACTATGTTGACTTTTATTGACTTTGGATGACGTCATCAACTATGGACTTAGCCAATTTCTCAGATTCACTCCAGCCGTTGAGTGCATTGAGTGAACAAGCTTCACTCAACGATTCTATACTTAGCCAATCTTTTGCTTCCTCAGGCATTGATAGCGTTGAGTGAACAAGATTCACTCAATGCCAAAACCCTTAGTAAACTTTCTAAACTATTCTGTATCTTAAGAGTTGAGAGCGTTGAGTGAGTCTTCATCACTCAATGCTTTCTAACTTAGCTCATCATTCTACCTTTAGGCGTTGAGAGTGTTGAGTGAGCCTTCTTCACTGAACGCCTCTGGACTTAGTCATTTCTTCACCTATTTGAAGGCATTGAGTGAACTGGCCACACTCAACGCTTTCTGCCTTTGTCTGTCTTATTTATTAGTCATTGAGAGTATTGAGTGAAGCTTCATCACTCAATACTTTTGCTATCTGGCGCTGAGAGAGTTGGGTGAAGCTTCATCACTCAACGCTTTTGTACTTAGCCGCTTTCTGTTATCTTTCTTCTTAGGCTTTACAATCACACGACGCCTTCTGCATTGGCGTCGAGTGAGTTGTGTTTGCTCGACACTTCTGGACTTGGTTGAATATTCAGCACACCAATATTGAGGCTTTGACAGATTCAGCTATACTCGACGATTCCTAAAATATGACGTTGAGTGAACTGCCATCACTCAATGCCTGTGGACATGGCCGCAGAATTTGCTTTCCTGACTGCATGACTTTGACTGTCCACAACTAACTCAGTGCAGTTTGGCATCTGACGTTGAGTGAACTGGCTTCACTCAACGCCTGTAGACTAAGGCAATTTTCAGCCTATCCAGCATCCTCCCTTGCATCTAGCGTTGAGTGAATTGGCTTCACTCAACGCTTGTGGACTTAGACAGATTTTTGTCTCTCCACATCTTTACTTTGTGACCACCTGTCACATCACTTGGAAAACTTGTCCTATCACTGTTAGAAGGACTAACCTGCATGCATGAACTTGAGCATATATCAAATACAACTTGTTTTATATCATTGACATGTTTGACTTCTACAAATATGACTTATACAAGTTTGTGACATTATGGGTAATGGACCCAATAGTTGGCAATACCCTAAACCCTAAAGGGGGAGGAGTAGAGCAATACTTGCCAGATAAGGGGAGAGGGTGTGCAATACATGCCCAGGGGAAATATGGAAACAATACTTGACATGACCAGCTCATGTTAAGTAAGTGCATATTACTTGAAAACATTCAAGTGATATGAAGAGAGCAATGTTGAGCCACTATATATTATGTTTCCACTCTCAAGTGGTTTGAGGAAAGTCCTCCACTTAAGTGTTAAGTGGTGAAGAGTGTTGTAAGATGCTTCAAATTTTCAAGTGGTATGAGAAGGCTTACAGCTACTTGTGAATTTATACACTTTATGAGAAAATGCATCTTAGGATTGCTGGGTATTCTGTCTTCATCAAATAGGGGGAGATTGTTGGGAATAATGCCCTCAATAATCCCTAGATTTGATTTGAAGAGGCATCACCATCAATACTAAGAGCATAGTTCTATTTGATATTGTTCAAGCTCATCATGTACAGGATGTTCCATGGAACAAGTTTAGATAGGTTGTCTAAGTGATTGTGACAGGTGGTCATAAGGTAGAAAGGTGGAGAGATATAAATCTATCTAAGTCTACAGACATTGAGTGAAGCCAATTCACTCAATGTTAGATGCCAAGGAAGGATACTGGAAAGACTGAAAATTGTCTAAGTCCACAGGCGTCGAGTGAAGCCAGTTCACTCAACGCCAGATTCCAAAAAGCGTCGAGTAAAGTATAGACAGTCAAAGAACAACAGTTTGTAAAACAGAAATGCGGCTAAGTCCACAGGCGTTGAGTGAAGACAGTTCACTCAACGCCATATATCAAGAGGCATCGAGTACAATACGGTGTGTCAAAGACTCAGCATTGGCAAGCTGAAAAATCGACTAAGTCCAGAATCGTTGAGTGAGGACAGATCACTCAACGTCTAATGAAAAAAGAATTGAGTCAAGTTCAAGCAATTGAATATTCTGTCAAGAATTCTAGCTAAGTCTAGAATTATTGAGTAAGGACATCCCACTCAGCGCCAAATAAGAAGGCGTCGACAGATAAATGGTCAATCAAAGCCTAGAGAGATAGACAGTAAAATCTATCTAATTCCATATGCGTTGAGTGAGGACAGCTCACTCAACTCAAGCTCATCAAAAAAATTGGCTAAGTATAGAAGCGTTGAGTGAAGGCAGTTCACTCAATGCCTCATCAACAAGAAGTCAGGCAAAAGCAGAAGCATTGAGTGATGAAGGCTCACTTAACACATTCATAAAGAAAGTTACGGCTAAGTACAGAAGCGTTGAGTGAAGCCACTTCACTCAATGCCTCAGCATAAAGGCAGGAAGATAGTGAAACAACTAAGTCTAGAAGCGTTGAGTGATGAAAGCTCACTCAACTTACTCAATGTTTAAACAACAGAAAGATTATCCAAGGATAAAAGCGTTGAGTGAAGGCTATTCACTCAATGCACTCAACACCTGTCAGTGTAGAAGAAATTGGCTAAGTCAAAATTCATTGAGTTAAGTCAGTTCACTCAACGCACTCAACACTTGGAATGAAATTGAGAATTTGGCTAAGTCCACAAATGCTGACATCAGCATAAGTCAACAAAATTCAACAGAATTCAAATTAGTTGCGGGAAAGCTACAGTACGCGACAAATGGCATCGTAGACCTACTGTACGTCTTTTCCTGTAAAAGAAAAGTTGCAGCTGTCAACTATGGTTGATCTCACGGGTAAAATAGTCGTTGGACGACAATAGATAAGAAGGACAGATCAGATAATAGAAAATTAACTTTTGGAAAAGGCGGAACTTGATCTTCTTCCTCTCGCCATTGTTATAGATTTTGAAGGAGAGGTTCTAACTTCTGTTCTGAGAGTTCAACAAGGTAGTTGTTGTGAGTTTCACCTGTAATAATAAGATCAGAGAAATCTCTGAGGAAGAAGAAGCAGCCAAGGCAAAAACCCTAGCTATAGCTGATTTGGAAGTTGGAAGAAGTAAGCTGTTGTAATAAACACCATCAACATCCAGTTCAGAGAAATATCTGAGGTAAAATAAGAAGTAGCAAGGTTTTACCCTAGCTGCAGAAACTGGAAGCAAATAGAAGTTAGTTGTTGTGATCAACACCTTCAACCGCAAGATCAGAGAAAATCTCTAAGTAAGCTGAAGCAGCAAGGCAATACCTAGCTGCAGCACTTCACATCCCCAGCAGATCATTTCTGAAGAACACTTTTTAGAGCTTACAATAGCTGCTCATCTTCAGAAAAAAGCAGAGCAAGCTTACATCAACTGCTCATCTTCAAGGCCTCAGTTCTACTACAATCAAGGCTTGAAAAGGCAATGCTCTGCAGGTTACTTCTTGGCACAAGCTAAGTCAACTTGAAGATCAACAGTCTTGTTGTTGTGAAGGATATATGACTAAGCTGTCTTAGTTTAGTAAAAAGAAGGTTCAGAGAACTATCTCTCTGGAGTCAAAAATAAGACTGAGATTCACAATAAGTTCAAGAAGAAGCAGTTCACTACAAGATACTTCCAGCATAAGCAACATTTTCTTGAAGATCATCTTTCTTATTACTGAGAAGAAGTTAGGGCTGAGATAACTCAACTCAGGAAGTAGTAGACTCAGAACTTCTCTAGATTCATATCAATACAACCACTTTCATTTTTGTAGGATCCTTTGTATATGAGCTGTAGGCCTATTCTATAAAGGTTGAGAGTAGGATCAAGTTGTGGATCTGAGGTAGGGCTTAAGGGCCTGAGCTGTAGGAGATTCATTCTCTGAGGTAGGAGAGTCATTCTCTCTGAGTGTAAGACCTTTGGGTCTGAGGTAGGATCCAGCTTTGGATTTGAGGTAGGGCCTTTGTGCCTGAGCTGTAGGAGAGTCCTTCTCTTTGAGGTAGGGCTATCCTCCTGGCCTGAGTGTAGGGCATCTTGTGTGCCTGTGGTAGGTGATCTACTGATCACTGAGTTGTAGGAGCAAGCTTGCTCTGAGGTAGGGCTTTGTGCTTGAGGTAAGTCTTGGAGGAGACTGAGAGATCCTGAGGGATCTGTGGTATAAGCTCTTAGAAGCCGAGATTTGGAGAAGTGCCTTGTCTCTAACAAGCTGTTAGAAATGTGGGAGGAATAGTGGACGTACCCATAATTTTGAGAATCACTATAAATCTTGTGTGTTCTTTGTGTGATTGTCTTGAAAGTAACATATAACTAAATCACAACACAACAAAAGAAAAGATAGTCACAAAAGACTAAGAAACCTATTCACCCCCTAGGTGTTAGCTATCCTTGAAACTATAGACTTTCAAGGTCATTGTGGGTTTTGTGATGTTGGACGTGCTTTGGAGATGAGAGAAAATTGGGCACAAGTTAGGTTAGATCTTACCAATGAACTTATTGTAGCTTGTATGTTGGTATTTTTGGCAAGGAAAGATGGGAAGAGTTGTTATCCTCTTTTCAATGTAATGAGATACCGACACCTCCAAATAAATGAATGTCAATGTCGTACATGAGTCTTGTTGTAGCTTCTTGCTATAATATTGTTTTGTCCAAATTTCAGCAATTCAGAGTCTCACATTTTTTTCCATTGAGCTCCTCATTGCCACCTACACATAGGCTAGTTGCAATGGGCTATATAGATGGTAATCATTTCATACATTTATTGATGCATGAAGGGTGTCTTTTACCTCATATTATCTCCTATTGGAGAAAATATCATGATTTAATTGCAAGCAAATGAGAAGAAATATACATCTCAAGATTACCTACTCTAACTCAACAAATGCACACAAGTGAGATAGTATACAATGAAGTCTTCTAACTCAAAAGGTTAGAATTTTTTGATTAAATTATGTTTTAATGTATTTAAATATTCAACCGTACCTATTTTTTATTTTTATTTTTATTGCAGGATCGACTCTCTTGACGTTATTGATTGAAAAAAATGACATACTTGCTAATATTTTTTGGGTTTCAATACATCTTTATATCTTGAATTTTAACTTTTTGTAATGTCTAACTATCTAATGAATGCAATAATTTTGCTCTAATAAAATATGGTGTTTACAAAAAAAAACTATTTTTATTTTTTATTTTTGTACTCGTTTATATATAACAATTTTGTTTACGTATAATAATTTTTTATTTGTACTGATTTGCATATAGTGAAAGTTTGTATATAGTCAAATCGCGGGTTTGTCTATAACAACTCCCGTAGTTTTCGGCCAGATCAGCACTGCAGATCTTCGCGCAGATCCAGTAAGGGATTCACAACAAAATCGAATTGGAGAGTCTCAATCTTGGCTCTCGATTGGCTCCTAAATTTCTTGATCTCCTTCCAAACTCAACATCAGAAGTCGATTTCCCCAATTTCAAGAAGAGAGGGCATATGACAGTTCTTAGGAAAAAAATGACGAAGAGCAAAACCTATGTCGCTTGTGCAGGATTCCTTCTCGTCTTTCTCTTAGATGTATGTAGTCTCAATGGCTCCATTTGGCCTACTCATTGTGATTCTGCAACGAGAGGATGGAGAACCAACGTCGTTGTCGTGGGATGAGCTTCATGGGATCGTGGAGAGGCCTTTCCTAGCGGGGTTTTGGCGGAGAAGGCTTCATTGATTTTGAACAGAGGGCGCCGCATGCGTCGGGGATGTCGCGGGCGTCGTGCGCATCGCGGGTGTCGCGCGTGTCGCGGGCGTCGTGCGGGGAAGGGGATTAGGGTATTTGATCAACTGAGATAGGAGGGGGAGCATAGGTTTGATCGGGCGAACGCGCCCTATCATGTGCAATCCGATGGTTATCATTGATTTTATGAATTTTTGTCATTATTTTTATCTTGGGAAAAAGTATTGAATTTTAAAAATTTTAATAGATAATAATATATGTTAAGTCAATAGATTAAAACAGGGCGCTAATATACGCACTACAATTTTGACTATCTGCACTCAAAAGTTATATTTTATAGGATTTTTCTAATTCCTATTCCCTAACAAGCCCCGTCCCCTACTCGCACTTTTGGAAATTCCAACCCCCCATCGTCATCGTGCCTCTCTTCCTCCTCATTGGCGATTTCAAATTTGTTTCAAAATATTAGTTCGTTGTTGGTAACTGTATCTAGATGATTCTAATCTGCTATGAAAAATGAGTGTCTATGTTGAAACACAGTTATCACTAGAGCATTCATATTTTTTCCCTGTTATAGAAAATGCAATTATTGAAATGTATGTGGGGAATAATGTTCTTGGGGCTTGGAGAATTGGTCAATTATTTATACCTAGGGGATTAAAATCCCAAATTTAGTTGGAAATTCTCATTAATCTTAGCTGAAAATAGTTTTTCGCAACTATAACCATGAGGACAATGTTTAGGTAAGAATCATGCAATCATTGTGATTGAAACACATTGCGAATTTTGTGGCACGCGCTCATAGCAATTGAGTGATAGGCAGGTTATATTTTTCTTGATGAAAAGATTTCTAAATATTATTTTTTTCAAGTTAAAAAAAGGCATGTAAATACTATTTTGCTTGTGGATAATCATTGTCTCAAAACAGTACTGCTGAATAGCAGATAGTGCGGTTAATCAAAAATACGATGTGAATATTAACGCCCTTAAAATAAGATACGACTATAATTTAAACTATTAATACGAGATTTTTTTGAACTCAGATACGACTGTAATTTAAACTGAAAATACAGTTCAATTACGATCATAATTGCAATTACGACTGTAATCTAAACTGAAAATAAAATCCCAACATGATCCTTATATACGCCGAGCGTACCAAAAATTCTCCCCTATTTTACTCCAATATTTGGCCAAAAACAAGTTTTCAGGTCAAAAGTAATTGTGGAGTTGAATATTCATTAACTGCAGGAAATTCTAAACTCTTCTAGAAGTAATTTCTGCAATGCTTTCTTCACATGCGCATAATCTCTGGCGATGAAGTTATAAAATTATTTACAAAATAATAATATTGAGGCTCCGCTCAAGATAATCCACTAAGGCTCATCAATGTGAAATGACCTTACATATTATCTCCAGCGTAGAGTCGTTACACTCTAGTGACATAAAACACAATGGGTCGTTCCGAGTCGGTCCTGACATATAAAACAAATATCATAACAATCTCCTCCTATGTCCGCCGTAAAACTGACGTCGGAAAATGGGTGGTGTGTGTAGTGTTCAACCGAACATGAAGCACTCACAATCGTGTCCGTCACACTTGTCAGAATATATTGGACGTTAAAAAAATAACTGTATGCATGCATAAGAGTTAATATAAATCTCAGCAGCATCACAAAGTATTCTAAAGTACGATCATAGCACATGCTCAACATACCAAGTGGCTAATAATCAATAAAAGAGCAGAAGTAGTTCAAACAACAAGTGTTCAAAAGAGCTAAACAATGTTCTAATCAGAGTCAAGGCAGAAACCAAATAACACTTTAGTTGTCATCATCCTCAGATGTACAGTAGGGCATCCTCATAAGGATCCCAAACAACAAGTGCTCCTCCATCATCAGCATTTCTTGTAATTTTCAACAAAGAATTTCATTCAGAATGAATTCAAATCTTTGAAAATGTACATGTATCTAGTTCTACTTGTAAGAACGTAGTATTGTAGAATTTGCTTAGAGGATACCTACACAGAGTATTATAGGTTCTACCTCAGAACTCATTATCTATTTTCAAAGAAATGATCTTATGGACTTCTGGACACCGCAGCTGTATATGTGTTCCTATGTGGAATGTCTCGGTTACTGTTCTTCTAAAGTTAACCAGAACTCATCAAATGTGGAATGGAACCAATCAATAGGAGAAAAGCCAAACCGAGTCAGATCGTGTTATCAAATGTGGAATAACACTCTCCTTCAAGGTAAGGTAGACAAATCCCAATGAAGTTGTTAACATCAGATGTGGAATGAAACAACTTACCAGATTCGTACTCAGCAACCCCGAACATCAGCGGAGCACATCACGCTTACTTTGACAAAGGAAAGTGGGAAGAATCAAAACATTCGGACTAAGGATGAACTGAATCGCCTAACCTTGAAATAAGACTGAACTTAAATCACCTTGAGTCACATTTCCCCCACTGTTTTGATTAACGGGTTTTTGGGCATTCCTTTCGTCAATGGATCAGCTAGGTTATCCTTCGATCGCACATCGATCAAGGTGATAATGTCTTGTCCTTTCGGATAATTCAGTAGAGCGTGCCTCAGTCGTACATATCGTCTCTTAGTATTAAAAAGGATATTCTTCACGACTTGGACTGCTGCTTGATTATCACAGTTCAAGCTCAAAGAATTGACTTGAAGTCTAGATAAGGAAATGTATATAATCAAATTATTGATCTAATCTGCCTCTTCACCAACTGAAGCTAAGGCAAATAACTCAGCTTCCATAGACAAAAAATCTATACAAGTCTGTCTTTTGGATTTCCAAGTGATTGCAGCGCCACCCAAAGTGAAAATAAATCCACAGGTGGACTTGCTGTTCCCAACTTCTGAACAACAGGAGGCATCAGAGTATCCTTCCAACATAGGAGGGTAACCGATGTAACACAGAGCGAGATCTTTAGTACCTCTCAGGTATATCATCAGCCTATCTAGGGCATGTCAATGCTCTTTGCCTGGGCTACTGGTAAAGCGACTCAACATGTCAACCGAGAAGGCAATGTCTGGTCTTGTACAACTAGTGTCATATATGAGACTACCAATGATCTTTGAGTACTTTACTAGGTCATTGTTGGTCCCTTCATTTGGATGCAACTTGATGTTTGGATCAAACGGTGTCTCTACAGGCCTACAATCTTTATAACCCTAGGTAGAAAAAATTTGCTCTACATAGTGAGCTTGACTAAGAGTAATGTAACTCTTGTCTACTCTAACTTTCATTCCTAAAAGGGTATCCACATGACTAAGGTCCTTCATGTCAAATGCTTTTGCAAGAGTGGATTTGATATCCCTTACTACAGCAAGATCTGACCTCAGAATCAACATGTCATCCACATATAGGCATATGGTGATTGTTTTATTTGACATTGAGTGGTGAAAGACAAAAACCTGTAAACCTTTTTACTTAGTGGATAATCCCTCCTATGAGATATCATTCATTAGGTTATAAACATCAACCTGAGTGTTTTTTTATTTCAAATTATTATTGTGAAAGAAAAATAGGACCTAAGGTATCCTGGGTTAAGAACATCTAACCTTTCTTTTCAGGGAAGGAACTATCTTACCACAGAGAAATAGTGGTATTTGATAGTCTCCAAAAGTTGTTGTTCTTACAGACTCATTCCAGAAGATTATAAACTCTCAAATTTTAGATGAACCATAAGGAAACTGAAGGTCCAATCAATTTCAGAATATTCTTCAGCTGCTCCTAATAAGGACTCTTAGTTTTAGTTTAAATATTGTTGTTATTTTTCTCAAAGTACCTTTGTATATCTGCTGAAAATTTATAATTCAATCAGACTTTTTATGCTTTGTGCTTTATTTTGTGTGAATAGTATCCTCACCCAAATAAGAGGAGATTGTTGGAACCCTAGTTCTGATTTGGGCAAAGATTACTATTAGGATGCCTAGGTTGACCTAATTTGTATAGTCAAGGGTCATAAGATTATTTCTAGGGCCATTCCTTCAGAAGAATTCTAGAGAAATTCATATTTCAAGTTCAGGAAATTCAGTTCGACGGTAGCTGAACTCCGCTCAACGATCGTCGATCTCAGATCGACGATCGTCGATCTCAGATCGACGAACTCAGAGTTCCTTCTCTGAGTTGAGCTTGACGAAAGTCCAGCTTAGATCGACGATCTCTGATCTCATATCAGAAGTTCAGCTCGACGAAAGTCTTACTCTGATCGACGAACTTGGAGCTCAGATTGACAGTTCATTTTTAGATCAATGATCGCTGAGCTCAGCTCGACGAAGGAGAATTTTCAGCTCGACGAACTTGGAGTTCAGGTCGACGAAATTATTCCTAAGTTTGACTATTTCCTTCCAGGTTCTATTCGACATTTTTCCTTTGTAGTTACTCAGATCAATGAGAAACTCATAGAAGGAACTCTGAGTTCGGAGTTCGTCGAGCTCAACTCAGAGAAGGAACTCTGAGTTCGTCGATCTGAGATCGACGATCATTAATTTGAAAATGAACTGTCAATCTGAGCTCCAAGTTCGTCGAGCAGAGAAAGACTTTCGTTGAGTTGAACTTCTGTTATGAGATCAGAGATCGTCGATCTCAGTTGGACTTTCGTCGAGCTCAACTCAAAGAAGGAACTCAGAGTTCGTCGATCTGAGATCGACAATCATCGAGCTGAGTTCAGCTATCATCGAAATGAATTTCCTGAACTTGAAATCTGAATTTCTCTGGAATTCTTCTGAAGGAATGACCCTGGAAATAATCCTAGGACCCTTGACTATACAAATTGGGTCAACCTATGCATCCTAATAGTAATCCTTACCCAAATCAGAACTAGGGTTCCAATAGGGTAGGAGTAGAGCAATACTTGCCAGATAAGGGGAGATGGTGTGCAATACATGCCCAGGGGAAATATGGAAACAATACTTGACATGACCAGCTCATGTTAATAAGTGCATATTACTTGAAAACATTCAAGTAATATGAAGAGAGCAATGTTGAGCCACTGTATATTATGTTTCCACTCTCAAGTGGTTTGAGGAAAGTCCTCCACTGAAGTGTTAAGTGGTGAGGAGTGTTGTAAGATGCTTCAAATTTTCAAGTGGTATGAGAAGGATTACAGCGACTTGTGCATTTATACACTTTATGAGAAAATGCTTCTTAGGATTACTGGGTATTCTAACTTCTTCAAATTGGGAGAGATTATTGGGAATAGTGCCCTCAATGATCTCTAGATTTGATTTGAAGAGACATCACCATCAACACTAAGAGCATAGTTGTATTTGATGTTGTTCAAGCTCATCATGTACAGGATATTCCATAGAATAAGTTTAGACAGGTTGTCTAAGTGATTGTGACAGGTGGTCACAAGGTATAAAGGTGGAGAGATAGAAATCTATCTAAGTCTACAGGCATTGCATGAAGCCAGTTCACTCAACCCCAGATGCCAAGGAAGGATACTGGAAAGACTGAAAATCGTCTAAGTCCACAAGCATTGAGTGAAGCCAGTTCACTCAACGCCAGATTCCAAAAAGTATCGAGTAAAGGATGGACAGTCAAAGCACAACAGTTTGCAAGACAGAAATACGGCTAAGTCCACAGGCATTGAGTGAAGACAGTTCACTCAACGTCATATATCAAGAGGCGTTGAGTACAACACGGTCTGTCAAAGCCTTAGCATTGGCAAGCTGAAAAATCGACTAAGTCCAGAATCGTTGAGTGAAGACAGATCACTCAACGGCTGATGAAAGAAGCATTGAGTCAAGCTCAAACAGTTAAATATTATGTCAAGAATTTTGGCTAAGTCCAGAATCATTGAGTGAGGACATCTCACTCAGTGCCAAAGAATAAGGCATTGACAGAGCAATGATCAATCAAAGCCTAAAGAGAGATAGACATGAAAATCTATCCAAGTCCATATGCATTGAGTGAGGATAGCTCACTCAACTCAAGCTTATCAAGAAAATTGGCTAAGTACAGAAGTGTTGAGTGAAGGAAGTTCACTCAACGCCTCATCAACAAGAAGCCAGGCAAAGGCAGAAGCGTTGAATGATGAAGGCTCACTTAACGCATTCATAAAGAAAGTTGCAGCTAAGTACAAAAGCGTTGAGTGAAGCTACTTCACTCAATGCCTCAGCATAAAGGTAGGCAGTCAGTGAAACGGCTAAGTCTAGAAGAGTTGAGTGATGAAAGCTCACTCAACGTACTCAACTCTTAAACAACAGAAAGAATGTCTAAGGACAAAAGCGTTGAGTGAAGGCTATTCACTCAATGCACTCAACGCCTAGTAGTGCAGAAGAAATTGGCTAAGTCCAGATTCATTGAGTGAAGTCAGTTCACTCAACGCACTCAATGCATGGAAAAAAAACTGAGAATTTGGCTAAGTCCACAGATGCTGACGTCAGCAAAAGTCAATAAAAGTCAACAGAATTCAAATTAGTTGCGGGAAAGCTATAGTACGCGACAAATGAGGTCGAAGACCTACTGTACGTCTTTTCCTGTAAAAGCAAAGTTGCAGCTGTCAAATATGGTTGACCTCTTGTTGGACGGCGAGAGATAAAAAGGACAGATCAGATAATAGAAAATTAACTTTTGGAAAAGGCGGAACTTGATCTTCTTCCTTTCGCCATTATTGCAGAGTCTGAAGGAGAGGTTCTAACTTCTATTCTGAGAGTTCAACAAGGTAGTTGTTGCGAGTTTCACCTGCAACAGTAAGATTAGAGAAATCTCTGAGGAAGAAGAAGCAGCCAAGGCAAAAACCCTAACTGCAGCTGATCTAGAAGTTGGAAGAAGTAAGTTGTTGTAATCAACACCATCAACAGATCTTCCGCTTATACTGAGCAGCTAGTGCGATGAACAGTCTGATAGTGTCAATCCATGCCAGTGGAGCAAAGACCTCGTCATAGTCCACTCCTTGGACTTGCCTATAGCCTTCCGCGACGAGTCTTGCCTTATGCTTCTCCACTTCTCCATCCTTGTTCTTCTTCACTCTATACACCCATTTCACACCAATGGGTTTATGACCTGCTGGCAGAGTGACTAGCTCCCAGGTATCATTCTTCTTGATGGATGTTATCTCTTCATCCATTGCTTTCCTCCAAGCCTTCTCTTGAGTTGCTTCATCATACGAGTACGGCTCACAATCTGCTAAAAGACAATATAAAGAAAAATTAGCATGAATCGGCTCCGTCTCCTCGTAAATCTCCTCCAACCTTCTCATCCTAGGTTGAGAACTTTCAGAGTTGCTCATGCTAGTGCTTGCTCCATTAGAACTGCTTCTGTTGGTGCTTACTCCACTAGAGTATGGAGTTGAGGCTCCCCCTAAATCTCTGCTCGGTGGTGACGGTGGTTCAGCTCCACCATCCCTAGCTTCAGCTTCATGACCACCTTCTTCTTCTTCATCATCATAAAACATCCCCTTGATGCTTCTCTCTTTCTCATCCCAGCTCCAACAACTGTTTTCCTCAAACAAGACATCTCTTGAGATAATCGCCTTCTTTGTCACTGGGTTGTATAACTTGTAAGCCTTACTCATCGAAGCATAGCCCACAAATATACACTTCTCACTTTTGTCATCAAGCTTTTTCCTTTTCTGATCAGGGATGTGAGCATAAGTTACACACCCGAACACTCTCAAGTGTTGCACACTTGACTTCCATCCACTCCATGCCTCATTTGGAGTCTTAAACTTTACACTCTTCGTTGGACATCTGTTCAGCAAATACACAGCACATTGTACTGCTTCAGCCCAGAACATCTTTGACAATTTCTTGCCCTTCACCGTACTTCTCTCTATGTTTTGAATCTTCAAGTTCTTTCTCTCAGCAACTCCGTTCTGCTGAGGCGAGTATGCTGCTTTCAACTGATGAACAATCTCATGCTCCTTGTAGAAAGCATCAAATAACTTAGAGGTGTACTCCCAACCTCTATCAGTCCTAAGCACCTTCAGTGGTTGTCCACTCTCCTTCTCTGTCATCGCTTTGAACTCCTTGAACTTGTCAAGGGCCTCAGACTTCTCCTTCAAGAAATAAACCCAACACTTCCGACTAAAGTAATCAGTGAAGGTAATATAGTATTTGTTTCCTCTAACTGAGGCAATATCAAACGGACCAGCAATATCCGAATGAACTAGTTCAAGCTGTCTCCTTGCTCTACGAGACTTTCCTCCTTCAAAGCTCTGTCGCTTCTGTTTTCCCTTCATACAAGCTTCACAGATCTTTTGTGGTGGTAAGATCTTAGGCAAACCTTCCACCATCTTTGCATGTGACAGAAGCTTAAGACCACTGAAGCCTAAGTGACCCACCCTATGGTTCCACAACCAAGCCTCTTCTTTTTCTTCAGTTCTTGCAAGACATGTTGTCTCCTCGATATCCATCCTCAACATAAAGAGACGATTTGTCGTCATCTTTACCTTTGCCACCTCTTTTCCTTGATAGTTATGCATAATCAACGAACCATCCTTCAACTGAATGCAGTAGCCTCTCTCCACCAATTGTCCAAGGCTTAAGATGTTACTCTTCAAGCCAGGAACATAAAACATATCATTAAGATGCACCTTCTCACCATTGAGGGTGACCACTATCAACCCGTTGCCTTCTACTGAGATCTTCGAAGCATCACCAAAGCTAACCTCACCAACACTTGGTTCGAGGTTAGTGAAAATCTCCTTCTCACCGCACATATGGTTGCTCGCTCCTGTGTCCAAGTACCAGACTTCATTTCTTCCTCCTTCAGCTCCTCGGCAAGTTAAGAACATCATTGGATCACCACAAGTGTGTCTTGCTTCAGCATAGTGGTTGGTCTCCTCATTCCTCTTCAGAAGTCTGCAGTCATAACTCATATGCCCAAACTTATTACAGTTATAACATTGGACTTGGGCCATTCCACCACGGCCTCTGCCTCGGCCTCTGCCTCGGCCTCTGTCACAACCCGCATTTTCTCCATATAAAATAATACGTCAGAGCCAGAGAAAACGCGTGTCGTGATGCCACGCCAAGCAGGGGACAACTGCAGACGTTCAGGCAACCCTGTCCTAACGCTTATTTTTATAAAAAGACTATGAGTTATGTTTTAAAACATTGTTTTATTATTATGTATGCTGACCGTGTCCCTCAGTCTAGTGGATCAACTAGTCCACGGGTTAGAAAGTATAGGTTTACACAGCGGAAGACACTAGTTTGATTCATTTATCATCCTATATGAGAATAAAAATTCAGCATAAAATACAATGAACATGTGACTTCTAGATTTACTATAAGTAAGAAAACAGTTTTATAGCCCTTAAAATAGTAATTTGATCTTTTGAAAAACAAGTTTAAGAGTCATGTAGAAAAAAATACAATTTTATTTTATATTAAAATACCTAACATGTATCCTAACATAAAGCATTCCCAGAGAGCAAGTACTAAGCTAAAAGTAAGTAAAACAGCACAAGTAGTAAGTAGTCTATCACAGAAAGTCTAAAACTATGGGCGTCAACAGCTGACACGAACCCATAGAAAATCTATCAAGTCTAACAAAAGTCTACCTCAACACCCTGAGGTGGAACTAACAGCGGTGGCGGCAACCCGCAACACCTGCAACACTACCCTGTCAGCTAACTCTGCTCCTGCCCTGAACCTGGGGTATTCAAAAGAAGAACACCTCAGAAAGCAAGCTACAAGCGGTGCAAGAGTAAAAAAGAAAGCTAACAAACCTCGAAACGAGCGAGGTAAAACAAACAACTGCAAAAGGAGTCAGAAACGTGGTATAGGAAATCAAAACAGGAAAACTAGGCTAGAACAGGTTGCTCAAACTATCACATCTACTATCAGGGTTCTACTTTATTCTTTTTCTTCGGTATACTAGTTATTCAGTATTTTAAATTGAAACAAATCGGCTCATCGGGACAGAGTGCTGTGCCGGGGGAGTAGGACCACTACGTGCATAAACCCAGCCTAAAGGCACTATGCCGAGGGAGAAACCCCAACGCACACAGTCCTACAGCTAAGGTAACATGCCGGGGATGAAAATCCACCACGCGCACAGACTTCGCCCTAAGGCACTGTGCCGTGGGAGAAACCCCAACGCGCACAGACCATTTCAAGCTTTCTTCATTTCATAATTTTGTGCCGTGGGAGAAACCTCACGCGCACAGACCATATCATAATTTTTTTAATTCATAACGTATTATTCAGTTTCTTTAGTTAAGGTTCGTGTATTAGTTCGAATTGAACGGACAATGCGACACGTCGAACGGAACGGTACGACAATGATTCGTGCGACTAAACATTTTTCACAAATTATACTCATCACAACAACGAGACGATCGAAACGTCGCGACCACTACGACACGTCCGTAAACCAGTACGGCGCTTCCGTAAACCGTTATGTTCCCGACGAGATCGCTCGCAAAAATTAATTTATACGTGAGGCAACACGCGCAACTTCTCTAGACAGCGAAACCTACGGTAAATCGTGACTTTCTAACGAATAATTTTATGCGAAATATTACGAATTTGGAGCGAAATTAATGACAGAAGAAATTTACGAGGAAAACACCACTTGCCTCGGAATTTGGTCTCCAAACTACTCCCCAACGTAGATCCGCCCAAAAGAAGATACGAGGAGGCGAGATCTACGAAAAACGGACGAAATGAGGTTAGGGCCGAAAAATCCATGGCGAAAAGGTCACCGAAACGGGAAAAGCTTACCGCAATCTCGAAGCTCTCGCCGAGAGCTTTCCAACGCCGCGATCAGATCGATATTCCGTCCACCGGATCGGCGGTGGCGGCCGCCGGAAGATTCGCGAACGAAAGGTTTCCGCCTCGCTTTTCTCGCACAGGAAGGGGGGCTGCTGGTTCGGGGAAAGGAGGAGCTTATATAATTATATATAATAATAATACTAATAATAATAGTATTATGTTGGTACCCTGGATGTGATTTGGCTTATGTAATCCCTTTCCAGCCCCTCTTGATCCATATAACTATATATGATCATGATTAGGCCTTATTCAGCTTCCCTAGGACAGTTTATAACTGACCTAGAGCTTAGGCTAGATGTTCTAGATATATTTTTTGGTTAAGGCATTTTCCGTTCGACCATCGTCGAACGAGGCCTCGCGATCGTCGATCAAATGGTCGACGATAGCAGGGCTATAGAATCGTTGAAGTCAAGACAATTATCGTCGACCGATGGTCGACGATCTCAGAGCAAGTTACTTATGCTCTGAAGGTTGGTCGACAATCTGCCATCAGCAGTTCCACGATCGTATTCCTGCTTCACGATTTTTGTCTCGACAGATATTTGCCTTAGTCGTCGACGATATCTTGTGCTGGTCGACGATTTCTGTGTCGACAGATTTCTGCTTTCTGTCGACGATCTGTTAGCTAGGTCGACGATCATCGAACCCCAGTTCGACGTTTATTGTCTGCCTTTATTCTTTTTATATTCATTTTATTCCTTGGTTTATTTCCAAGTGTTTTAGCGTGTGGTTAGAAAGATTTTCTGAAGATTGTTTTTGCTAATGTATGGCTTAAATTCAAATGAATTAATTACCAAATATGTTAAGCATAAATTACGGGACTTCGTATTTTGATAAAGCATTTTTGTCTTATTATACAAAATATATTGCCAGGCTGTATTCTAGCCGTTGGCGGTGTATGCTATTTCCAAGAATGATAAGTCTTTATGCTGAGATATTTTCCTATTCATTTATTTCCTTATTGGGACTGACAGTAAGCTAATAGGTCATTCTATTCCTATTGCTATATTCTATTTTGAGATAATCTGTTGCAGGGCTCGAGTATTCAAATCAATAGAGCCGTTCCAAAAGAAAAATGAGAAGACATATTTAAGAGAGATTTTCTTCTTAGAAAAATAAGAAGACACAGATACAGAGAGATTTTTCTTCTTAGTGCTGCTTTCTCTCAAACATCTCTAGAGCAACTCTTCACCATCTCACAAAACGAAGAAGAAAAGCTTTCCTGAAGCAAAATTCCAAAGCAATTTCTTTCATTCACAAGTCTCCTGAGCATCTGCTTAGAGTTTTCAAGACTTTAGAAAGAGCTCCAGATCTGCTTCACGTGCTCCAGAATCTGAAGACCTGATAAAAATCAGTCTACAGATCTCTGAGGATTTAGTTTCAGTATATCTGAAACTCCTTCATCCTGAAGCAAAAGCTTTCCCTGGACTTTCACTGAGCCAGGGGGAGACTTTGATTCTTTAGAGAATCCACAAGTCTTCTCTAATCTGTATTAACAACAGAGAAGACAATCTAACCCTCTCAACCCCTTTGTAAAAGAGTTTTCACACCTCTTCAAAAGTGAACATTGGTGACAGGGCACCTTATCAACAACCTGTGGTTGAGCATCCTTATCAAAAGCTCAAAGGGTCTGTTTGATCTACCTGAATCAGATCATTGGTGGCAGGGCACCTTAGCAAAAACCTGTAGTGGATTCCTACCAGGGTGGTAGAAGAGTGGAGTACCTATTAAGAGGGGAACCACTATATATCCTGTGTCTCTCTGGCTGTTTTTGTTTAATTGTTTATACTGTGGCTGTGATAGAACTACCTAGGATTGCTAGTTGCTGTGATAGGTTTATAGTTAAACTGAAATTTCAGTTAACTCTCTCACTTGTGCACCTCACTGTGTTAGGCTCTTAGGGTTCAAGTATCAGATTATTTATTCCGCAAATAAACTCCAAGGGAGCTGACTAGTTATTCATAAAATTTGAATACTCTATTCACCCCCCCTCTAGAGTAGTTTACAACTTATCCCCTCACTTTCAATTGGTATCAGAGGGAGGTTAGCTGTTCATACAGGCTAACACCTGAGTTAAAAGATCCTGTGATAAGTTGTTTCCTGATACCATTCACAAACACTTTCATACATGGCCCAGTCTAAGGATTATTCAAGCACCAGACCTCCTGTATGCAACTTGTCCAAGTTTGGCATATGGAAGGCCAAGATAAGACTATACATGAATTCTATTGATGAAGATATCTTTTCTTCTATTTTGACAGGACCACCTGCTAGGCCTGCTGCTGCCTCCACTTCTGCTGATCTCAGTGCTGTGCCACCACCTGACTACAATGAAACCTACAAGAAGGCAAAAGCAGCTGATGCAAAAGCAATGAACATCCTAGCTCAGACGATGTCTGATGAAAATATTCCAGAAGCTTGCTGAATGTACCTCAGCCAAAGCTATGTGGGATTCCCTCAACCACATAGTTGCTGGCTCAGCTGATGAGAGGAAGGACAGGAGATCCAACCTCACTTCTCAGTATGAAAATTTCAAGAAGGATGATGCTGAAGACATTGACACAATGTACACAAGACTCAGTTCAATAATAAGTGAACTGAGGTCTTTGGACAAGGAGATAACTTTGTCAGAAGTCAATGACAAGATCCTGATGTGCCTTCCCATCTCTTGGGACTCAAGGATATGGCCCATCAAGGATGGAAGAAACACTGTGGAACTTTCCACAGAAGCTCTGTTGGGAAAGCTCAAGTCATATGAGCAAACATTAAAGAGCAGAGCTGCTGCAACCGAAGTAAAAACTCCTACACCTACAAAGAAAGAGTACTCTATAGCTCTTAAGGCTGCTGAGACTTCTGAAGGAAGTCAATCAAATGAGGAGTTACTGGCACTCATTGCCAAGAGGTTCTTCAGCATGGGAAGAAGAGACCTCAGAAAGAAGTTCTCCAAATATGAGGACAAACCAAGGTATGACAAGACTCCATCTAAAGAAATCATCTGTTATGTTTGCAGCAAGCCTGGACACATTGCTCCAGATTATCCAGAGAAGAAACACAAGGAGAAGAAACATGAGAAAGAGTACAGGAAGCACCACTCCAAGTCCTCCTCACACAAATACAAGAAGAAGGACAAGGGTTTGTGGCTGCTACCTGGAGTGAAACAGAAGAGGATACCTGCTCCTCTAGCTCCAGTGATTCAGAAGAGAAGAAGAGAAGAAGGCCAAAGAGGTCTGCCTCATGGCTATTGATGCCTGCAGCTCTCTGTCAGCTGCAGAGAATTCTGAAGAAGAAGGAGACAATGAAGAAGATTCCTCTATGGAAGACCAGGTAATCGACTCATTTGATTTCTCATCTCCTGAGTTCAAATTAAAATTTAAAACTCTATGTTTAGATTTACTATTGTCTGAAAAAGAAATTAAGTCACTTAGATTAAAGATAATGGAACTAGACATGGAAAGTACTGAAATAATTAGATTAGAAAAGGAATTAGAAAGCTCAAAAGAAGAAGTAACATTCCTAAAATTAGAACTAGCTAAATCTAAGAGATTAGAAGAACAATTAAATGGCAGAAGCCTTAAATTATCTGAAATAACTAGTATAGCAAATACTAGGGTTGGTAATGATAAACTAGGCTTAGGTGCTACATCTAGTGAACTCATCCTCCTCACAAAGGAGAGATTTAGCACTCCAGTAAAATTTATTTCTGAATCAGGAATAAAGAATACTGAGGAAATTGAAAAATGTAAGAAAATTCAGAATAAGATTAAGAAAGAGAACAGGAAGAACAAATTTCTAGCTTTACAAAAATCGTCGAACATTAATCGACGATCGTCAAACCAATCGTCGAACGACCATCGACGATCGCTGAACCCCTTCACCAAGTATGATATCTTCGGTGCAGGAGATCGACGATCTCATCTTGAGTCGTCGACCAGTGATCGACGATCGTTGAATCCAGAATATAGCACTACTACAAATGATCGACGATATGGCTTGCGATCGTCGACCGTGGATCGACGATCTGGACTTAAGCTGGAAAATAAATTTCAAACTTCCAGAATTGCAAATCCCAATCACTACCCTAGGTTGTTTAATCCTTCAACTGAATGGATTATCCCACCTAAGAGATCACACCCTTTAGGATATAAATCTAAGCCTGCAAGATCTTTTATATCTAGTTTTTCTTTTGTGAAGAATACTGGACCCAAGGTAACCTGGGTCCACAATGTATAACTGTTCTTTCTGCAGGTGAAGACCTATCCAGTCATACATGACAAATGGTATCTGGATAGTGGATGCTCAAAGCATATGACAGGAAAGAAGAAGAATCTGTCAGGGTTCAAAGCCAAGCTGGGACCAAAAGTTGTATTTGGGATTCCAGCTGTGGACAGACTGAAGGGTACGGCAGCTTCACCATAGGAGCTGTAACATTCAAGAAGGTTGCTTATGTCTCAGGACTAAAGCATAACCTAATATCTGTAAGCCAAATGTGTGATGCTGGGTACAAGGTATGGTTTACTGACACTGCTTGTAATATTGCTTTAAATAATACTGTTGTGTTAGTAGGTATTAGAATTGGTAATGTTTATGTTGTAGATTTTAACTCATCCAAATCTGAAATATGCTTGTTTAATGAAGTAACCAGTAATAATACCCTTTGGCATAAGAGACTTAGTCATGTAAATTTGAAAAACATTTCTAGGCTGGCTAAATACAACCTTGTAAGAGGCTTACCTTCTTGCCCCTACAAGAAGGAAGGCCTTTGCAAAGCTTGTCAATTAGGTAAGCAAACAAGAAATAGCTTTAAATCAGTTAATAAAAGTGATTCTCCCAGGATTCTGTACTTGCTACATTTGGATTTATTTGGTCCTATTGCCGTACAGAGTCTTGGAGGAAAGTCTTACACTCTAGTAATTGTAGATGACTTCTCTAGGTTCACTTGGGTATTCTTCTTGAGAACTAAGGCTGATAACTTCAAGGTTCTTACAGATTTTCTAAAGTGTATACAGAGTGAGTATTCTACTCAGATTGCCTTGATCAGAAGTGATCATGGTACTGAGTTTGAGTCTCTTCTTATGCAAGAATTCTGTGAGAAGGAAGGTATCAAACATAGCTTCTCTGCTCCTAGAACTCCTCAACAAAATGGGGTAGTTGAAAGGAAAAACAGAACCCTGATTGAAGCTGCAAGTACATTATTGGCAGATGCTAACATGCCTCTGTCCTTTTGGGCTGAAGCAGTTAGCACAGCTAACTATGTATTGAACAGAAGTCTGATACATAAACTTAAGGGTAAGACTCCCTATGAGTTACTTAAGCAAGTGAAACCTAAAATAGACTATTTTAGAGTATTTGGCTGTGTTGCTTTTGTTCATAACAATAACAAAGACTACCTTAGAAAATTTGAGGCAAAATCTTCAATGGGAGTTTTTCTAGGATACTCTCAAGTAAGCAAAGCCTATAGGGTCCTCAATAAATCCTCTCTTAAGATAGAAGAGTCTGCACACGTCTCTTTTGATGCGACAGTCATGTATTATAAGGAGAAGGACTCTTCCTCTAATAGTACAGTGCAAGTCCTAGGAGTAAGTAAGGATTTGGAAGGTTTGAGACTCACGCAGGAGAATCATCCCCAACAAACTCCTCAGGTTGCTTCTTCAGATTCTGAATCTGATGTAGAACTTCTTCAAGTTAAAGCACCTGCTCCAACAGTTGATCAAATTCCACATGAGGAATTAAATCCTGAAACTGCTGAAGATCAGATCATTGTTGAACCTACTAATTCTGTCACACTTAGAGATCACCCTGTATCTCAAGTGATTGGAGACATTTCAGTAGGAGTCCAGACAAGACATCAACTCAACAAAGATGTGATGTTTGCTTGTTTCCTTTCTCAGGTTGAGCCCCTAACCATTAAAGATGCTGAGCTTGATCCACACTGGATTACAGCCATGCAAGAGGAACTTAACCAGTTTGAAAGATGTAAAGTTTGGACCTTGGTTCCAAGACCAAGAGGTCAACTGATCATAGGCACCAAGTGGGTGTTTAGAAACAAGCTTGATGCCCAAGGCATAGTAGTTAGGAATAAGGCTAGGCTAGTAGCTCAAGGCTATAGACAGGAGGAAGGCATAGATTATGATCAGACCTTTGCCCCTGTAGCCAGACTAGATGTCATTAGGATTTTCCTAGCCTATACTGCCTATAAGAAATTTAAGGTCTTCCAAATGGATGTGAAGAGTGCCTTCCTCAATGGAGATTTAAAGGAAGAAGTGTTTGTTGAACAACCACCAGGGTTTGTTTCATCAACCTTACCCACTCATGTGTTCAAACTCCAAAAGGCTCTATATGGACTTAAGCAAGCTCCTAGAGCTTGGTATGAGACCTTAGCAAATTTCCTTCTAGAACACAAGTTTGTGAGAGGTGTAGTAGATAGAACCCTATTTATTAGACATCATAAGGACTCACAACTGTTAGTTCAAATCTATGTAGATGACATTATATTTGGCTCCACTGATCCCAAACTATGCAAGAGGTTTCTGAACTAATGCACTCCAAGTTTGAGATGAGCAGCATGGGTGAATTATCCTATTCCTTGGTCTCCAAGTGAAACAGTGTGATGATGGTATCTTCATTTCTCAATCAAAATATGCCAGAGAGCTGGTTAAAAGATTTGGAATGTCTGATGCTTCATCAATAGCACACCTATGGCCTCAAATGCATTATTGACTCTGATGTCAATGGCAAGTCTGTTGATCAAAAGAACTATAGAGCCATTGTTGGTTCCCTGATGTATTTGACTGCAAGTAGGCCTGACATAATGTTTGCTACATGCCTATGTGCTAGGTTTCAGGTCAACCAAAGGAATCTCACTTAACTCTTCTCAAGAGGATCTTGAGATACCTTAAGGATGCCCTAACTTAGGACTGTGGTACCCAGCTGAGTCAGGATTTGAATTGATTGGATATTCAGATGCTGATTATGCTGGTTGTAGAGTTGACAGAAAAGCACCTCAGGGACCTGTCAGTTCCTGGGAGAGAGACTTGTCTCTTGGTTTTGTAAGAAACAGGCATCTGTGTCTACTTCAACTGCTGAGGCTGAATATATAGCAGCAGCTAGTTGTGTGTTCACAGATCCTGTGGATTCAAAATCAGCTAGTGGATTAAGGGTACACACACTCAAAAACAAAATTCTGTGTGACAGTACCAGTGCAATATCAATTGCTCAAAATCCTGTGCACCATTCCAGGACCAAGCACATTGAGATTAGACATCATTTCTGAGAGATAATGTGGAAAAGAACAAGATAGCAATGGAATTTATATCCACAGACCTGCAGAGAGAGAATTTTCACTAAGCCCCTGATGAACAAAGGCACTTGTTCTTCCTGAACCAGCTTGGTATGATTAATGGTTCAGAGTAGTGAAAAATTTGGATAGATTTGTTTTCTGTCTAAAATCGTCGAACGACTGCTCGACGATCTTCGACCAGGTCAGAACTATCGTCGACCAACAGTCGACGACAGCTCGTTCGGTAGTAAGGCAGAAATCGTCGATCAACTGGTCAACGATCTCTCCTTAGGTATCTATCGTCGACCAAAGGTCGACGACAGATTTTCTGTGCTGTGTGGTAAATCGTCGACCAACATATATTGATCGACGATCGTGGGTGATTGCTTGTATGTCGTCGATGCTTATCGTTAAGTCAAATATTGACTATCGTCGGTCATTGCTCGACGACCGATTTTATTCCGGTTCGACGATCGCAGATTTATATCTGATAGTCGATTTAGGTCTGGAGATCATCTCTTTCCGCTCCGTCTTTTCATATTCCATCTTCTGGCTTAGAATTCGCTCTCGAACTCTAATCCCGCGCGATTCTCCTCCCCTGCCTTGCATCTCGATTCGCCATCTCTCTTCAATCTAATGGCGATTCCTTCTGCAGTTCTCTTGGAATGAAGTTCGACACTGGATTCTGTGTCGACTTCGATTCTTTCAGTCGATGTGATCAACCATCCAAGACATTCTGCAGCTGTGTGAAGATCAAGGGCTAAAGAAATTTATGTCATCTCACCAAAGATTCATATACCAGAGATTCGAGAATGGGTATATAACTCGTCCTCCGCGACGAAGCGATGACTGGAAAGATAAATGGAGAGGAGGTCATTCTGACTCCTGAAGTTCTGACTGAGTTGTTTGGGTCTACCAACCGGTACTGAGGACTATGAGCAAACTCAGAGGAATATAGGCCGCATGCTAACTGTGATGGCCATGCTGAGGGTATTCCAGCTAACTGCTGAAGATAAACCTTCTCCAGAGTACAAGTTTCTGGCAGACCTAGTGGGCAAGGTCGTTTTGGGAAAGCACTCTGCTCACGACAACATCAACAGGCAACAATTTGCCTTAATGTCAGTTTTGGTGAATAAGACGCAGATAGCCTGGGGAAAAGTTCTGTTTGAACTAATAAGGAGAAAGAACAATCAGAAGAAAGTAAACCTTGCCAGGGTGTTGGGTGTGTTTCTATATGTGAAAGCACCCATGCTGCTTGTTTCTGCACCCTCTGCAGTCAACGCCAGCAAGAGGTTGGACCCCTCTCTATTCAAGAAATCTCAGAGAGTCATCAAGAAGTCAGCCAGGGTTGAACCTAACCCTCCATCAGACACAAGGGCTGATTCAGCCACTCTCCAGCTTGCTGGGAAGGCTCAGCAATCCCTTCATCCTCCCTCTTTACCCCTGTATCCTCATCTCCTGCATTACCCTCCACACAATCTGCAGTGCCACCACAACATGCATCTTCCATCCTACATGCATCTCCACCCCAGTCACCCATACCACAACATCTGGCAGCCGCAGCCAGTGTTGACATGGTAACTGCTACATCCTCAACACTTATCTCAACATGAATCCCGCACTCATGTTGATGTTCACCCATCTCCACATGATTCATTTGATCATGTGGTAGATCATACTGCTTCCATTCCATCCACCTCCACATCCTCAGCATTTCAGATAACTCCTGAATTGCTTGCACAAATTGTAGAGCTCATCACTCCATCCATACAAAAAATGATTGAGGCTGCCAATGCCCCTCTCATTGCATCCATCAAAGCCCTTACTGAAGCCAAATCAATCATTCCACCCTCTGCTGAGCCCTCTTCAGTAAGATGCATGACTCCAGTCCCCACTGAAGTCATGCAGGGGAGATGTCTGTTGAAGTGGTCTCAGGTGATGCCTTGGCCCTTCAGGACAACTCTTCTCTTCCCCTTACAGCAATTGTAGAAGATCATCAAGAGTTTCCAGAGAAAGAGTCTCTAATGAAAGATCCAGAGCAATCAGAAGTAAAACACTTCCTCTAAAGGTTATAATCAGGACTTTAAATTGATATCTTTATCTAACAAAGACATTCACTCCCTAATGAATCTAGCTTCTGATGAAGATCTCCCAGAGAAAAATAATGAGGAAGTCCTCATGGACTTGTGTGAAAAAGTTTCAATAAACACTACTGACTCAGAAGTAGTGGTTCAACAACTTGAGAATGCTACTGCTCAACCAGATGTATAGTTTTATTTAGTTTCTAATTAATTCAAACTCCAACTTTGAGTTAATCTCTATCCCTTCCTTCCATCTCAGCTGCTGATGATCTTGCATCAGTGTTGCAAGTTGATGCTGCTATCCATTGACTCTGATAATGCTTTGGAATCCTTTCTCAATTCAGACTGTGAGTTCACACTCACATCTCCTTCTGTTCCTCCTTCTCAAGAGAAAAACGGTCCCTTATAGACCTGAGTACCTTGATGACCCCTTGGTCAAGGACTCTCTCTTCTTTTCCTGTATGGCACTCCTCTTGTGCCTTGCAGAGGTGTCTATCCCTGATGTCACTGAACATCTAGAAGGAATTATAACCTCCTTCCTAGATGCAAAGTGGTATCCTGTGTAGATCTCAGGTAACTCTATCAATTACCTGCTGTTGTTCACCTTGGGGAATACTCTATTCCCACCTGGTTGTTAACTTATCTTTCTTTATATGCAGGCACAATCAACATCCCTGCTGCTGCTGCTGCTGCTGAAGAAGCTGAGGCTGTACAAGACTTACCAGAGAATGCCTCCAAAATGACTGAAAAGAATCAAGCTCAGGTACTCTCAACCTTGAACAATTTATAGCCTTTGTGCTGAGAATATTGCCTCTGAGTACATTGAAGGGTTGGCTAATTCTCATATGGATTCCCTAGTCATCTCTCTAGAGAAAGCATCTGCCCCTGCAGATACAGTCATTTTTTCTCCACCTATCCTTACCTATCCTCTACCCTTCCTTCTATTGCAGAACTGGTCCCCAGGATAGTTCCTGACTTGTATCCTGAATCAGAACTCTGGAAGAGATCTCCAAATGTCGATCTTGATGCCCTCCTTGTGCAAGATGCCATTGAGAAGCAAAAGAAAAGGAAGATAGAGAGAAGCAGGAGAAAGAAAAGGCTGAACATGCTATAGCTGCCAAAGATATCTCGGAACAAGATTTTGATGATTATGCTGGCAGAACCTCATCCCACTCCTCTGATGATGATGATTCTGAGGATTCTGATAGTACCCAGAAGAAGAAAAAGGCTGTATCCAAGAAAAGAAAAGCATCTGCTCATCCTACTGCTAATCCAGACAAGGATGTTCCCTATTTCATTCTGAAGGGAATTGATCCCAAGAGCAAGGAATTTCAACCATGGATCGACTTTCAAAGAATCAGTCAAGAGAAGAAGAGAAAAAAAAGATATGACACTCCTATTCAGAAATTCCCCCCCAGAGGTCCTCCTCCACCTCCTGGTGCTGGAGCCTCTGGAAGTCTCTCTTCTGCTCCATCTGCAAATCAGCAAGTTCCAACACCTTTAAGTCTTACTAGAGAAGGAGTAACCAAAGCCAGGGAGGCCAAGATGTATCAGGACAAGGAAGGAAAAGAAATGAAAATGCTCCCATGGAACAAATAAAGGAAATGAAGGAAAAAAGAGTGGTCTATTCAGAGAAATCCCACAAGAAGTTCATTGAACTTGCACCTCCCAGATCTCTATATGCTGAAACTGATCCTAAGAAGGCTGCACAGATTCCTCTTGACTCAAGCAAATTAGCCACAGCTCTTCAAAGGAACATGGAGATTGCAGCCCAAGCTGATACTGACAGACCACCCTCTCCATCAGACATGACTGAAACTGAAAGAATTGCCTCTATGGCAAGATTTAAGGAATCTATTGCTCTAAGCATGATGGAGAGAGCCAAAGCTCAAGTCTATACCCTACAGCATTATACAACTATGTCTTAAATTCAGAGAAAAGGAACTCAGCAAAATTCAAGTCAACTCTGAAATTTTTAATACTGAAGAATACATGAAGTTGCACCCTGCTGCAGTTTTGCCAAGCTATGCTGAAAAGAAAATTATTGGTGAACATGATCTAATGCTATCCAAAAGACAAGCAACAAACCCAAACAGGGAAATTATTTTCAAACCATCTGTAATCCCTAAGAACTCATCTGGTGCCAAAACCTCTGATAAATCTGCTTGATACTTTATAGTTCTGCTGACTTATGGTTTTATGTTCTTCTGTGGATTGGCTGTGATTTTTTTTTAATCTCTGCTTTTGATATTGTGTGCTTTAGTTTTAGATCGGATTGGATAACATAACCCAAATAGGGGGAGATTGTTGGTACCCTGGATTTGATTTGGCTTATGTAATCCCTTTCCAGCCCCTCTTGATCCATATAACTATATATGATCATGATTAGGCCTTATTCAGCTTCCCTAGGACAGTTTATAACTGACCTAGAGCTTAGGCTAGATGTTCTAGATATATTTTTTGGTTAAGGCATTTTTCGTTCGACCATCGTCGAACGAGGCCTCGCGATCGTCGATCAAGGTCGACGATAGCAGGGCTATAGAATCGTTGAATTCAAGACAATTATCGTCGACCGATGGTCGACGATCTCAGAGCAAGTTACTTATGCTCTGAAGTTTGGTCGACGATCTCCATCAGCAGTTCCACGATCGTATTCCTGCTTCAAATGATTTTTGTCTCGACAGATATTTGCCTTAGTCGTCGACGATATCTTGTGCTGGTCGACGATTTCTGTGTCGATAGATTTCTGCTTTCTGTCGACGATCTGTTAGCTAGGTCGACGATCATCGAACCCAGTTCGACGTTTATTGTCTGCCTTTATTCTTTTTATATTCATTTTATTCCTTGGTTTATTTCCAATTATTTTAGCGTGTGGTTAGAAAGATTTTCTGAAGATTGTTTTTGCTAATGTATGGCTTAAATTCAAATGAATTAATTACCAATATGTTAAGCATAAATTACGGGACTTCGTATTTTTGATAAAGCATTTTGTCTTATTATACAAAATATATTGCCAGCTGTATTCTAGCCGTTGGCGGTGTATGCTATTTCCAAGAATGATAAGTCTTTATGCTGAGATATTTTCCTATTCATTTTATTTCCTTATTGGGACTGACATTAAGCTAATAGGTCATTCTATTCATATTGCTATATTCTATTTTGAGATAATCTGTGCAGGGCTCGATATTCAAATCAATAGAGCCGTTCCAAAGAAAAATGAGAAGACATATTTAGAGAGATTTTCTTCGTCAAAAAATAAGAAGACACAGATACAGAGAGATTTTTCTTCTTAGTGCTGCTTTCTCTCAGCATCTCTAGAGCAACTCTTCACCATCTCACAAAACGAAGAAGAAAAGCTTTCCTGAAGCAAAAGTCCAAGCAATTTCTTTCATTCACAAGTCTCCTGAGCATCTGCTTAGAGTTTTCAAGACTTTAGAAAGAGCTCCAGATCTGCTTCACGTGCTCCAGAATCTGAAGACCTGATAAAAATCAGTCTACAGATCTTTGAGGATTTAGTTTCAGTATATCTGAAACTCCTTCATCCTGAAGCAAAGGCTTTCCCTGGACTTTCACTGAGCCAGGGGGAGACTTTGATTCTTTAGAGAATCCACAAGTCTTCTCTAATCTGTATTAACAACAGAGAAGACAATCTAACCCTCTCAACCCCTTTGTAAAAGAGTTTTCACACCTCTTCAAAAGTGAACATTGGTGACAGGGCACTTATCAACAACCTGTGGTTGAGCATCCTTATCAAAAGCTCAAAGGGTCTGTTTGATCTACCTGAATCAGATCATTGGTGGCAGGGCACCTTAGCAAAAACCTGTAGTGGATTCCTACCAGGGTGGTAGAAGAGTGGAGTACCTATTAAGAGAGAACCACTATATATCCTGTGTCTCTCTGGCTGTTTTTGTTTAATTGTTTATACTGTGGCTGTGATAGAACTACCTAGTATTGCTAGTTGCTGTGATAGGTTTATAGTTAAACTGAAATTTCAGTTAACTCTCTCACTTGTGCACCTCACTGTGTTAGGCTCTTAGGGTTCAAGTATCAGATTATTTATTCCGCAAATAAACTCCAAGGGAGCTGACTAGTTATTCATAAATTTGAATACTCTATTCACCCCCCTCTAGAGTAGTTTACAACTTATCCCCTCACTTCATATTATAAGCATTTAATTGTAATTAATATGATAGAAATAAAAAGGGGGGGGGAATAGAATCGGCGGGAATGGGGGGGGGGGGAAACAAGCCGATCGGTGAGAATAAAAAAAACAGTTTTTATTATAATAATAATATAATAATAATAACAACATAGTATTATATCGTTACGGAGGGCCAAACGCGCGCTGAATCGAACGAAATTCGCACCGTAGGCGAATGACGACGCTACGAATCCAACGGCGAAGTCGAAATCAAATTCCGACACACCGTTTTCGAGATAAAAATTTCTAAAGTTAACGCGTACGCGAAAACATACAAAACTTCAATCGCGGCCGAGGCTCCAAAAATGCTCGGAACGCGACGAAATTTGACGAGCAAGTCTAAATTATCCAGTCTAATTTCCTAACGTAAAATTTTCCACTTCCGGCGCAAATCCCAAAATTTGGCGGTCAAACCTAACAGACTCAAGACGCACTAACGGCGACGCGCCGTCACCTCGCGGAAACGTAACGCCCTTACGTCAAAATGACGTCACCGACATGATAAAATAATTTACGAAAACCTGGGGCGTTACAGTCACCCCTCCAAAAAGGATGTTTCGTCCCGAAACTTGAGACGTGGAACGGAAACAAAAATAACAGAGGAAGAGACAAGCTAGAAAAGAATTTCTCAAACAGACTACTAACCTGGAAATTCAAGGCGAAAAGCTGAGGATGAGATTCTCTCATCGAGGATTCCAATTCCCAAGTCGCACTTCTAGCATCCTGATTGCGCTAGAGAACCTTGACCATTGGGATTGTCTTCCTTCTCAGCACCCGATCTTGCGATTCCAGAATCCGGACAGGTTCTTCGACATAAGAAAGATTGGGCTACAACTGAGGCACGGAGTCAAGAATTTGACGATCGCTACGAATACACTTTCGCAACTGGCTCACGTGAAACACGTCGTGAACACCAGGGAAAGAAACAGGCAACTCCAGTCTATAGATAGAAACTCCGATGCGCTCCAAAATCAGAAAGGTCCCACATATCTGGGATCCAGCTTATGGTTCCTTCCAAATCTCTTAACACCCCGACATCGGAGAGACCTTCAGAAATACCATGTCCCCAACTGCAAAATCCAGATCAACTCTACGCTGATTTGCATACTTTTCATATCGCTCTTGAGCCAACTTCAGCTTTTCACGTATATATGTCACTGAAATGCTCTTTTCCTCTAAAGCTTCCGGACCAGCAAAGGCTTCTCACCACCTCTGCCCAGAAGAGGGGAGTTCTACAACGCCTACCATATAAGGCTTCAAAGGGTGCCATCTACAAACTCTCCTGATAGCTATTATTGTACGCGAATTCCATCAGTCCGAGGCGTTTATCCCAAGGTCCACCATGGTCCAGAATAGCATCTTATCATGTCTTCCAAAACTTGATTCACCTCTTTTCTGTCTGACCATTTGTCTGAGGATGATAGGCCGTAGAATACCTAAGGTCGGTACATAGAGCTCCTTGCAAGCTCTGTCAGAACGAGACATGAATCGGGAATCTCTATCTGACACGATACTCATAGGCACACCATGCAGTCTGATAACTTCATCCAAGTAAAGCTCTGCTATCTTTTCCATAGAATAATCAATCTTGAAAGGCACAAAGTGGGCACACTTGGTCAGTCTGTCCACAATGACCCATACTGCATCATGCCCTCGAGGTGATCTAGGCAAACCGGTTATAAAATCCATGGATATATTTTCCCATTTCCAACTTGGTATATCTAAAGGCGTTAACTTACCACCCGGCCTTCTATGATCTGCTTTTACACGCTGGCATGTATAACATTCAGATACAAATCTTCGATGTCTATCTTCATACCTGACCACCAAATAATCTGCTTCAAATCTCTGAACATTTTCGTGGAACCAGGATGATAAGCAACACTTGATCCATGCGCTTCACTGCATATCATTACTCGAATGTTCTCAACAGCGGGAATACAATATCTGCCGCGGTACCTTAGGGTACCCATGTCATCAATTGAAAAGTCAGGTAATTCCCCTTTCTCAATCCTACTGTGGAGGTGCTGCAAATCAAGGTCATCTTTCTGATGCAGCCTAGTGAGAGTGATCCACGAAGGCTCTTCCACTTCTAAGCCACTCGGCGAAGCGCTATTCCCTACATTTATATCCATGAGCAAAAACTCTTCTGCAAGCGATTGCACCGAGAGATTAAAGATGTGCGGGGCTTTCGACTCAAGGCGTCCGCTACTACGTTAGCCTTGCCGGGATGATAAAGGATATCGACTTCGTAGTCCGCAACATATTCTAATCACCTACGCTGGCGCAGATTCAACTCCTTCTGAGTGAATGCATACTTTAAACTTTTGTGGTCTGTGTAGATTTTACACGAAACTCCATACAAGAGATGTCTCCATAACTTCAAAGCATAAACGACGGCCGCAAATTCCAAGTCGTGCGTAGGATAATTTCTTTCATGAATCTTCAATTGTCTCGATCCATACGCAATCACTTTGCCGTCCTGCATCAACACACAACCGAGTCCAACTCGCGAGGCGTCCACATAAACAACATACTCCACTCCTTCTCTAGGCAAAGTCAAAACTGGAGCAGAACACAATCTCCTCTTGAGTTCCTGAAAAGCTTCTTCACAGGCTTCACTCCAAACAAACGCCGCGTTCTTCTGCGTGAGTCTAGTCAACGATGAAGAAAGCACAGAGAATCCTTCCACAAATCTTCTGTAATAACCTGTCAACCCTAAGAAGCTCCTTATCTCCTTAGGCGTCGTAGGTCTCTTCCATTCCAAGACTGCAGCTATCTTTGAGGGATCCACTGAGATACCGTCCTTGCTTATAATGTGTCCTAGGAATGACACTTGAGACAACCAGAACTCACACTTGCTAAGCTTTGCGTACAGTTTGTGCTCTCTCAGAGTAGCCAAGACCAGTCGCAAGTGCAAGGCATGCTCTTCAGCATTTCTAGAATATACGAGGACATCATTAATGAATACCACCACAAACTTATCCAGAAAATCTTTGAATACTCTGTTCATCATGTCCATAAAAGCTGACGGTGCATTTGTTAATCCAAACGACATCACCAGAAATTCAAAGTGACCATATCGGGAATGAAATGCAGTTCGCGGCACGTCTGACTCACGGATTCTCAACTGATGGTAGCCCGAACGAAGGTCAATCTTCGAGAATACGGAACTACCCCGAAGCTGATCAAACAAGTCGTCTATCATTGGCAATGGATATCTGTTTTTGATGGTCACCTTGTTTAGCTCTCTATAATCTATAAACAGCCTCATTGATTCATCCTTTTTCTTCACGAAGAGGACTAGTGCACCCCAGGGGGAAGAACTGGGTCTAATAAAACCACACTGAAGCAGTTCATCTAACTGAGAACGCAGCTCCTCTAACTCACGCGGAGCCATGCGGTATGGTGCTTTCGCGATAGGGCGAGTGCCTGGCTCGAGATCTATAACAAACTCCACCTCTCGCTCAGGTGGAAGTCCTGGAAGACTAACTGGAAAGACATCCGGAAACTCGCACACCACAGAAACGTTCTCAACCCGAGGCACAACAGGTGCAATTTCCAAAACAGAAATAGAGATAAGAAAAGAATCACAGCCCGACTCTAGAAACTTACGAGCACGCACCGCAGAAATGATTGGAGATTTTTGACGTGATATACTATACACACTCATGGGCTGGCCTTTGTCATCTTTGAAATCCAAGCGCTTTTGCTTGCACTGAATGACGGCATCGTAGCTGGATAGGCAATCCATGCCTAAAATCACGTCGAAGTCTTCCAAGTCTAACAACTTCAAATCCGCAAAAGCTAGAAAACCACCTAGGAAGATAGGGCATTTTTGGATACCCTGACTTGACATCACCAACTCTCCTGAAGGGAATTTGACATTCAGAGAAGTGTCAAGCTGGTCGAGATCCCATCGATGTCGGTCTACAAAACTCCTCGCTACAAAGGAGTGAGTAGCACCCGAATCGAACATAACGCGCGCCCACTTATCCTTCACCTTAAATTCACCTAAACACAATGCGCGCACAACTAACATATAAGAACTAAAAGACTACCAAAGCAGATTGCTAGCTGAGATAGAGACTAGCCAGAGATCACTTGAGCCGATGATTGAGCTTCTTCCTTTGTCGGCACATTTAACTTTCTTTTTCCCTTGTCCATGAGTAGAGGGGGCGGCGGTAGAGTCTGCAACGGAACTGCATGCAATGCAGGTTGGAACTGCGGGCAATTAGCCTTAATGTTCCCTTTCTGGCCACAGAGAAAACAAGCTCCAGCCTTCTTATGACAATGAGCCACATCGTGTCCGCTCCTCTGGCAATAGGTACAGACAAGGGTCCCTTTTGGTGCATCTTGAATCGCGTGAACCTGAGACTGCTTCTGCACATCCCGCCTCTTAAAGCACCTTTCCATCGGGTGTCCAGGCTTGCCACAGAAGCTGCACACTTCTTTTCGATCTTTCTTCACCACAGGGTCAGACGCCCTTGCACCACCACTGTCATCAGACTTTCTCTTATCCTTTCTTGCTATCATTCCTCGATTCTTTGCATTTTCTATCGACTCAACCTTCAAGACAGCTTCCAGCACTTCTGTGAAGGTCTCTGATCTATACGCACTTGTCAATTGCTGGATGTCAAACCTCAGACCACCCAAGAAGCGTTTTACTCTGCTTTCTTCAGACGCTACTAGCTCAGGGGCAAAACGACTGAGCTTACTGAATTCGATCTCGTACTCACTGATAGTAAGTTGTCTCTACTTAAGATACAGGAAATTATTCATCAGACGGTCTTGCTCGACCGATGGAAGAAACTTCTTTCGCAACATACTCTTAAACGAATCCCACGTACATCCTTCTGAAAGGTTCTCCTTCTCTTTAATCCACCAACTCTTCGCAAGTCCTTTGAGTTGATAAGCCCTGATCATTACCTTCTGATCGGCGGAGATGCTAGAATAAGAGAACATCTCCTCGATGGCTATGACCCAATCATCTAACGCCACGAAGTCTGCCCTACCATCATAGGTAGGGGGTCCCAAACGCTGGAAGTGAGAAATGAAATTCATCGCTGGAGGCAGTACAACTAGGGGTACTAACGCAGTAGGAGTAGGAACAGCTTGTTCTACGGCAGGGTCCTGCGCTATAGGCTGCTGTCTAGCAGCGACAGCTAATAACGACTGAATCTGTGACTGCATGTCCAACATCTGCCTCGTCAAAGCCTCATTACTTTGACGCAATCCTTCGATCGCTGCTTCACTCTGAGCACCGGAAGACTCGCACTCAGACTGGGGAGTCGATCTCGTCGCAATACGCTTTGGAGGCATTTCTACAGAACAAACATACTACAATTAATACCTAGTTTAAGACACCTAAGCTAGAAACCCAGATATCCTAACTCAGATCAGACGGAATAGACAGATACTTACTCTAGCTATTACCTTGCTCTGGGAATCAATAAATGATGTTATGCTCTCACTGACACTTGTGATAATGATATGAATGCATAAATGATCAATTTTTTTCCTGTTTTTTTTTTAAAATCATGTGTGTACATATGTCATCATGTAGATCTTTAACTTGGCACGTGTGCTTATGCAATGATATGTTATGTATGAAGTGCTATGCATTCTAAAAAGGCCATAGTGCATGTTATGAGCGGCGTACACATATAATATTATGCATCCCAAACTACATAATATTGTATGCAACGAAAAAGTAAAACGTGCTAATGGGCATCCATGTAATGGTGGTTATGCATCCCATACTACATAACCGTTACATGTTGCCACATATGGTGGATCCATATACAAACACATATTATGCATCCCATACTACATGATATGCCCCGTATACTTCTTATTATGCTATGAGTGTAGTGTTCATGCTTCCATCAAGATCTACGGATGACATATCGGTGTGTGTATGCAATGAAAAGAAACTCAACGCTGGAGGTTTTGCTTAAGGGAAAGTTGTTCGACTGTCTTGTCAAACCAACCACCCTCTTGCAAAACCTCCCTCTGATACCAACTGTCACAACCCGCATTTTCTCCATATAAAATAATACGTCAGAGCCAGAGAAAACGCGTGTCGTGATGCCACGCCAAGCAGGGGACAACTGCAGACGTTCAGGCAACCCTGTCCTAACGCTTATTTTTATAAAAAGACTATGAGTTATGTTTTAAAACATTGTTTTATTATTATGTATGCTGACCGTGTCCCTCAGTCTAGTGGATCAACTAGTCCACGGGTTAGAAAGTATAGGTTTACACAGCGGAAGACACTAGTTTGATTCATTTATCATCCTATATGAGAATAAAAATTCAGCATAAAATACAATGAACATGTGACTTCTAGATTTACTATAAGTAAGAAAACAGTTTTATAGCCCTTAAAATAGTAATTTGATCTTTTGAAAAACAAGTTTAAGAGTCATGTAGAAAAAAAATACAGTTTTATTTTATATTAAAATACCTAACATGTATCCTAACATAAAGCATTCCCAGAGAGCAAGTACTAAGCTAAAAGTAAGTAAAACAGCACAAGTAGTAAGTAGTCTATCACAGAAAGTCTAAAACTATGGGCGTCAACAGCTGACACGAACCCATAGAAAATCTATCAAGTCTAACAAAAGTCTACCTCAACACCCTGAGGTGGAACTAACAGCGGTGGCGGCAACCAGCAACACCTGCAACACTACCCTGTCAGCTAACTCTGCTCCTGCCCTGAACCTGGGGTATTCAAAAGAAGAACACCTCAGAAAGCAAGCTACAAGCGGTGCAAGAGTAAAAAAAAGCTAACAAACCTCGAAACGAGCGAGGTAAAACAAACAACTGCAAAAGGAGTCAGAAACGTGGTATAGGAAATCAAAACAGGAAAACTAGGCTAGAACAGGTTGCTCAAACTATCACATCTACTATCAGGGTTCTACTTTATTCTTTTTCTTCGGTATACTAGTTATTCAGTATTTTAAATTGAAACAAATCGGCTCATCGGGACAGAGTGCTGTGCCGGGGGAGTAGGACCACTACGTGCATAAACCCAGCCTAAAGGCACTATGCCGAGGGAGAAACCCCAACGCACACAGTCCTACAGCTAAGGTAACATGCCGGGGATGAAAATCCACCACGCGCAAAGACTTCGCCCTAAGGCACTGTGCCGTGGGAGAAACCCCAACGCGCACAGACCATTTCAAGCTTTCTTCATTTCATAATTTTGTGCCGTGGGAGAAACCTCACGCGCACAGACCATATCATAATTTCTTTAATTCATAACGTATTATTCAGTTTCTTTAGTTAAGGTTCGTGTATTAGTTCGAATTGAACGGACAATGCGACACGTCGAACGGAACGGTACGACAATGATTCGTGCGACTAAACATTTTTCACAAATTATACTCGTCACAACAACGAGACGATCGAAACGTCGCGACCACTACGACACGTCCGTAAACCAGTACGGTGCTTCCGTAAACCGTTATGTTCCCGACGAGATCGCTCGCAAAAATTAATTTATACGCGAGGCGACACGCGCAACTTCTCTAGACAGCGAAATCTACGGTAAATCGTGACTTTCTAACGAATAATTTTACGCGAAATATTACGAATTTGGAGTGAAATTAACGACAGAAGAAATTTACGAGGAAAACACCACTTGCCTCGGAATTTGGTCTCCAAACTACTCCCCAACGTAGATCCGCCCAAAAGAAGACACGAGGAGGCGAGATCTACGAAAAACGGACGAAATGAGGTTAGGGCCGAAAAATCCATGGCGAAAAGGTCACCGAAACGGGAAAAGCTTACCGCAATCTCGAAGCTCTCGCCGAGAGCTTTCCAACGCCGCGATCAGATCGATATTCCGTCCACCGGATCGGCGGTGGCGGCCGCCGGAAGATTCGCGAACGAAAGGTTTCCGCCTCGCTTTTCTCGCACAGGAAGGGGGGCTGCTGGTTCGGGGAAAGAAGGAGGAGCTTATATAATTATATATAATAATAATACTAATAATAATAGTATTATAAGCATTTAATTGTAATTAATATGATAGAAATAAAAAAGGGGGGGGAATAGAATCGGCGGGAATGGGGGGGGGGGAAACAAGCCGATCGGTGAGAATAAAAAAAAAAACAGTTTTTATTATAATAATAATAATATAATAATAATAACAACAACATAGTATTATATCGTTACGGAGGGCCAAACGCGCGCTGAATCGAACGAAATTCGCACCGTAGGCGAATGACGACGCTACGAATCCAACGGCGAAGTCGAAATCAAATTCCGACACACCGTTTTCGAGATAAAAATTTCTAAAGTTAACGGCGTACAAGAAAACATACAAAACTTCAATCGCGCGCCGAGGCTCCAAAAATGCTCGGAACGCGACGAAATTTGACGAGCAAGTCTAAAATTATCCAGTCTAATTTCCTAACGTAAAATTTTCCACTTCCGGCGCAAATCCCAAAATTTGGCCGGTCAAACCTAACAGACTCAAGACGCACTAACGGCGACGCGCCGTCACCTCGCGGAAACGTAACGCCCTTACGTCAAAATGACGTCACCGACATGATAAAATAATTTACGAAAACCTGGGGCGTTACAGTCACCCATCCAAAAAGGAAGTTTCGTCCCGAAACTTGAGACGTGGAACGGAAACAAAAATAACAGAGGAAGAGACAAGCTAGAAAAGGATTTCTCAAACAGACTACTAACCTGGAAATTCAAGGCGAAATGCTGAGGATGAGATTCTCTCATCGAGGATTCCAATTCCCAAGTCGCACTTCTAGCATCCTGATTGCGCCAGAGAACCTTGACCATTGGGATTGTCTTCCTTCTCAGCACCCGATCTTGCGATTCCAGAATCCGGACAGGTTCTTCGACATAAGAAAGATTGGGCTGCAACTGAGGCACGGAGTCAAGAATTTGACGATCGCTACGAATACACTTTCGCAACTGGCTCACGTGAAACACGTCGTGAACACCAGGGAAAGAGACAGGCAACTCCAGTCTATAGACAGAAACTCCGATGCGCTCCAAAATCAGAAAAGGTCCCACATATCTGGGATCCAGCTTATGGTTCCTTCCAAATCTCTTAACACCCGACATCGGAGAGACCTTCAGAAATACCATGTCCCCAACTGCAAACTCCAGATCAACTCTACGCTGATTTGCATACTTTTCATATCGCTCTTGAGCCAACTTCAGCTTTTCACGTATATATGTCACTGAAATGCTCATTTCCTCTAAAGCTTCCGGACCCAGCAAAGTCTTCTCACCAACCTCTGCCCAGAAGAGGGGAGTTCTACAACGTCTACCATATAAGGCTTCAAAGGGTGCCATCTGCAAACTCTCCTGATAGCTATTATTGTACGCGAATTCCATCAGTCCGAGGCGTTTATCCCAAGGTCCACCATGGTCCAGAATATAGCATCTTATCATGTCTTCCAAAATTTGATTCAATCTTTCTGTCTGACCATTTGTCTGAGGATGATAGGCCGTAGAATACCTAAGGTCAGTACCTAGAGCTCCTTGCAAGCTCTGTCAGAAACGAGACATGAATCGGGAATCTCTATCTGACACGATACTCATAGGCACACCATGCAGTCTGATAACTTCGTCCAAGTAAAGCTCTGCTATCTTTTCCATAGAATAATCAATCTTGAAAGGCACAAAGTGGGCACACTTGGTCAGTCTGTCCACAATGACCCATACTGCATCATGCCCTCGAGGTGATCTAGGCAAACCGGTTATAAAATCCATGGATATATTTTCCCATTTCCAACTTGGTATATCTAAAGGCGTTAACTTACCACCCGGCCTTCTATGATCTGCTTTTACACGCTGGCAGGTATAACATTCAGATACAAATCTTACGATGTCATTCTTCATACCTGACCACCAAATAATCTGCTTCAAATCTCTGAACATTTTCGTGGAACCAGGATGATAAGCAACACTTGATCCATGCGCTTCACTGCATATCATTACTCGAATGTTCTCAACAGCGGGAATACAATATTTACCGCGGTACCTTAGGGTACCCACGTCATCAATTGAAAAGTCAGGTAATTCCCCTTTCTCAGTCCTACTGTGGAGGTGCTGCAAATCAGGGTCATCTTTCTGATGCAGCCTAGTGAGAGTGATCCACGAAGGCTCTTCCACTTCTAAGCCACTCGGCGAAGCGCTATTCCCTACAGTTATATCCATGAGCAAAAACTCTTCTGCAAGCGATTGCACCGAGAGATTAAAGATATGTGCGGGCTTTCGACTCAAGGCGTCCGCTACTACGTTAGCCTTGCCGGGATGATAAAGGATATCGACTTCGTAGTCCGCAACATATTCTAATCACCTACGCTGGCGCAGATTCAACTCCTTCTGAGTGAATGCATACTTTAAACTTTTGTGGTCTGTGTAGATTTTACACGAAACTCCATACAAGAGATGTCTCCACAACTTCAAAGCATAAACGACGGCCGCAAATTCCAAGTCGTGCGTAGGATAATTTCTTTCATGAATCTTCAATTGTCTCGATCCATACGCAATCACTTTGCCGTCCTGCATCAACACACAACCGAGTCCAACTCGCGAGGCGTCCACATAAACAACATACTCCACTCCTTCTCTAGGCAAAGTCAAAACTGGAGCAGAACACAATCTCCTCTTGAGTTCCTGAAAAGCTTCTTCACAGGCTTCACTCCAAACAAACGCCGCGTTCTTCTGCGTGAGTCTAGTCAACGATGAAGAAAGCACAGAGAATCCTTCCACAAATCTTCTGTAATAACCTGTCAACCCTAAGAAGATCCTTATCTCCTTAGGCGTCGTAGGTCTCTTCCATTCCAAGACTGCAGCTATCTTTGAGGGATCCACTGAGATACCGTCCTTGCTTATAATGTGTCCTAGGAATGACACTTGAGACAACCAGAACTCACACTTGCTAAGCTTTGCGTACAGTTTGTGCTCTCTCAGAGTAGCCAAGACCAGTCGCAAGTGCAAGGCATGCTCTTCAGCATTTCTAGAATATACGAGGACATCATTAATGAATACCACCATAAACTTATCCAGAAAATCTTTGAATACTCTGTTCATCATGTCCATAAAAGCTGACGGTGCATTTGTTAATCCAAACGACATCACCAGAAATTCAAAGTGACCATATCGGGAACGAAATGCAGTTCGCGGCACGTCTGACTCACGGATTCTCAACTGATGGTAGCCCGAACGAAGGTCAATCTTCGAGAATACGGAACTACCCCGAAGCTGATCAAACAAGTCGTCTATCTTTGGCAATGGATATCTGTTTTTGATGGTCATCTTGTTTAGCTCTCTATAATCTATACACAGCCTCATTGATTCATCCTTTTTCTTCACGAAGAGGACTGGTGCACCCCAGGGGGAAGAACTGGGTCTAATAAAACCACACTGAAGCAGTTCATCTAACTGAGAACGCAGCTCCTCTAACTCACGCGGAGCCATGCGGTATGGTGCTTTCGCGATAGGGCGAGTGCCTGGCTCGAGATCTATAACAAACTCCACCTCTCGCTCAGGTGGAAGTCCTGGAAGACTAACTGGAAAGACATCCGGAAACTCGCACACCACAGAAACGTTCTCAACCCGAGGCACAACAGGTGCAATTTCCAAAACAGAAACAGAGATAAGAAAAGAATCACAGCCCGATTCTAGAAACTTACGAGCACGCACCGCAGAAATGATTGGAGATTTTTGACGTGATATACTATACACACTCATGGGCTGGCCTTTGTCATCTTTGAAATCCAAGCGCTTTTGCTTGCACTGAATGACGGCATCGTAGCTGGACAGCCAATCCATGCCTAAAATCACGTCGAAGTCTTCCAAGTCTAACAACTTCAAATCCGCAAAAGCTAGAAAACCACCTAGGAAGATAGGGCATTTTTGGATACCCTGACTTGACATCACCAACTCTCCTGAAGGGAATTTGACATTCAGAGAAGTGTCAAGCTGGTCGAGATCCCATCGATGTCGGTCTACAAAACTCCTCGCTACAAAGGAGTGAGTAGCACCCGAATCGAACATAACGCGCGCCCACTTATCCTTCACCTTAAATTCACCTAAACACAATGCGCGCACAACTAACATATAAGAACTAAAAGACTACCAAAGCAGATTGCTAGCTGAGATAGAGACTAACCAGAGATCACTTGAGCCGATGATTGAGCTTCTTCCTTTGTCGGCACATTTAACTTTCTTTTTCCCTTGTCCATGAGTAGAGGGGGCGGCGGTAGAGTCTGCAACGGAACTGCATGCAATGCAGGTTGGAACTGCGGGCAATTAGCCTTAATGTTCCCTTTCTGGCCACAGAGAAAACAAGCTCCAGCCTTCTTATGACAATGAGCCACATCGTGTCCGCTCCTCTGGCAATAGGTACAGACAAGGGTCCCTTTTGGTGCATCTTGAATCGCGTGAACCTGAGACTGCTTCTGCGCATCCCGCCTCTTAAAGCACCTTTCCATCGGGTGTCCAGGCTTGCCACAGAAGCTGCACACTTCTTTTCGATCTTTCTTCACCACAGGGTCAGACGCCCTTGCACCACCACTGTCATCAGACTTTCTCTTATCCTTTCTTGCCATCATTCCTCGATTCTTTGCATTTTTTATCGACTCAACCTTCAAGGCAGCTTCCAGCACTTCTGCGAAGGTCTCTGATCTGTACGCACTTGTCAATTGCTGGATGTCAAACCTCAGACCACCCAAGAAGCGTTTTACTCTGCTTTCTTCAGACGCTACTAGCTCAGGGGCAAAACGACTGAGCTTACTGAATTCGATCTCGTACTCACTGATAGTAAGTTGTCTCTGCTTAAGATACAGGAAATTATTCATCAGACGGTCTTGCTCGACCGATGGAAGAAACTTCTTTCGCAACATACTCTTAAACGAATCCCACGTACATCCTTCTGAAAGGTTCTCCTTCTCTTTAATCCACCAACTCTTCGCAAGTCCTTTGAGTTGATAAGCCCTGATCATTACCTTCTGATCGGCGGAGATGCTAGAATAAGAGAACATCTCCTCGATGGCTATGACCCAATCATCTAACGCCACGAAGTCTGCCCTACCATCATAGGTAGGGGGTCCCAAACGCTGGAAGTGAGAAATGAAATTCATCGCTGGAGGCAGTACAACTAGGGGTACTAACGCAGTAGGAGTAGGAACAGCTTGTTCTACGGCAGGGTCTTGCGCTATAGGCTGCTGCCTAGCAGCGACAGCTAATAACGACTGAATCTGTGACTGCATGTCCAACATCTGCCTCGTCAAAGCCTCATTACTTTGACGCAATCCTTCGATCGCTGCTTCACTCTGAGCACCGGAAGACTCGCCCTCAGACTGGGGAGTCGATCTCGTCGCAATACGCTTTGGAGGCATTTCTACAGAACAAACATACTACAATTAATACCTAGTTTAAGACACCTAAGCTAGAAACTCAGATATCCTAACTCAGATCAGACCGGAATAGACAGATACTTACTCTAGCTATTACCTTGCTCTGGGAATCAATAAATGATGTTATGCTCTCACTGACACTTGTGATAATGATATGAATGCATAAATGATCAATTTTTTTCCTGTTTTTTTTTAAAAATCATGTGTGTGCATATGTCATCATATAGATCTTTAACTTGGCACGTGTGCTTATGCAATGATATGTTATGTATGAAGTGCTATACATTCTAAAAAGGCCATAGTGCATGTTATGAGCGGCGTACACATATAATATTATGCATCCCAAACTACATAATATTGTATGCAACGAAAAAGTAAAACGTGCTAATGGGCATCCATGTAATGGTGGTTATGCATCCCATACTACATAACCGTTACATGTTGCCACATATGGTGGATCCATATACAAACACATATTATGCATCCCATACTACATGATATGCCCCGTATACTTCTTATTATGCTATGAGTGTAGTGTTCATGCTTCCATCAAGATCTACGGATGACATATCGGTGTGTGTATGCAATGAAAAGAAACTCAACGCTGGAGGTTTTGCTTAAGGGAAAGTTGTTCGACTGTCTTGTCAAACCAACCACCCCTCTTGCAAAACCTCCCTCTGATACCAACTGTCACAACCCGCATTTTCTCCATATAAAATAATACGTCAGAGCCAGAGAAAACGCGTGTCGTGATGCCACGCCAAGCAGGGGACAACTGCAGACGTTCAGGCAACCCTGTCCTAACGCTTATTTTTATAAAAAGACTATGAGTTATGTTTTAAAACATTGTTTTATTATTATGTATGCTGACCGTGTCCCTCAGTCTAGTGGATCAACTAGTCCACGGGTTAGAAAGTATAGGTTTACACAGCGGAAAACATTAGTTTGATTCATTTATCATCCTATATGAGAATAAAAATTCAGCATAAAATACAATGAACATGTGACTTCTAGATTTAATATAAGTAAGAAAACAGTTTTATAGCCCTTAAAATAGTGATTTGATCTTTTGAAAAACAAGTTTAAGAGTCATGTAGAAAAAAATGTAGTTTTATTTTATATTAAAATACCTAACATGTATCCTAACATAAAGCATTCCCAGAGAGCAAGTACTAAGCTAAAAGTAAGTAAAACAGCACAAGTAGTAAGTAGTCTATTACAGAAAGTCTAAAACTATGGGCGTCAACAGCTGACACGAACCCATAGAAAATCTATCAAGTCTAACAAAAGTCTACCTCAACACCCTGAGGTGGAACTAAAAGCGGTGGCGACAACCCGCAACACCTACAACACTACCCTGTCAGCTAACTCTGCTCCTGCCCTGAACCTGGGGTATTCAAAAGAAGAACACCTCAGAAAGCAAGCTACAAGCGGTGCAAGAGTAAAAAAGAAAGCTAACAAACCTCGAAACGAGCGAGGTAAAACAAACAACTGCAAAAGGAGTCAGAAACGTGGTATAGGAAATCAAAACAGGAAAACTAGGCTAGAACAGGTTGCTCAAACTATCACATCTACTATCAGGGTTCTACTTTATTCTTTTTCTTCGGTATACTAGTTATTCAGTATTTTAAATTGAGACAAATCGGCTCATCGGGACAGAGTGCTGTGCCGGGGGAGTAGGACCACTACGTGCATAAACCCAGCCTAAAGGCACTATGCCGAGGGAGAAACCCCAACGCACACAGTCCTACAGCTAAGGTAACATGCCGGGGATGAAAATCCACCACGCGCACAGACTTCGCCCTAAGGCACTGTGCCGTGGGAGAAACCCCAACGCGCACAGACCATTTCAAGCTTTCTTCATTTCATAATTTTGTGTCGTGGGAGAAACCCCACGCGCACAGACCATATCATAATTTCTTTAATTCATAACGTATTATTCAGTTTCTTTAGTTAAGGTTCGTGTATTAGTTCGAATTGAACGGACAATGCGACACGTCGAACGGAACGGTACGACAATGATTCGTGCGACTAAACATTTTGCACAAATTATACTCGTCACAACAACGAGACGATCGAAACGTCGCGACCACTACGACACGTTCGTAAACCAGTACGGCGCTTCCGTAAACCGTTACGTTCCCGACGAGATCGCTCGCAAAAATTAATTTATACGCGAGGCGACACGCGCAACTTCTTTAGACGGCGAAACCTACGGTAAATCGTGACTTTCTAACGAATAATTTTACGCGAAATATTACGAATTAGGAGCGATATTAACGACAGAAGAAATTTACGAGGAAAACACCACTTGCCTCGGAATTTGGTCTCCAAACTACTCCCCAACGTAGATTCGCCCAAAAGAAGACACGAGGAGGCGAGATTTACGAAAAACGGACGAAATGAGGTTAGGGTCGAAAAATCCATGGCAAAAAGGTCACCGAAACGGGAAAAGCTTACCGCAATCTCGAATCTCTCGCCGAGAGCTTTCCAACGCCGCGATCGGATCGAAATTTCGTCCACCGGAGCGGCGGTGGCGGCCGCCGGAAATTCGCAAACGAAAGGTTTCCGCCTCGCTTTTCTCGCACAGGAAGGGGGGGGGGGCTGCTGGTTCGGGGAAAGAAGGAGGAGCTTATATAATTATATATAATAATAATACTAATAATAATAGTATTATAAGCATTTAATTGTAATTAATATGATAGAAATAAAAAAGGGTGGGGGGGAATAGAATCGGCGGGAATGGGGGGGGGGGGAAATAAGCTGATCGGTGAGAATAAAAAAAACAGCTTTTATTATAATAATAATAATAATATAATAATAATAATAATAACAATATAGTATTATATCGTTACGGAGGGTCAAACGCGCGCCGAATCGAACGAAATTCGCACCGTAGGCGAATGACGACGCTACGAATTCAACGGCGAAGTCGAAATCGAATTCCGACGCACCGTTTTCGAGATAAAAATTCCTAAAGTTAACGGCGTACGCGAAAACATACAAAACTTCAATCGCGCGCCGAGCCTCCAAAAATGCTCGGAACGCGACGAAATTTGACGAGCAAGTCTAAAATTATCCAGTCTAATTTCCTAACGTAAAATTTTCCACTTCCGGCGCAAATCCCAAAATTTGGCCGATCAAACTTAACAGACTCAAGACGCACTAGCTAACGGCAATGCGCCGTCACCTCGCGGAAACGTAACGCCCTTACGTCAAAATGACGTCACCGACATGATAAAATAATTTACGAAAACTTGGGGCGTTACAGCCTCTTCCACGACCTCTTCCTCTTCCTTCTTGTTCTCTACCTTGAGGTTGCTCTGCCTCTCTCTGGAAGTTCTGATGTCTTTCTCCTCTTCTTTCTCTGCCTTGGTAGCCTCGACCTCGCTGGCCACCTCCTCTTCCTGAACTTTCTCCAAAGTTCAGCTGAGTCTGAAGTGCTTTCTCTAAGCCACTTGACTCTTTATCTTGTAGCATGCGATATTCATGAGTTTGCAGAGAGCCTGTAAGTTCATCGATAGATATTTGAGTGAGATCCTTTGACTCTTCAATCGCCACCACGATATAGTTGAACTTATTTGACATAGATCGTAGAAGTTTATCCATGAAACTCACATCATCAATCGTCTCTCCGTTGCGCTTCATTTCGTTTGCAAGCGTTCACAGACGAGTCACATAGTTACCAACCTTCTCAGAGTGTTGCATCTTGGTAACTTCATACTCTGCTCAGAGAGATTGCAGCTTCACCTTCTTTGCCTTGTCAACTTCTTGCAAGGAGCGTTGCAAGGTCTCCCATGCTTCTTTAGAAGTTCTAGCATCCGAAATCTTCTCAAAGGTTGCTTCATCAACCCCTTGATATAACAAAAACAATGCTTTCTTGTCCCTCTTTCTTGCTTCTCTTAGAGTCGTTCTCTGCGTGTTTGTCAACGTCGCCTCTGCTTCAGCAGTTAGTTCTTCATAATCATCCTCAACTATCTCCCAAAGCTCCTTTGATGCTAATAGCACTTTCATCTGGATACTCCAGTTCCCATAGTTCGTCTTCGTCAACTTGGGAACTTGACCGGGCATAACATTTACCATTTCCATTGCTTCTATCTCTTCAACTCTTCTGAGTTACCACCAAGGTTCGCAACCTCCCTCTGATATCACTGTTGGAAGCGTATACAGCGGGCACAACACAAGACAGACGAGCAAACAACTTCTTTATTATTTCAAACTTGAGGTTACAAAAGGGTTACAAATTTGATTTCACAAATACAACTCATGGTTTACAACTTGAACACTTCACAACAAGAAATCACACGCCAATACAAGAAAAATAATTGCTGCTTCTTTTGAGGTTTGCCCGGACTACAGTCCGCAATCCTACGAGAGTAGTCCGCCAATGCTTTTGACTCTCTACTGTTTGCAGGAGGCTGTCCGCTGTGTGCTGATCACAAGATTGAGTTGTTCACAAAACTTCTATCTGCCCGATTTCTGTTCGCAGCAATCTAGGCGCAGACACCTCTTCTCGCTGCTTCTATTCTCGCGCTTCTCTTTACTCAATTCTTAAAGACAGACCGCAAACCACAGCTTTATCGCCCCTACTGTTTTTTTTAGGGCGTTGTTAAGGGCACCGCAGTTTTGGCTATGTGCACCGCACTTTCTCCTAGTTTTTCGCGCTTTCTAGAAATACGCTTTGTACATGCATTTTTAGAAAAAGTGTTCAACACGAAAGTTGTAGATCTCGACGAGATCTACAACTTTCGTGTTGAACACTTTTCCTAAAAATGCATGTACAAAGCGTATTTCTAGAAACCGCGAAACCTGAGCGTATTTCCAAAGTACGCCTTGTACATGCATTTTTAGGAAAAGTGTTCAACACGAAAGTTGTAGATCTCGTCGAGATCTACAACTTTCGTGTTGAACACTTTTTCTAAAAATACATGTACAAAGCGTATTTTAAAAAAGCGCGAAAAACTAGGAAAAAGTGCGATGCACATAGCCAAAACTGATGTGCCCTTAACAACGCCCTTTTTTTAACACGCTGTAGCACCTTTTGCGGCTAGCCAATATGAGACCGCAACTCCTATTCACACAATCTTTCTAATGCTTCCGCCGTGCTGATTGCAAACATTTAAGACTTATTTATAGATAATGATCTCCAATAGAAATCAGCCAGGTGTCAATTTCTTTTATTTTTATTTTCGCCATGTCTCACGCCTATTCCAAACAGTGCCATCATTATCCGTTGACATTGGTCAAACATACAAATAATATATATTATCACACTCATATATATAAATTCATCTGTTGGTTGACTTCGGTCAACCTTCCGCTAACAAAGGTGCTATCTCATCTCACAAGCAGGGCCACCGTTGACGGTGATCCTGCCCGCTTGCCGATGGACAACATCTAACTGGTTCGGCGGTCTAATATTTGATACGAAATTTGTTCTATTACTTTGATACCTAGAAATAAAATAACAATAATATAGGATAATAAATTCAGGTTATAAAGTAGATCATTGTTGAAACCGGAAACCGGCCTCTGTGGAGTTCGACCCTTGGGGAAGGGGGTGGTCTCGCACCTACTTCGCTCCTGCAAGAGAAACAACAAAAGAGAGAGAGAGACAGAGAACAGGACCAAGGGCCCGGCTCGGAGGTCCCACCACACACCCGGAAGATCTTAGAGCGCTTCCCCTCCTTAACCAGTTGCCGGGCTAAGGTACCTCAGAAAGCGCTATAAGACTTGTGAACTAGTAAGCGTGCCTTCTGAGGTACCCCTTGGGTCTTATTTATAGATTACCTTGGATGGTCTGCAAATACCCTGCCCCCGGTGACCTGAATTTACTAAAAAGCCCCTTGGGTTGGCCTGCCAACAGCCAAACCCCGCTGTTCTGGCTGGTTATGCGCACCTCTTGTCGAGTCACCCCCTGTCATCTGGAGGGAGGTGGACTACAGCCGATCTGCCTGAGAGAGGCGACTGGGGCCCGGCCCGCCTAGGAGAGGCGAGCGGGGGCTGGCCCGCCTGAGGGAGGCGGCTGGGGCCCGGCCCGCCTAGGAGATGCGGGCGGGGGCTGGCCCGCCTGAGAGAGGCGGCTGGGGCCCGGCCCGCCTAGGAGATGCGGGCGGGGGCTGGCCCGCCTGAGAGAGGCGGCTGGGGCCCGGCCCGCCTAGGAGATGCGGGCGGGGGCTGGCCCGCCTGAGAGAGGCGGCTGGGGCCCGGCCCGCCTAGGAGATGCGGGCGGGGGCCGGCCCGCCTGAGAGAGGCGGCTGGGGCCCGGCCCGCCTAGGAGATGCGGGCGGGGCTGGCCCGCCTGCTTGTTTGGCCCCTTCGGCGGACACGGGGTTGTACACAATCCCCGATCTTTGCGTGCTTCGCAGAAGCTCGGAAAGAAACGTCCAACCCTCGTGTCCGGCGACGTCCTTGCTGAGCTGGAGGGAATCTTTTGGTGGGACCCGCCTTTCAGCTATAAATAAGCCACCGGGCCTTCGATAACTGGCCCTCTCCTCTTGCTTCCTGCGTGGTTTGAGGCCAGGAGATGCCTGCGTCTGAGGAGATACGTGCCCGGTTGGCTGCCGCGAGGGAGGAGGGTCGGGAGGAGGCCCTCGCGGCCGCCCCGTGGTTGGCGCCCATATCCTCCGGCCCGCAGTTTAAGCCGGCAAAGGGAAAGGTTGTCCGCCGTTCCACGCCGAGTGATGATCTGGGTTCCGGCGGCTCCGAGGTCGAATCTGGGTGCGTGGTTTCGCCCTGTGTCCTATGCTTTCTACTGACTTTTTCCTTCGCAGGAGACGCCCCATGAAGATGCATTGGAAGGGGCTCCGGGAACCTGGCGGATCTCTCCATGGAGATAGTCGGCCTGGGCGTCAGCCCATTCTCCCCAGCGCGCAGCCTCCCTGCGACTCCTCCCCCGCTGAGAGTCCAGGGTCTGGGGAAGCCGCTCGTCGCCCCGGGAGGGAAATCATTCCAAGGTCGGCCGGGTTCCTCTCGGTCTGCTCCCGACGCGGGAGACGTACCGACGCCAGGTAACCCCCCCCTGAAATTAACCCATTCGCCGCTCGTCTGCTTCTGACCTCGCTTCCGCAGGGCATCGCGCCGCTTCTTCCGATGTCGAGATGAGCGAGGGGTACTCGCCTCCCGTGGAGCCGGAAGACATCGCAGATTTCCTGGGCGACCCGCACGATAGCGAGAAGATGAAGGCGCAGGTGGCACGAATGTTTCAGAAACACACGATGCTGCTCAAAGAGGCCTTCGTGGGGATGGAGAGGGACAGAGTCAGGGCGGAGGAGCGACTCGCTGCTTTGGAAGGGGCAAGGGGCTCGGCTGAGGAGGATGAGCCGACATCTCCGGGCGCGCATATTACGCGAGCAGAGGAGCGGCTGGCGAACATTTCGAGACAGGCCGATCAGACCAAGCGGGAGCTGGCGGCGGTTCGAGAGTATCATGACTCTCGCGTGCCGCCTCGAATTGGCTCGCAGAGGCGGGGTAGGTGGAAATGGATCGAGTACTAAGCCACCTGCCTCGCCTGCCCGTGCCCGCAGTTGCTCGCGGGGTCTGAATCGTCTCGAGGCGAGCCATCCTAGATTATCGGGGGCGAATATTATCTAAAAACAATGGTTTGTAATAATTCAGGGACCGTCTCGCCCGTTTATGGGCGCATGCTGCTATGATTATTATTCATTATTCATTTGTTATATATTTTGCTGAACTCTTAGCTTCTACCTTGGAGCGCCCACCTAACAGGAGCGGGCGGGGCTGGCCCGCCTAAAGAGAGCCGAGGGCTGGCCCGCCTAAAGAGAGGCGAGGGCTGGCCCGCCTAAGGAGAGGCGAGCGAGGGCTGGCCCGCCCAAGAGAGGCGAGCGAGGGCCGGCCCGCCTAGAAGAGGCGGGCGAGGGCCGGCCCGCCTAGGAGAGGCGGGCGAAAGCCGACCCGCCTAGGAGAGGCGAGCGAGGGCTGGCCCGCCTAGGAGAGGCGAGCGAGGGCCGGCCCGCCTAGGAGAGGCGAGGCGTTCGTTCGTTCTCGACTGGGCATCCTTCTCAGCCTCCGCTCTGCGCGAGAGAGGAATGGCTCGCGGCTGGTGGGGAATCTCTTGCGGCCGGCCGGCGACTCGATGCGGGCCCGCGCGGGGCTCGGGAATCGAAGCGTCGGGGTTGGCCCCGCTGTAAGTTCGCTTCCCGCCTTTTCCGATTTTTCCCGCCCTTTTTCCGGCCCTATAAATAGGCCCTTCATTTATGGTTCCACCTACCGTATTCAAGAGCCCTTCCCCCTTCTTCTCGCGAGAACCCTCTCTTCTCTCTTTCCTCTCGCTCAGCTAGCTTATCACTCCCGCGAGATGACGGGCGGCAGTGGCGAAGCGGACGGGAGGGGCAGGTGTGCCTGGGTCTTTGCAGACCATAGCTTCCCTCCCGCCTCGGTCTCGGAGAAGGAGTTTCTGGACACCGTTAGCGACTTCATCCCGCCTGGCTTTGTGGCGAGGCGGCCCGGGAAGGATGAACGGATCAATGAGCTTTCGGGCGACGAGCTGGCTCTCCCGACGGCCCACTTCGAGGCGGGGCTCCGGCTACCCTTCTGGCCGGAAGTCCGCCAGGTCTTCAAGTATTACGGGGTCGTCCCGGGGCAGCTGACCCCGAACTCCATCGCTGTCGCAGTCGGGTTCGCCTGCTACCTGCGCGAGGAGAGGATCGAGTTCAGCCTTGCGGTCTTCCGCAAGCTGTTCTCTTTCCGCGCGAATAAGGACGGGACCGCGTGCTTCGCGAGCATGCACGCCAAGGTGCGGGAGACGGTCAACAAGAGCCACAACTGGCTCAAGAAGTTCGTCTTCGTCAAGGGCGACTTCGGCAACATTCCGTTCTCGCCAGTGCAACTCGGCGAGGCGAGCTATCGGCCCCCTAGCCTGGGGGGCCATGAGGCGAAGCTATATGAGTTCTTCGCCGGGAAGAACTTCGAGGTCGCCTTCCTCCGCCGGAATCTGGACGACCTCGTCCCCGTCCCGCCTGGGGAAGGTAAGCGGCTCGCTCCTCTATGCTTTGATCGTACCTTGGCTTTTGTAACTTCTGTTCCTGCAGGCGAGCGCGACGTCCCCCTCCACCCGCCTTACGAGAGCGCGCGGTCCGCTTTGGGCGAGCTTGGCCGTGCGGAAGCGGCATCCCTAGCTCACCGCGAGCTCTCGGCTCCCGTCGGCCAGAAGCGGTCCGGAGGCGAGCTGTCTCAGGGCCCTCCAAAGAAGCCGAATAAAACGGGCGGTCAGGCTCCTTCGGTCGGCGACAAGGGCAAGGCCCCCGCGGATCAACCATCTTCTGCCCCTGCCCCTGCGGTTCCCTCGACCGCTGATCCCGCCGGCGGGGCGGCTGGGTCGTCGCGGCCGCTCGCGGCGACTCGGCCCGCCGAGAAGCCGGTTCCTCGAGGGCATCCCAACTTCGGCTACGGCGAAGGGCCCACGGACCGAACCGGTGCCCCGTTACTTCAGTGGGACAAGGAGGGCAACCGCATCTCGGTATCCTCGCTGCTGCCTAGCTGGTCGGAGCAGGACACCGCCTCCAGGGACGCCTTCAATCTCTCCTTCGGCCTGTACGGGCGGGAGGACGCCTCTACCTACGGCGAGGAGGCCACGCGGGTGCTTATCTATGAGAGCGCGCGGGCGCAATTTCAAAGCCTCGCCCTGGCCCACATGGTCGGCCGGCGGTGCCTCCGGTTGGACAGAGATGCCCCCTCGCTCAACAAGTTGATCGATGAGAAGGAGGCGGCCCGCAAGCTCGCCCAGGAGGAGGCGGATGACCTGCGGAGGCGGCTCGAAGCGGCTGACGCCGCCCTCGCGCAGTACCAAGGTGGCGCGGTAAGCCGTCTCACTCGCAACCGCCTTTATCTTGCGACTCGTCCTAACAAATTTCTTTTGCAGGATGCGGTGACCGCCAGCCGACTTGGTACCGAGATCGCCACCCTCCAGCTGGAGAACCAGACCCTGCGGGCGCGGGTGGGTGCGCTCGAGGCTGCTGCTGCCGTCCCGCCGGCCTCCTCGAGCGGCTGTCAACTCGTTCACCACAGCGAGTATGACCTGGCGGTTCTGATGCAAGAGAACGGGGCCGACGCGGTGACGTACCTCTTCAAGACGTTGCAGCGGGCCAAGCTCCTCAAGGACGAGTGCTCCGGCTTGCGGGTGACCGAAGTGGTGCCGGAGCTGTTCCTTCCAGTACCCGAGCCAGGCGGGTTCCACCGCATCTGAAGGGCCCGCCGCCTTGCGGCTTTTATCTCTCCCCCCCTTCTTGGGACATGTATTTTGTTTATTTTTTGTGGTCACACCGCGGGCCACAGTTGTAATTTTGTAAAAGTTAATATATTTACTGCATTCACTTCTCAATTGCCAATTACTTCCCGCCTCGCGGTCGTTACTGTGCACCGCTTGTTGATTAACTCTGATTTTCGTTACTGCGAGCGAGCGAGTGAGGCCACCCGCCCGTTTGTGGTTCGGGACATAGATCTAGGTTCGCGGGACACTAACGCTGGCGCGACGCGAGTGGCGAGTCGCGCCTTCCGCCCGGGCTTGTTATTTTGACCGTATCTAGGTGCGGACTGGGCCCGGCTTCCGCGCGTAACGACTTCGCGCGGGCCGGCTTTCCGGGGAGGGTCTTGGCGCGTCCGACCTTTTGCTTCCCATCCACCCCGTGGACCCGCCGAACCGGAGGTTGGGGCCGGCGTTGCGGCCTCATAGGGTCATCCAGACCGGCCCGCTCACCTGATCTCCGGCGACGTGGGTCCAAAACTCTCCACTCGCGCGCCGTGCTTAGGGCTCGCTCCTCTATGCGCCGGGCCCGGCCTTCTTGGCTCGCCGACTCCCCTTCTTGGCTCGCAGACTCGCCCTCTTGGCTCGCCTCCCTTCCCTGGTTGCTTGGCGGGGGATTACCGACTCCGAATGACATCCCACCCTGCCAGCTCGGAGAGAGCCTGGCAGCTGGATCTGCTCGGGGCCTCCTCCGAGTGACATCCAGCCCTGCCAGCTTGGAGAGAGCCTGGCAGCGGGATCTGCTCGGGGTCTGAGGCAGACTCCTCCGAGCGACATCCAGCCCTGCCAGCTTGGAGAGAGCCTGGCAGTGGGATCTGCTCGGGGTCTGAGGCAGACTCCTCCGAGTGACATCCAGCCCTGCCAGCTTGGTGAGAGCCTGGCAGCGGGATCTGCTCGGGGTCTGAGGCAGACTCCTCCGAGTGACATCCAGCCCTGCCAGCTTGGTGAGAGCCTGGCAGCGGGATCTGCTCGGGGTCTGAGGCAGACTCCTCCGAGTGACATCCAGCCCTGTCAGCTTGGTGAGAGCCTGGCAGCGGGATCTGTTCGGGGTCTGGGGCAGACTCCTCCGAGTGACATCCAGCCCTGCCAGCTTGGTGAGAGCCTGGCAGCGGGATCTGCTCGGGGTCTGAGGCAGACTCCTCCGAGTGACATCCAGCCCTGCCAGCTTGGTGAGAGCCTGGCAGCGGGATCTGCTCGGGGTCTGAGGCAGACTCCTCCGAGTGACATCCAGCCCTGCCAGCTTGGTGAGAGCCTGGCAGCGGGATCTGCTCGGGGTCTGAGGCAGACTCCTCCGAGTGACATCCAGCCCTGTCAGCTTGGTGAGAGCCTGGCAGCGGGATCTGCTCGGGGTCTGGGGCAGACTCCTCCGAGTGACATCCAGCCCTGCCAGCTTGGTGAGAGCCTGGCAGCGGGATCTGCTCGGGGTCTGAGGCAGACTCCTCCGAGTGACATCCAGCCCTGCCAGCTTGGTGAGAGCCTGGCAGCGGGATCTGCTCGGGGTCTGGGGCAGACTCCTCCGAGTGACCTCCAGCCCTGCCAGCTTGGTGAGAGCCTGGCAGCGGGATCTGCTCGGGGTCTGAGGCAGACTCCTCCGAGTGACATCCAGCCCTGCCAGCTTGGTGAGAGCCTGGCAGCGGGATCTGCTCGGGGTCTGGGGCAGACTCCTCCGAGTGACCTCCAGCCCTGCCCGCTTGGTGAGAGCCTGGCAGCGGGATCTGCTCGGGGTCTGAGGCAGACTCCTCCGAGTGACATCCAGCCCTGCCAGCTTGGAGAGAGCCTGGCAGCGGGATCTGCTCGGGGTCTGAGGCAATGACATTCATTCTCATCGGGGGGAAAGACAAGTCTACCGCAAGAAATTCCATTAGAGATTGAGCATGGTTTACATAATTTCAAGGAAAAAAAACGCTTCAAGTCGTCCCCGCTCCAAGTGAGACTTAGGGTCTCGCCCTCCACATTCCGGAGGCGGTACCCTCCCGACTTCAATGCCTCCTGCACAATGAATGGTCCCTCCCAATTGGGATGGAGCTTTCCCACTGCGGCTGACCTTCCCGCCGCGTCCACCTTCCTTAAGACCAAGTCTCCCTCAGCAAACTGCTTGACTCTGACGTGCTTGTCAAAATATTTGGCCATTCTTCTCTTTACCTCCTCCTGCCTCACGGCTGCGAGGTCCCGTAGTTCCTCGACCATGTCGAGAGAGAGTCGCAGCTCCTCTTCATTATTGGCTCTCCATTCCTCTTCGTGCTCTCCGGCCCCGACCACCCGGGGTGTCCGGACTTCAAACTCCACCGGAAGTACTGCCTCACACCCGTGGGAGAGTTTGAAAGGCGTCTCCCCTGTCGTTGTGTTGGGTGTGGTTCGGAGGGCCCAGAGGACTGAGGGGAGTTGCTCCACCCAACTTCCTCTCAAGTTCTCCACCTTTTTCTTGAGGAGGTTTACGATAATCTTGTTTGCCGCTTCTACCTGCCCATTGCTTCGGGGGTGATGAACTGAGGCAAACCTGAGGTCGATCCCAAGCTGCTCGCAGAAGCTGGTGAACTCGGCACTGGCGAATTGAGGGCCATTGTCTGTGACGATGGCCTGGGGCAACCCATGACGACAGATGATCTCCCCCCATACAAAGTTTCTGACGACCTGGGAGGTCACCTTGGCCAGCGCCTTAACTTCCAGCCACTTGGAGAAGTAATCAATCATCACGAGCAGGAACCTCCTCTGGCCGCTGGCTTGGGGGAAGGGCCCAACCAAGTCCATTCCCCAGATGGCGAATGGCCAGGGAGCTGTGATACTCCTGAGGCGCTGGGCCGGTTGCAGTTGGAGGGGAGCAAATAGCTGGCACTTGTGGCACTCCTTCGTGAATTTTGCCGCGTCGAGACCCAGGGTCGGCCAAAAGTATCCCTGTCGGACGATCCGGCCTTCTAAGGTTCGACTTCCAGAGTGACTCCCACACTCTCCGGAGTGGACCTCTTCTAGAATCTTCGGGACCTCCCTCTCGCCCACACAACGCGCCAGCATTCCTGAGAGAGTTTTCCGATATAACTGGCCATCTCGCATGAGGTAGTATGCCGACTTGTACTTGAGTTTCTTTCCGTCCATTCCCGTGGGGTACTCCCCGGTGGTCAGGAAAGTGACGAATGGGTCCATCCAGGAGGGGTGTTGTTCCACCTCCATCAGTTCCCCCTCCTCGATGGATGGGCGAAAGAGGTCTGTGATGGTTCCCCCCGCCCGGGGTCCATGCTTTGCCAGCTGGTCCACCTGCTCGTTATCCTCCCGAGGCACGTGCCGGATGGAGAAAGTCTGAAAGGTGCCGACGACTCCCTTCACCTTCGCCAAGTAACGCTGCAGGGTGGGATCCCTTGCCTCGAATTCCCCGTTGATCTGGGAGGCCACCACCAGGGAGTCAGTGAGGACCTCCACATCGTGCACCCCCAGCTCCCTGGCCAGGCGTAGACCCGCAATCACGGCCTCATACTCGGCCTGATTGTTGGTGATGGGGAAATGCACCACCACCGTTTGCTCGATCCTCACCCCCTGGGGGCTTTCCAAGATGACCCCAGCCCCTAGGGAGTGCCTCCCTGACGCGCCATCCACCATGACCTTCCAGGGAACCGGGCGAGTGAGTTCTTCCTCCGCCACCTCGACCACATAGTCAGCTAGGAAATCGGCCATGGCTTGGGCCTTGATCGAGAGGCGAGGTACGAAGGAGATGTCGAACTCGCTCAGCTCCACCGACCACTTGGCCAGCCTGCCAGAATGCTCCACCCCCTCGAAGATGTTGCGGAGAGGGTGGTCAGTCACCACTCGGATCGAGTGTGCCTGGAAATAGGGCCGGAGCCTCCGGGCCGAGATGATGAGGGCGAAAGCCAGCTTCTCTAGGATGGGGTACCGGAGCTCGGCCTTCCTCAAGACCCGGCTTACATAGTAAACTGGGAGTTGTCTCTTCCCCTCTTCCCGAACTAAAACAGAGCTCAGGGCCTCGGTCCCAGCCCCTAAGTACAGGAATAAGTCCTCCCCCTCCTTCGGTCCTTGCAGTAGGGGGGCCTGAGTCAACTGCTTCTTTAGGGCCTGGAATGCCTCCTCGCACTCCGAGGTCCACTCGAATTTTTGGCCTCCTCTCAGGCTTTTAAAGAACGGAGAGCATTTCTCCCCAGCCCGTGAGAGGAACCTGCTCAGTCCCGCCAGCCTCCCAGTCAATCGCTGCACTTCCTTCGCATTCCGCGGGGACTCCAACTCCAGGATTGCCCTCACCTTGTCGGGGTTGGGCTCTACGCCGGCAGGGGTGAGGAGATGCCCCAGGAATTTTCCTCTGCTTGACCCGAAGGTGCATTTGAGGGGGTTCAGCCTCATTTTGCACCCGCGGAGAGTGGCAAAGGTCTCCTCCAGGTCCCGGAGATGGGAGTCGAGGTCCGGACTCTTGACCATGAGATCGTCCACATAAACCTCCAGGTTCCTTCCCTTTTGCCCTTGAAAGACCCTGTCCATCATTCTTTGGTAGGTCGCCCCTGCATTTTTCAGCCCGAAGGGCATCATTTTATAACTATAGCACCCATCCCCTGTGATGAATGAGACGTCTTTGACGTCCGGAGGGTGCATCCTGATTTGGTGATAACCTGAAAAGGCATCTAGAAAACTCATCAGAGGGAAACCGACGGCTGAGTCAACCAGCGCGTCGATCCGAGGCAAGGGGTAACAATCTTTAGGACATGATTTATTAAGAAGGGAAAAATCGATACACATCCTCCACCGGCCGTCTCCTTTTTTAACCATTACAACATTGGAGACCCAGCCGGGGTATTGGATTTCGGATACAAAGCCGGCCTTGAGGAGCTTTGCTACTTCCTCCCTGATGGGCTCGGCGAGCTTGTCCGCAACGGGCCTCTTCTTTTGTCGGATGGGGGGAGCCTCCGGGTCCAGGTTGAGGCGGTGGCAGGCGATGTTGGAGTCGATCCCGGGCATCTCTGCGGCACTCCATGCGAAGATGTCCACGTTCTTCTGGACGCACTCCAGCATCCGGCCTTGAGCCTCCGGGGTCAATCCTCCGCTGATGCGGATCCTCTCCACCCTGCCTCCGGTGGTGAGAACCTCCATCTCCACCACCTCCTCTGCCGCCTCAAGGCGGGACTGTGCCTCCCACTCCTCAGTCTCCCCCTCGACGAAGGCGAGGACCTCCCCCTCAGCTTCTGCAACGGCCATCGCCTCAGCCGGCTCCTGACTCTCCTCAGCGACCTTCTCCTGGGCGCGACTCTCCTCAGCGACCTCCTGGGCGCGACTCTCCTCCACCTCCATCGCATCCCCGCCCGCTTCCGGCTCCTCCTCCCTCAGCCTCCGCCCCATCTCCTCGGCTCCCTCCAGCCAAGCGATGGAGTTCACCGCCGTGACATAGCACTCCCTGGCCTCCTTGGGGTCTCCGCGGACCCGAACCTGGACCCCCTCGACGTTAAATTTTAGGCATTGGTGGAAGGATGAGGGGACGCAGCGGAAGGCGCTGATGAGAGGCCTCCCGAAGATGGCGCTGTAGCTGCTGGGGGCGTCCACGATGACGAACTTGCAATTGCGGGACTGCCCCCCCAGAATGACATGGAGTCCCACTCCTCCCTCAACCTCCTTCCTCTCCCCTGAGAAGCCGAACAGGGGTCCGTCCGAGGCCAACACCCTTCGGGCCTCCACCTTCATCGCGTCGAACGCCTTCTTGAAGATGACGTTGACCGAGCTCCCGTTGTCAACGAGGATTCGGGGGACGGTGAAGTCCTCGATAGCTGTCTGGATGACCAGCGCATCGCAGAAGGGGTCCTCGTGACCCGGCATGTCCTCCCTGGAAAAGGTGATTTTCTCGTCCGGGGGCGGGGACTGGGACGTGGAGCCAACGCTCCTGCGGTACATGGTATGGAGGCTCGACTTGCGGGAGGCCTCGATCCCAGCCCCCCCGTGGATCGCTCCGATCCTTCCTCGGGAGCCCACATCCACCCGGTCTTCGCACCGGCCTTCCTCTGCCCGAGGCCGAATCTCCTCGATCCGCACTTCCGGACGTTGTTGCTGTTGCTGCTCCCGACGGTCCCTCATCTCGAGGAACTCGGGGCACGTGGCTGTGGCGTGCCCCTCCTCCCGATGGAAGTCGCAGTAAGGCAACTCCACCCTCACATCCCTTCTTCTTCTTCGTGCTGCTCTCCTCCTTTCCCCCAGTGCTATGGCCATAGCCTGCTCCTGGTCGGGAAGAGCCGGCCTCTGGCCCTGCATCCCGCCTGGAGGGTAGAACTGACCCTGTCCTCCTTGACGGTAGTCCCCTCCGCGGAACCCTCTCCTTGCCCCGGGTTCCTGCCACTCGGGCCTCCAGCCCAGCCGAAAGTTCGGCTCCTGTCTCCCCTGCCTGGGTTGCTGCTGATGCTGCGGCGGCGGCGGCTGTTCCCTCTGCCGGGGTTCAACCCTTCTCTCCTCCTGCCCTCGGCCACCCCTTGGCCTTTCTTCCTCCACGGCCCACCTGGCCAACCTTCGGGCAAACTCCGGGTGTGCCGCCTCCATGTCGGCCTCCCTAGCCGCCCTCTCTAAGAGCGCCTCAAAAGATACTGGGGGGGACCTCTTGAGTTCCATCGCGAAGAACCCGGATTGGAGACCCAGGGTAAAGGCCACCATCATAGTGTGCCCTGGCATCTCCTGCACTTGAGACAACTCCTCTTGGAATCTGTCCAGGTAGCTCCCCAGGGTCTCCCCTACCCTCTGCTTGACGCGGAACAAGGACTCCACCTCCTTCTTCCTCTTCTTGGAAGTGGTAAACCTCAACATGAACCCCCGACGCAGGTCCTCGAAGCAGTAGATGGACCCGGTCGGGAGCTGGTGGAACCATTCTCTTGCCTTCTCTCGGAGGGTGATGGCGAAGAGCCGGCACTTGAAGCCGTCTGACATCTGTCGAATAGAGACCATATCTTCGAACCATTGGATATGGTGGATCGGGTCTCCTTTCCCGGAGTAGTAGGTCATCTCTGGCTCGCGAAACCCCTCGGGAACTGGGGCTGAAGAAACGAACTCGCTGAAGGGGCTCCCCCCCTCAGCCGGGCGAGACGGGAATTCCCTTCCTCCAGTCTCGCCGAAGTGATACTCGGCGGCCGAGCCGGGGAACAAAACTCGCCCCTGGAACTCGCGCTCGCCTCTCTCGGCGGGCTCCTTCCCTGGGCGCCTGAGCGGCGCGTCATCGCCGAGTGCGGGAGCGGCGACCACCGGGACTGCCGGTGTCGCACTCTCGGCTCGCATGCCGAGGGCGGTCCTGACGAGCCCGAGGATCTCCTCCCTAAGCTCCGCCGGCATGCTCGTCGCTGGGGGTGGGGGAGGGGGTGGCGAGCTGCCCCTGCCTGATCCTTGTCCTTCCTCTCCCGTCATCGAGCTTGCTGAAGGTTTTCCTTGCTGACCACGCTCCACGCTCACCGCACCAAAATGTTGAAACCGGAAACCGGCCTCTGTGGAGTTCGACCCTTGGGGAAGGGGGTGGTCTCGCACCTACTTCGCTCCTGCAAGAGAAACAACAAAAGAGAGAGAGAGACAGAGAACAGGACCAAGGGCCCGGCTCGGAGGTCCCACCACACACCCGGAAGATCTTAGAGCGCTTCCCCTCCTTAACCAGTTGCCGGGCTAAGGTACCTCAGAAAGCGCTATAAGACTTGTGAACTAGTAAGCGTGCCTTCTGAGGTACCCCTTGGGTCTTATTTATAGATTACCTTGGATGGTCTGCAAATACCCTGCCCCCGGTGACCTGAATTTACTAAAAAGCCCCTTGGGTTGGCCTGCCAACAGCCAAACCCCGCTGTTCTGGCTGGTTATGCGCACCTCTTGTCGAGTCACCCCCTGTCATCTGGAGGGAGGTGGACTACAGCCGATCTGCCTGAGAGAGGCGACTGGGGCCCGGCCCGCCTAGGAGAGGCGAGCGGGGGCTGGCCCGCCTGAGGGAGGCGGCTGGGGCCCGGCCCGCCTAGGAGATGCGGGCGGGGGCTGGCCCGCCTGAGAGAGGCGGCTGGGGCCCGGCCCGCCTAGGAGATGCGGGCGGGGGCTGGCCCGCCTGAGAGAGGCGGCTGGGGCCCGGCCCGCCTAGGAGATGCGGGCGGGGGCTGGCCCGCCTGAGAGAGGCGGCTGGGGCCCGGCCCGCCTAGGAGATGCGGGCGGGGGCCGGCCCGCCTGAGAGAGGCGGCTGGGGCCCGGCCCGCCTAGGAGATGCGGGCGGGGCTGGCCCGCCTGCTTGTTTGGCCCCTTCGGCGGACACGGGGTTGTACAATCATATGGATGACAAAAGATTTAGGCGATTGTTACCCGTACCCCCATTTTGGCTATCCGCACCCCAAAACATTTTAAAAAACCTCTTCTCCGGTATTTTAATCGCAACCCTAACTATTCCCCCTCTTTCTCTCCCGGCTCACGGAACAGCCGCCCCCCCAACTCGCGAAATCCGCAGCGCTCCCCCTCCATACTCGCGGCAGCCGCTTCCCCCCAGCTCTCCGTGCAGTCGTCGCCCCCAATCGCTCGCGGCAGTCGCTCCCGCCTCCGGCAGTACATCGAGGAAGAAGCCTTTCCCCCCAAGTCGCGAACTCCACCTCCAGTTATCGTCTCGCCGAGCCGCTTCCTGTCCTGCAACCGATCGCACCAGCCGCTCCCTCTACGACATTAGATCGCGGAAGCCCACCGATCTTCGGACAACCACCTAAGGTAACAAACCCTAATCGGCATTAGATATACAAATTACTGGTACATGGGGGAAGCTGCAGGCATATTATGGTTGTGGACTCAAAATCATATTTTGAAGTACCCAATTGTTTTCAAATGCAAACGTTTCAAATGCCAAAGAGAGCTGTTAGTTCTAGTGTTTTTAGATGGTCTACTGTTTTTTATGGTATCATATTGGCTTCTTAGAGCATGGATTTCTAGGTGATTTGCTCTGCTGATGATGTGTATGGTATTTATTCGACTCATTATTTTTGTTCTCATTCTCTAGCATGGTTGTAAATATTGGTTAGAATTCCAAAGTGTACGATACTACTTCAACTTGTTAGATATTGGTTCAAAATCAGCTTACTTACTTTGGTCTTCCAATTTATAAAAACATTTTAGAATCTTCATATGCTGAGTATTAAGTTGGTGCTAGATGCTGTGAGATTGTGATGTATACATTGTTTTTATTTATTATTTGACAATTGGCATTGTATGGATTAGGTTTTAGTGGTTTACCGACAAGGTTGTGGTGGATTTGTCAAAGAAAATCATTAACAAAAGAGCTAAGTTGATCACTTGATGATCTTTTAAATGAAGGACTTAGATGCAACTGACCTTTATGCGTATTTATTATCAAGCTTCATTGATATCCTCTTATAATAGTAGAGCTGTTAGTTGCCCGCCTAAACCTGCTCACTACCCATCATCTCTATCATTTGATTGCTTTTAATCGGAGGGTCATTAATTCTTTCATGCTGTGGTAGACTACTTTTAATTCTAGGATTCTTGTAAAATAGAAGGGCTCTTGTGGTGATATCCATTCAAAATGCTTAACATTTGGTGTGTGTAACATTGCTTGTCAATAGATTTCATAAATTTGATGCAGCATGTTAATATTGGATTTTTCATATTATTTTCCTATTTTAGGTTATATCTTTATGGAAGAATTTGCAAGTGATAGCGTCAAATTGTTGGAGTATGAGACACTTCCATCATTACCTATAACTAGTAAGAGTTAATTATTTCTTAATTGATGTTAATATTACATTGTGGTTTTACATATGTTTCTCATACGTACTTTTCATATTTCTCTAGATGTCACTAATGGAAATGAAGAAACCATTGAAAAGATAAAAGTGGATGTTGGTTGTCACTTTGAAACAGATTTACTATTCGATTCTAAAGAGGAGTTAATCGAATGGGCTCGTGTTATAGGTAGGAGTTTGGGTTACATAGTAACCATAAAATCATCTGATAAGCTGACTGAACGACCAAAACCTCGTGTGTTTCTCGGTTGTGATAGAGGGGGTAAATACTGAGATAGTCAGAACAATAAAAATTGGGTGAAAAAAGGTATGCGTATGTCCTCTTCGAAGCGTTGTGGTTGCTTATTTTCACTTAAGGGGCAAAGAGATTTAATTACTGAAAAATGGATTGTTTACGTATTATGCGGGATACACAATCACGAGAGAGTTCATATGGAAGCACATGCATTCGGAGGAAGATTAGATAAGGAGGAGAAAAAAGTAGTAGAACAGATGTATGGTTCAGGGGTGAAGCCACGCAAAATATTAGCCGCGGTAAAGAAAGCAAATAGTGAAAATACCACGGTTATTAGGACAATTTACAATGAGCGGGTGAAGTTGCAAAAGAAAGAGTTGGATGGAGGAACACCTATACAATATTTGTACAAGTGTTTGAGGGATGCGAGTTACATTTCTTTTAGCCAAGTTTGCGCCACTAATAACCAATTGGAAAGGTTATTTTTTGCACATCCAGTATCTATAAAGCTAAGTAATATATTTCCAACGGTTTTTCAGTTAGACTGCACATACAAGACAAATCGTTATCGTATGCCATTACTATGCATTGTTGGAGTTACATCAACAAACCAAACATTTTTTTTCGTGTTTCACATTTATGTCAAATGAAACTGAATCAAGTTACAAGTGGTCTCTTGATTGTTTTAGATCCATTCTGCATTCCCATTCCCAACCAATTGTGTTGGTCACGGATAGAGAGCAAGCTTTGATGAATGATATAAGGGTTGTATTTCCAGAATCTAAAAATATTTTGTGTCAAGTACATATAAATAGAAATATTTTAGCAAACTGCAAAAAGTTTTTCAATGAGGGAAAGATCTTCGAATGTTTTATGGGTGCATGCCAAAGAGTGGTAGATGCTCACACGGATAATGATTTTGTCATGTCCTTGAACAAGCTTGTGGTTGATTATTCTACAAATTATTGTGAAGTTGTCACATATATCATGACTACTTGGATAAATCCATACAAAACTTATTTTGTTTCGAGGTGGATTGATAAATGTCTTCATTTGGGTAATTCAACCACCAATCGAGTTGAAGGTGCGCATAGTCAACTTAAGAAATTTTTGGAGGTTTCTATTGGTAGTTTATCAACTATTTGGAGAACCTTTGATCAAATGATCAACATTCAACACACAGATATTAAGAGATCATTTGGTGCTAGCTACATTCAAGTGAATAAAGAGTTTGAAGATTCTTTGTATGCCGACCTTCTTGGACGCGTGTCTTTTAAAGCTCTACAATGCATAAAAGAGGAGGTTGAGATGGCGAAGAATGGAATGAAAGGGAATACGGAAGATACATGCACACATATCAAGAGATGTACTATGGGTTTGCCTTGTGCACATGAATTGAGATCTTATGTTGCTCAAACAAGAGCAATTCCATTATGGCTTGTACATAGTCATTGGAAACAGTTATCCTTGAGCATTGATGAGGAGAAAGTTGATATAGAAGGGTCGAATGACATAAACATTGAAATAGAAGCAATCATTCAGAAGTTTACTCATGCAAGTGACATACAAAAAAATGAGTTAAAACGGAAGTTGCGCGAGATCATTGATCCAACAACAAGCCGGACAGTTGAGCCTTTAGTTAAAGTGCACTTAAAAGGTAGGCCTAAAGGGAGTAATAAGAAATTTAGAGATAACGCTAAATCCACAAAGCGTGATCCATCCAATTTTGAGTATGTCTTGATGGAGGAGAAGACAAAATTGAAGGTTCGTCCAAAGTTGAATGCACGCAAGCGTACAATTTATAACAATGTTAATCTCTTGCTTAATAATAAATTTTTGGATGATGTCCGTGAGCAAATGCCTTCTTATTTATCACATCACATCATGAAGGCTATTGATGTACTTGGCGATGGGCATTGCGGTTATAGAGTCATTGGCCAAGCATTAGGAATTGAGGGTGGTTGGGCACAAGTCCGATTCGATCTCCATGAAGAACTTGAATCAAATTTGACTTTGTATGATATCACGTTTGGAAAATCAAGAAGGGAAGAATTATTATCTTCACTTGAATGCAATACAACTCCAGCGGGTTTGGACAAATGGATGTCGATGCCGGATATGGGACTCATTATTGCTTCATGCTGCAATATAGTATTAGTCCAACTATCTAAAGTTCAATCATTCATCTTTCTTCCGTTACAATCACCTCCATCGGAAGAACCCAAAATTGTTTTCATTGGATTTATCGATGGTAATCATTTCATTGAACTTCACATGCGTGATGGATGTCCGTTACCGTTGATTTACCCTCTTTGGAGAAGGTATTGTGGAGAAATAGCACAAACATGGGAAACTTTATTTGCATCAAAGATTAGAGTGCCGGAGAAGAATATTGGTCATTCACCTTCATTGATAAATTTGGATGACTCTTCTTCCAAAGGTATAACATATTAAATTCATTTTGACTAAGCAATATTTCTTGTGATATTTTCTTGTTATAACATACTTCATTAATTCTTAACAGTATAATGCAAACTCTTTTACAAATTTCAATATCAAGATCGGCGTTTCAATGTTTTGCAAATATCAGTATCAAGGTCAAAGTTTCAATATTTTGCAAATAGCAATATCAAGGTATGGACATTCATATAACTAAATGTATATTTTCATTTGATGGGTATCATATATTTATTTCTATGATTGCAGAATTATTGGTTTCAAATCAAATTTGGGGCGAAAACAAAGCAAGTCTTTGGGTCATATAAGAGCATGATTTTTGAATTTTTCATTTTCTATCTAGTATGATTTTGTTGGTGATTTTCTATCTAGTATGATATTGTTGACTTTAATATGATTGGCTATATAATTTGGTGCTATAATTTTTGATGTAATAGGACACGTTTGTGCAATAACTTGCAAATTAATCGATCAACTTCTGAAGGTAATTTATTGGAATAAAGTTTCAATGAAATGCTATGTGAAATAGCATCTATGCAAGTTGAAAGAATTTCACCATTGTCAAGATATCCGCATATTTAGTTTTTCTTCTCATATATTTGTCATGCGAAAAAAAATTATTGAATGCGGGGTGCGGATAAAATTTTCAAAATTTATGGGGTGCGATTAACAATGGGGTGCGGCAATCCAAATATCGGGGTGCGATTACAGTTTCGGGTTGCGGTTAACAATGGGGTGCGGATAGCCAAAATCGGATTGCGGTTAACAATCGCCAAGATTTATTGAGATTCCATAAAAAATTCTGGGGGAGACAAACGAAGGAATCCTTTCCAGTCTCTCTTTCATAAGGAGAAACTTCTTTTTAATCATTGTAATGTATGTCTTCCATCTGATTCAAGTTTTATGCAAGGAAAGAATTCATGGTTCAAGATCTCCTTAATTCAAGTTTCTCTTCTCTTTCGTAAGGTCTGAAATTTGATTATATAGCATCCGAAGCCAAATTGCAGATGGAGGATCAAAAAACAAAACTAAAAAACAAGTAAATTTCTAATATGTTATTCATAATTTGATTAGATAGCATCTCAAATAAGATTGATGACAGACCAAAATCAAACTGAGGCGTCATCATCTTTGTCAAATTGGGGTGGGCCAGTCTAACGAAAAAGAGGGAGACCTTTGACTTCGACAATAACGATTGAGCAAACTCAAGAGTCAACCCGGGTGCGTGTTAATAATTGGAGACAGTCATTTACTACAATATTATTCCCCGTCGAATGTCATTGCCCCTGCCAAATGTCGTCGCAGCCCCCGAATGTCGCCGCTTACGACCAATGTCCAAAAACCACCAATGTCCTTGCCCACGACCGATGACGCCGCCACGATCGATGTCCATGTTCACGACCAATGTTCCCTCCCATGACCGATGTCGCTGCCCATAACCAATATCTTCGCCCACGACCGATGTTGCCGCCCACTACCGATGTCGTCGCCCATGACTGATGTTGCTGCCCACGACCATTGTTGCCTCCCACGAGCGATATTGCCACCCACGACAAATGACATCACCTCCATGACCAATGTTGCCACCCACGACCGATGTCTCCATCCACGATCAATGTCGCTCCCAAAACCAATGTCGTCGTCTACGACCAATGTCGTCCTCCACGACCAATGTTGTCCCCCACGACCAATGTAGCTGTCCATGATCAATGTCGCTCCCCACAACTAATGTCACTCTCTACGACCAATGTCGCCTCCCCCGACCAATGTTAACGCCGCTGACCAATGTCCCCGCCGACAACCGATGTCGCCGCCCACGACCAATCTTGCTGCCCATGACCTATGTTGCCACCCACGACTGATGTCGTTGCCCACGACCAATGTTGCTATCCACGACCAATATCGCCCCTACGACCAATGTCGTCATAAATGATCAATGTCGTCTCTCATGACCAATGTTGCGCCCTACGACCAATGTTGTCATCCCTGACCAATATTGTCATCACCGACCAATGTCGCCGACCCCGACCAATGTCGCCGCCTCTGACCAATATCATCGCCCTCGACCAATATCTCCCCCACGACAAATGTCTTCCCCACGATAAATGTCTCACTCGCGACAAATGTCGGGCCTGCTTGGCAACGACATTGGTCGTGGGCAGTAACATGTGATGTGGGCGACGATATTGGTCGTGGGGGCGACATTTGTCGTGGGTGGCGACATTGGTCGTAAGCGGTGATATTGTTCGTGAGCGGTGACATTGTTTGTGGCCGTCGACATTGTTCGTGGGCGGCGACATTGTTCGGGGATGACGACAATGTTCGGGGGCGGCGACATTGTTTAGGGGCGGCGATATTATTCGGGAGCGGCGACATTCGTCGGGAGTGCTCGGTCTCGATGCTGTGTTGCGGGTTGCGCCCGTATCCACGCGGGCTTCGCCAGCAAACATTCGGCATGGACATTCACCCGCAAGCCTATTTATGCGACATTAGACATAGATGAATACATTCGGCATGGACGGCGGCATTAGGCGGGGGCGTTCGACGTGGACATCAACATTCTGTGGGGTTATGGAACCCTCTATCACTCACCTATACCTCTTAGGTTTTTCATTCTTGAATCTTGAATGCATAAATTTTTTAAATTAATTAATATAGGACTTAGGTATATCTCATTATATATGCTTATAGTAGTCATATCATTAATTTTTGAAGACGGTAATATGTTAATATGTGGGTTAGTCATATGCGATGCAATTAATAAATTTTATGTAATAAACAATAATTTTAAAAATACACTAGGCTATCTCCTTCAATAGTCTAAAATGTGAAACATTTTAAAGTCACGGGACAAATAGACACTTAAAATAGTGCAATCAGTGTACAAATCTGTAGCATTTATTTAAACAAAAAAACAAAAACAGAAGGAAGCATGTAGTAAAAGAAGAAAATGAAAGAAAACAAAATTCATAAAGGAGTATCATTATAAGCAAACATTTTTTAAGACATAGTTCATAATCATTATCATGTCATTGCCATGTAAGTCAGTGTAGTTCAATTTGTTAACTTAATTATAATTACCTCACATTGGCTAAAGAACAAACAGTTTGTGTGCATCATTTTATATCTGTTTAGCAGGATCATTGGAGCAAAGGATGGAGAGAAACATAAACATAAAATCAGAAAAACACATTAAATTATAAAACTCATCTTGATGTCTTGGTCAAAGGAAGATAGCATAAGCTTCAAATACAACACAAAGACACCCTTAATAAATAATATGAAAATATACTTAATCTATTGCCTTAATAAACATAACAAATGGCGGTGAATAAAGTTAAAAAAACACTGATGATGAAGAGTTAAAAAAACAATGGTGATGAAGCTAGATATCTGCAACCGTGATGAAAAAAATTAAGAAACAAATGCACCTTAGAACTCATGCTTGATCGCCTCCGTAAGCAGAGCAAAGGCGGCAGTTAAGGTGTTTTAGGGGCGCAGGCGGCGGAATCCCAACGGCAAAACCCCGATGGAGAAAACCTGGCAGCGGAAGCCTAGCGGCGGCGAAATCAGACCCTAATTTGGGTAAGGCAGAGCATGACGATGGTGGTGGAGAGAGGGATTACCCGTTCAATTTCCATGGTAGGGTTTAGGAGAAGAGTAGTAGGCCGCACCAAGAAGGCGAACAACGGAGAGATGCGGGCTCGAATGCAAGTTAAAGCTAGAGGACATTAGTGATTCCCTAGGATGCGGAGTTGCGGGAGTATGACAAAGAGTCAGCCAACACCAATATTTTCGGTGAGGAGAGAAAAATGGCTCAGTTATAGCAAGGATATATGAAAGAGAAACAGGGTTTTGGTAGGGCTCCATGCGGGAGGTAGATGAGGACAGTCAAAACTTGCATAGAAGAGGAATGGCAAAGGTGCGTCTCTGTCTGGAATGGAATGGCGACGCGGCCATCGACAAGAAGACCGAGCTCATTTTTGAGTTTTCATCCAGATCGGGATATGGAAGCAGCATTCCAAAAACCTAGATCGCTCTTGTTTTCGTATCAGTGTTGCGGCAAAGATCGGTGAGACGCCGGAGCAGAAAGAAGGCGGAACAGTGCGCTAAAATTTGGGAGAGCGACGGGATAGCTACTGCAGCTCGAATTGATTCATTGCGTAGGAAGGAACATCTGTTGGCTTTTGCTTACGTGGACCATTCGTGACCTCTGATTAATGGACGATCGTGCGGCTCGATGCGGCGCACCAGAAATAAACAATAATAGGAGCGAGCCTTCATGTTATTTAACAACTCCAATACACTTTGGTTAAAACCAATAAGATATATTATTTAACAAACACTAAATCTATAACAAACGAATTATTTAAACAATATTGTGACGTAATTTTTGGTCACAAAATATTGCGGTTTGATCACTATAGACATTTAACAACCAATTTTGGTTTGTCACAAGATGGTTGCAAAATGGGCGTCACAAAATATATTTAGTGACCAAATCAATTTTCGTCACAAAATGTATATTTTTATAATATTATAAACCCAAAAATAAATAATGAAAAATTATAATTTATTTTCAAATGAGAACATATTGTATGAAAGCCAAAAGATGAAAACGTCACAATGTTTGCTATTACTACAAAGTTTTTTTGATTTTAGTAACAAAACATTTGATCATTAAATATTATAAGTTGCTCACTAAATGTCTTTAGTGGGAAGCATAGCTCATCACAAAGTGGAGGTTTTTGTAATTCATAACATCCAATGTACAAAAGTACCTCTAGCTCTAAATACATTTAGTGGAGGTTCTTATTTTTAAAATTATAAAAACCTTCCTTGTAAGTGTATATTAGTGAACATTAATCCATAACTTAAAAGACCTCCTAAAAATTTACTTCAACCCGAATGTATCTTTTGTGTATGGATGTTATGAAATATAAACGTATATGAGAGATTTTTGTAATTTCAAAAGTAGTAGGTGTGCAATCATTAATTTTGCTAATATATAGATATGTATACAAAAGTATAAATCTAGACACCAATTAAGCTATGATATCATATATAATATATACATATAAAAATAATAAATTAATAATAATGATAATAAATTTAGAATATATTCACACCTATTGTTAGAAGCTGTTGCACATAAGTAGCTCATCAATATCTTTAGATATCAATAGTTGCATTTGTTCCTAAAAACCCAAAACATACCCCTTCCTGAACTGCAAATGTCAAAGAATGAACTGTAATCTTCATAGCATGATTTTTTCCAGTAAGATAGACCTGATAATCCATATAAGAACATTAAAGCATTTATCAGCAAACTTTACATGGACAAATTATAGCTAATGATCTGTATGTTAAATACATGATGAGGGGATAAAATAAGTCTCTTTTAGTAACATAACTTTGAGAGTTATAAATTGATTATCAGGTTTAGAATTACCTTTCCCAGATTTTGCAAGCAAATATTTATAGCATTGTCTCTAATTAAGGCCATCGAGAAATCTCTACCTTTCTGCTGTGACATCTGCATCCTAATCAGTCATGGACATCGATGATTCACCAAATGATCCCAAAAGAGGTTCAGAATATCTCTGAGACGTGTCATACTAAATGAAAGAGAGATTGAGCTCAAGTGAGGAGGAGAATTGGTGAGAAGAACATTATCCTTTGATCTTAGAGATTAGTGGTTAAAGTTCAATAATATCTTGGCTTCAAATTTTGCGAACCTCCTGCTTTGCACTCCAAATGTCTAAAAGTTGAATTTTTATGTCTCCACACACTATATATGCACTAAACAATAACCTGGCACTTCTAACCTCGCACTAATAAATATTATAATGATTACCGCATAACAAGCCCAGATTAAAAAGAAGCTCGCAAATTGCAACTCATGATAATGAAACACCATCAAAATAATAATATTTGATTGTCAAATTTAAATTAAATAAACAATATTGTGCAAGTTTGATTTAAAAGATTCATGCTTGATTTCTCAACATACATTATAGCCGAACAAAATTTTTGTTTCTCAATATGTATTTTTTATAACAACTTCAACATAGTTGCTACTAAAGCAGTTGAAAATAACTGCACCTCAATAAGTTAATGAATAAGTAGATGCAATGTTTGATATTAAAGGGAAGAACCACAAAGAGAGTACAGTAAGACATCGAAAGCAAGAGAGAAATGCTTGATATATCCAAGATTGGGTTAGGTTGAAAGATTAGCCTAATAAATTTAATAAATACTTCATTGCCAAGTTAGTTCTCCAAATAAAAGAGTATATCAACAAACCAACCATAAAATATCGGAGCTTTCAAGGCAAATAAGAAGAAGATTTACTGACCAAAGTGACTGAAATGCCCTGTGTGAATAGATGAGATTAACCCAATAACTATAGCATAGGGGAGGATGATTTCTTCATCCAAGCCATTGAATGCCATATTTTAGTGTTGGGATGAATCTAAGGATAACTAAATAGGGGAACTCACCAAGGTAGAAGATGTAATGGAGGATTTCCCGAGTCATTATCAATATAGTTGCAAAGGCATGATTGATAATGGAGTGACAAACCTGAATGCTAATATGTAAAAATATAACCTTGCATAAATCTCTCAAGGGTTATAAATCAGATATGAACTAATAAAGCATGGGAAATAATCTTGAGAGTAACAAAGAGATCAAGTTGCACATGATAGCAGAATCCATTCAACACTAGTAAATAGTTAAAGCATTGATCAAGTTTTGACCGACTTAACACAAAAAGGGGATAATTGTAGAAAGAACTCATTACCCTCAGTCGTCTCTTAGTAGTTAACAACAAGCTGAGATATTCCGGACATTGTTCCAATTTAGTCTTTGCATTGCGTAAAGAACCAACTTCATTAGCTGCCTGTAGAACAAATGAAAGAAAAGAAATAAATTTGATAACAAAATTCATTAGCTGCCTGTAGAACCAATGAAAGAAAAGAAATAAATTTGATAACAAGATTTATTAGCTGGATAGAGAGAAAGAGACGATGGTGTCACTTGTAGGTCGAGAGCGGGCGAGAAGCCCTAACCCAAACTGAAGACGGTAGATCCACCGGTGGAAGACAATGAGAGATCCAGGGCTTCATATCGGATAGCTTCAAAGAAGAGAAGGGTTGGGTTTCATGGGGAGAGATCGCGGATTCACGTTCCCTAGGGGTAGCAGCCGACTGCTTAGAGAATGCTCTGACGACTAGGAGTGGTGCTCACGGCGTGGAGGAAGGCCGTCGAGGGCGTCGAGAGGCTCTCCGACGAGTTCGATCGGCTCCGGCGATGGGGTTTCCTTCTGCGGAATCGGGAAAGGAGGAAGGTATGAGAATCGGGAAAGGCGGAGGGTTGCGGAACAGGATCCTCTCCAGTTGGGATGAACTGGATAGTATTCAGTTCATCATCCAACGACAGAGGATAAATGATCGCAAAAGTCGCCTCGCCAACTCAGCTCGCCAGCTAAGCTCTCGCCAGCTCACTGTCTCGCGCTCGCCGTCAGATTTTGGGAGAAATAATCAGAACTGTGAACTGGATAGTATCCAGTTTTCTCGAACTGGAGAGGATCCTGTTCGCTCCCTGGGTGTTTGAAAGAGTAGTTTTATAAAGTTCATTTTAAGTTTAATTTTGATGTACAAAATAGTTATTTTTCGTGTATGAGTAGTAGTTTTGGTTAAGAATAGATACAGGTAGGAACATTTTTAATATGTTGCAAAACATAATTTTAACAAGCAACATTTTATGATTGTTGCTTAATGAGAGTTAACAAATGCAACATTTAGAAAAAGTTCTCAATAATGGATAAGAGGACATTTATTGAATGTTGGGTTAAATATGTTGTTTAAAGTTGTCTCTCTATTGCAACAATTAAAAATGTCCTCAATTCTATTTTTAGACAACATTTTATAAATGTTGTAAAATAAAGTGTTGCTAAGACTAAAAAAGTTATAGTATCATCATCATTATCCTACACTTATGTCTCCACTGGCTCAAACAGCAAACAACCCTTTCAACATTCAATTTCAACAATATGACTCAAGTAGAAACACAAAGAAGAAACGCACAGCTATAACATTGACCTACTGTTCATCTTCTTCTCTTATAAAGGGAATCAAACTAAAAACACATAAAAATAACTCTCCATACAACAATCAATTATAGTAGATCTCCTCGGCACCGTGTAAGAACAGTGATAGGCGGAGCGATTATAACTGCTCACATTAGGCAATTAAGGAAAAGCTGAAATGGGGGTGGGGGAGAGACAGGGGAGGCTGAACTCACGTTGGAGGGCGGTAGTTGTCCTAACAGTGGCGGCGGTTGTTGTCCCCAGCAGTGGCAAACTGCGATGACCGTAGATCTGCGACTGCATAAGACCTGCGACTGCCGCCGCGACGTGCGAAGGACGGAGAGGGTGGAAGATCTGCGACGTGCGAAAGGGGCAGAGCGACGAGATTAGAACTGCGATGAGAGGTGTGAGGTCGTGAGGGGGTGTGTTAGGGTTTTTATAGTGCGATGGGCAGAGCTATGTGCGGAAGGGGCGAGATCCAAAATAAAAGAAATGAAAATAAAGGCGGGATCCAAAATAAAGGCGGGATATTCTTAATTATAATTTGTATATATTTTATTTTGTGACCATTATATTTCGTTACAAAATAGTCCTATTTAGTGGCAGAATTTAATTTGGTTGTTAAAAATTTTTTTTTTTTGTGACGTAATACTATTTTGGTCACTAAAAAAATAATTTTAGTGGCCGAAAATTTATTTTAGTCACTAATTAATTAGAAATCATCATTTAGTGACCAACTTATATTTTCTTCACAAAAAGTATACTTTTAGTGAAGACAAATATTTCATCACAAATATTTCGTCACTAAAAATTTATTTTCTTGTAGTGAATATTCTCGATCTAATTTTAAATAGAAAATTATATAAAAAATACATTACTATCTCTAATTTGCCCAGTGGGACCCAACATTCTTCTATTTCTCTTAACCAATTTTAGGTCATCCTTTGGCAACGCCCTATATATTGTCATTTTTGGAATAGCATCATAATCCTGCATAGAAGTGAAGAAGAACTTAGGACTTGGCAGCATGAACGTCAAGATTTAGGGAAGCATCAATGCAACAAATTTAGAATCACCATCATCACCTTGGGAAATGATTTGGTCAGTATATCTGTGAAGCAGCCTGCAGTTCAGATCATCTGAACTGCAGTTCAAATCACCTTTTATATTTGTTTGGAGGCAATTAATTAAGGGTGCTGTTATTAGCACTGCAGTTTTTGGCTAGTCGCACCGCACTTTCACCTAGGTTTTTGTGCATTTTGGAAATACGCCTTGTACATGCATTTTTAGAAAAAGTGTTCAACACAAAAGTTGTAGATCTCGACGAGATCTACAACTTTCGTGTTGAACACTTTTCCTAAAAATGCCTGTACAATGCGTATTTCCAAAAAGCGCGAAATTTCCAAAGTACGCATTGTACATGCATTTTTAGGAAAAGTGTTCAACACGAAAGTTGTAGATCTCGTCGAGATCTACAACTTTCGTGTTGAACACTTTTTCTAAAAATGCATGTACAAGGCGTATTTCCAAAAGGCGTGAAAACCTAGGTGAAAATGCGATGCCACTAGCCAAAACTGCAGTGCTAATAACAGCGCCCTTAATTAAAACCTGCTGCAGAAAATTGTTAAGCACAACACCTGCAGGCTCAGCCAACACTCAATAGAAGAATGAGGCTTAATGCGTGATAAGAAATGTAAGAAGACAATGATAAGAAATTGAAATTAATACAGGGAAGCAAAGCAGGTTAGAAATAAAAAAAATATAAAGAAAATTTCATAACAAATACACAATAGAAAGAAAGAGAAGAAGCATAATATTTACATGGATTTCTTTAAGAACTACTGCTGCGGACCAATTTTTTAAGAACATGCGGCAGAAAAGTGTCAGCACAGCACCGATTTGTTAAATTGATACAATGGAACCCTGTTTCTGTCAAATAATTCTAAGAATTTCATGTTTTGCCCGTATCCATGTTGCCTCTCCTAAAACCACGAGGAACAGCTAAATTGTTCTATTGATAAACATCAAAAATAGACAAATGTATCATCCATTATCTCTTTGGCAACACATGAATAATTTCTTCCTGCAGCAAGATGCAATCGGGATAACCCTCTGTACTCCTCGTCCCAGCCTCTGCCTAATGACTCTCAGCATCGTCCTGCAAATTAAGTACCCAGGGTTTTAAGATTCTTAACAGAAAAAGGATATTAAATCCAATATATGTGCATTTAAAATAATTTCAAATGAGATCCAGCCAATCATTCCCAGGAAAAATGTCGCATGAGAAACCCCCCAAAAAACTCAGAAAAAGAAAAATATGACATGACGATCAAATACAGATCTAGATAAAAGGTAACAGAAGACAGAGAGGCAATAAGAGTGAAGCAAAACAACACAGTGTAATAGTGGATAGGTATCGATGGTGAGTAGGAGCAGGAGGAAGAAGACCTGCTGAATGACTCCGGGTAGCCTCCGAGTCGAATTTGGAGACGCGAAAAGCGAACGCAAGAAGATGACCCATCAGAAATGGAAGAAAATCGCGTGCGATGGACGAGATTGCACGGTCTTCCTCGATTCCCCTCTTGGCTCTACCCTTGCGTTTGACAGCAAAATGTCCGCATCACCAATGTCTTTCTCAATCCCCCCATTGGCTCCGCCCGGGAAGAGAGGGAAGAAGGAGGGTGCAGAGCTTTTTTGTGTTTTTAAGAGATGAGCGGGCTCGGTTGACGGCATGTGCAGAAATTGGGTTGGGATGTTTGCGCCTCCATGATAAAGTTAATCGGACGATAACATTTGATTTTTAACAAATTGATCGATCAAAAACAAAAATTTGGTGTGACTTTGAAATATGCATATTGGTTTATATAATAAAAATATATACTAGCATCTTCGAACGAGCTTCGCCAGTTCTCGATACATCGCTACGGGCTTCGCCCGCAACAAAGCGGGCTTCGCCCTCTTGGCATTCAGGTTTGCTTCGCCCACCCCCGCCTGGCATCGGGCTTCGCCCGTTCTCGATGCGGCGCTACGGGCTTTGCCCGTTCTCGATGCAGCGCACCGGCGGGCTTCGCCCGCAACCGGCGGCTTCGCCCGCAACCGGCGGGCTTCGCTCATCTAAAATTTAAAAGTATTCTAATTTTTATTAATTATTAAAAAAATCTAATTAATTTAATTAATTATTAAATTAAAAAAATAATAATAATAGGAAAAAATAAACCCGTGCAGGGGCGGCGCTGGTTCCCCCTGCCGCCGCTGGCGGCCAGCCCGGTGCCCACCGGGGGGTTTGCCAGACAACCCCCGACGTGTTCTCCGGAGGCCGGCGAACCCCCCGGTGGGCGCCGGGCAAGCCGGCGGCGGCAGAGAAGGGCACGGTAGCAACTTTGGCGGAAGGGGAAATGTTGGGATTTTCTGGAGTTGGAAGAATTGAATTTTGGGAGATATCACTAATGTCAGGCTCAATTGTATAGATCCGATGGCCAAAAACAAATCCTTATTTCAGCTCTTTGATTGGACGGTACATATATAAACTCAAATTTTTTTAAGCATAAAAAAAGCTTGAACTAGTTCTCTCACAATACCAGTTGGAAATAGACAAATAATATATGCATTTTGTAGCCAAGAATGAGATCTAGAAATTTCATGTTGAATATTTTTTCAAAATTTGAACGGTTTGGCCGGAATCTCGCCCGAAATGTTGTTGGCTCAAAATAAATGTAATACTAATAAATTTCAAAATTCGAGCCAGTAACCTTTCGGGTCAGATTCCGGACAAACTGTGCATATATATATATATATATATATATATATGTATATATATATATATATATATGTATATATATATATATATACATATATACATATATACATATATATATATATATATATATATATATATATATATATATATAGATATATGTAAAAACGCGCAGCTCATTTTTGACTAAAAAACGCGCTTCCCGAAAAAACGAAAGAAACATCTCCTAGACAGCATTTTTAGAAAAGTGATCAACATGAAAGTTGTAGATCTCGTCGAGATCTACAACTTTCATGTTGACCACTTTTTCTAAAAATGCTGTTTAGGGGATCTATTTTCAAAAGACGCGAAGGGGGGTCCGCGCAATAAATATAAATCGTAATATTTACCGGGCGGAACCCCCTTCGCGCCTTTTGAAAATAAACCCCCTAAACAGCATTTCTAGAAAAAGTGATCAACATGAAAGTTGTAGATCTCGACGAGATCTACAACTTTCATGTTGACCACTTTTTCTAAAAAATGCTGTCTAGATGGTGTTTTCTTCGTTTTTCTGGGCAGCGCGTATATTTGTCAAAAACGAGCTGCGCGTTTTTTCAGTGCCCCCATATATATATATATATATATATATATATATATATATATATATATATATATATATATATATATATATATATATATATCAATCAAGCAATATAGCATTTGAGAGGCACACCATGAATCTCATCTGGACCGTCGATCTCCAAACAATCAAATCTAGCCATTGGATGTAAACAGCCTGGCCTGCAAATAACAAAAACTTTAAAAAAAACACTGTTCATTCCCTGCAAAATCCCGATACCACGCCCGCCCCTCCCGTTCGTTCACGGACTCACCCCGCAGCCGGCGGCGGCCTGCCCGGGGCCCACCGGCGGGTTCGCCTGCCTCCGGCGAGCCCGCCGGGGGTTGTCCGGCGGCGAGCGGGCACGGCGGTGGCCCTGCCCGTGAGCTCCAGTTCTGGGTCTCACGGGCAGGGCCACCGCTGGCGGTGGCCCTGCCCGTGAGTCGCCGGACAACCCCCGACGAGTTCGCCGGAGGCCGGCGAATCCGCCGGTGGGCGCCGAGCAGGCCGCCGGCGGCTCCGCCTCCGGCGGCGGGGGAATTGCCCTGGACGGGCAGGCAGAAGCGGGGGGGGGGGATTTGGGATTTTTTTTCATTTTTTTATAAAAAATAATAAGTATTTATTAAATTACTTAATTATTATTTGATTTTAATAAGTAATTATTAATTCATTATTTGATTATTATAAAAAATAATAAGTATTTTGAATTTCATCTGGACGGGCAGACGAAGCCCGCCGGAATGCGGGCGAAGCCCGCCGGAATGCGGGCGAAGCCCGCCGGAATGCGGGCGAAGCCCGCCGGAATGTCAAGCGGGCGAAGCCCGCAACGACGCATCGAGAACGGGCAGAGCCCGTCCGAAGATGCTAGTATATATCTATACCATATTATAAAGAAATATGGAGGTCTGCAAATAGCATGAGTTCGAAATTAGAAGGAAATTAGGTGGCCGTCGGATTTCAGATCTTTGATCTTGAACCGTTGGATCAAACCAATTCTCTCTCCAGATTTTTTATAGGGCTCCTAAACCTACTCTAGGACAGTCCTAAACCTATGTGAAATAGGTTCAAAATAATAGAGTTAGCAAAACCAACCGGCGGACCCGCAAGCCGGCAAGCCCGGAAGGCACCAGCCCAAGAAAGTATGCAAGCCCGCCTGCCCGCTAAAACAAAGACTTCAATAATAATGTGCACAGAACTCTATTTAAACCCGAAACTTCTTTTTATGCAGCCAATGTGGGACTAAACAGGCGGGTGAACAGTGCTCCGCCACTGTTCACCCGGCTATTTATTTTTTTATTATATTATAATATTATAATATTATAAATATTAATATGATTTATAATTAAAATAGAGGCGGTATATGTTTTATTATATATATAATATATAATTTATATATTATATTATATATATTAATATATATAATCAGTAATATTATATTATATATATAAGTATTATAATTTATATATTATACTGCACAGAACTCTATTATATTATATATTATATTATAATTTATATATTTTATATATATATATATATATATATATATATATATTGCTTATAAAAAATAGCCGGGGTGCGGGCAATATAAAAAATAACTGGAGTGCGGGCGAAGCCCGTCGGGTTCGGGCGAAGCCCGCCGGGGGGGGGGGGGGGGGGGGGGGGGGGGGGGGGGGGGTGGGGGGGGGGGGGGGGGCGAAGCCCACCGTCGGCGGCTGGGTACTGTGGCGCGTGGTTATCGGGCCGGAGGCCCGTGCCTGTCACTCGTATATATATATATATATATATATATATATATATATATATATATATATATATATATATACTATCATACGAAAACTATTCTTTGGTGAAACATTGTCTGATGTTCATATATTGCCCTTATAGTTGTATTCATAATTACACAATTATACCAAACTTTATATTAGTATATTATAAAGACAATATCCTTTTAGGTAATTACACAACTTTACAATATTAAAGTACAAAAAATAAAAACACTAGATACCCTAAACCTATTGTCTCAGCTAGGAATGACAAGAGAAAAATTAATGTTTTAACGTTAAAATATAATTTGTTTTACAAAATAAAAATTATATTCTTGATTTATATTTTTTTACGGTCATTTTGAGTACTCATATGTATATATTGCGGGTCGGGCGGAGCCCGCCGGGAGCGGGCGGGTACTGTCGTCTGTCGCGCGAGGTCATAGGGGTGGGTACTGTCCACGACAAATGTCGCCGCCAACGGCAAATGTCATCCCCACGACAAATGTTGCATTCCGACGAATGTCGCACCCCGCCAAATGTCGCACCCCGCCGATTGTCGCACCCCCGCCGAATGCCCCCAGGGCCGAAGGCCCGTGCCTGTCACTTGTATATATATATATGTTGGGTACATTGTAAATTGTGTACCTGATTTGGAGAAGACTCACCTGACTCAATAATATACATCAGGTTGTATTTGATGGTGTATTGAGTTTACTTGTGCAGACAGAAGTATGCAGAAAATATTCTAAGTACAAAAGTGTCGAGACATTTGTAATATGTCGACATCTTTAAAGAAGCAGCATCGAGACTAGAAGCAAAGTTGTGTCGACACACAGGACTTGTGTCGACACATGGAATTTTAGTCGACAACAGCTATGTCGACACTCAGGACTAGTATCAACACACTTAGATTTGAAGTGCTGACATTAGTAGAAGGCAGGGGCAGACCCATGCCTGGACACACCCGGGCACGTGCCCGGGTGTGTTTTCGCGAAGTTAAAGGGGGAGGGTACCGGTATCGGCGGGAATGCCGGATTTTTGGGCGCATTCGGCGAGATTGGCTCGGCGGGACCGCATCAATAGAGGGGATTTAGGTTTTTTCTCCTGCTGCGACGTGAGCGCGAGAGCCGACTCCGATGTTTTTTTTTTCTTTTTTCTTCTGCAACGGCCGACGGGATGCGGGAGCAGTGGAGCACCGACCATGAATCATCTTCTTTTGCGACGAGAGGTGGCCTAGGCATTCTTCTTCCCTGTGTTGCACCCGATGAAGCCATGACAGGAGACGTTCTTCTCCCTTCTCCCAATCTGAGCTCTGAAAGTTTTATTCGCTGCTTTTTGATCTTCATTGGAGCGGTTTTGTGATTTCTGCTGTGAGATGAAGATTTGTTTTATGGGATTTTGTGGCTGGAGTTGTTGTTAACAACTTGTGCTGCACTCATAGCTTAAATTTCTTGGAGTTCTGAGAATTTTTGGTGGTAAATTCCCTAATTCTATGTGAGTTCTTCCAATTTCTGAATCCAGATGAGAGGTAAATATGTAATTTTTTAACTCTGCATTATAACACCATTTGAATTAAATTTGTAGTAGGATACTTCATTTAATCTGTTCAGTTCTAGGGTATTTCATTTAATATGTTATAGTGTATTATTTCATTTCTGAATTAAATTTTTAATGAATCATATGGAGAAATTTTTTTTTAAAGTGAGGTCAAGTCAGAATACTATGCTAGAGTAAGTAAGTAAGTTGTGGGGAAAGTTATTTGTTGATAGGTTTCTTTTGAAATCATTATTTATAATATTGGTAAAGTATTATGCAATGAATAGTATAAATTGTAATTGATGTTAGAAATCTTATTATACTTATTTTTGCATATTTAATTTTTTATTTTTAATTAATATTTGTTAGTGCCCGGGTCATTCAAAAATCCTGGGTCCGCCACTGGTAGAAGGGATGTGTCGACACACAGAACTTGTGTCGACTTACAGAGTTTTAGTCTACATCACTTGTGTCGACAGTTTTTGAAGTATGTCGACATATTTTACAAAGGCAGTGAAGAGACTGAATGAGGAGCTGTGTCGACAATTTTTGAAGTGTGTCAGCAACATCAAAAGAGTTGTGTCGACACATTCTACAAAAGCTTTGTCGATAGTTTCTGAAGTTTGTCGACAACACCAAAGGAAGTGTGTCGTGTAATACCCCAAAACCCAGTTTTGGTTTTCAGGTCAAGTGACACGGCCTGGGACACGGGCGTGTCCCAGGGCGTGTCAAGCAAATACTCGAGCTGGTCTCGAGTAAGTTTCAAAGTTGGGTTTCGGGTGTTTTTGGAGTGACACGGCCTGAGATACGGGCGTGTCCTCCTCGGGTTGCTGCAGGTCGCGCATTCGACGATCGTTGAGCATCGTGATCGACGATCGACGAGAAGAGGTGACACAGCCTGTGACACGGGCGTGTCCTTCTCGACGATCGGCGAGAATAATCTCGGCGATCGACGAGATTCGTCAAGAGAGGCGACACGGCCAGAGACACGGGCGTTTCGCAGGCCGTGTCAGGTGGTCACGGGCGTGTTCAACCCGTGTGGTGAGGCAGTTCTTTGCCGCTTAAGGGCCGCTTAAGGGACACGGCCTGTGACACGGGCGTGTCACAGGGCGTGTCAGGGCCGAAAATGTTATTTTCTGCAGATCTCGGCCGTTTGTTTCCCTCTTTCCAGATCTGGTGGTCTTCAGTTTTTCCAGCCCCTATAAGACCCCGAACCAGCAAACTTTTCCTCACTTTATCTTCTTAAGTGAGAGAAGGAAAGAGGAAGAAGGAAGGAAGAAGAAGAAGGAGGAAGGAGAGGGAGATCCAGCTAGTCCAAGCTCGGATTCGCGATCGGAGGCCATATTCGGGAAGGCAGAGCTCCAAGCAGTGCTTGCCATGGCTCCAAAACGTCCTCCAAGGGTAACGATTTCCTCCTTGGATATGTGAAATCCTTCCTTTTTGCATATGCATGAATCCTCTACAAAGGTAGAGTTGAATTCTCTTGGGATGTTGAACTCCATCCCTTGATCCTTGTTGGAGTAGTCCCGGAAGCGAGAAGTACGGGTAGGCATGCTGTGTGAAGCCCATCTGGATAGGTTAGTCCGGATTTGTTATGATTGTATGCATATCAGAGCAAGACTCTGTATTATTGTGATGCGTGTGATGTTCTTGGTGGACACCTGCAGCTTGGTGCAGCAGGATAGTATGTGGATGGGTTGATGCTGTGTGATCTCAACCCTTGTAGTTGTGAATGCTACTTGTTGAGCCGGTGGGGCTGCAACTGTGGAAAAGCCTGTGTGGCGAACGGGTTGGGTGAAGCTGTACCCGTGTCAGTCCCGATCGACGTCTGACGTATGTGAGCTACGGGAAAGGCTGATCTGTACCCGCATTCTGGTTGTCTAACCGTGGGGTGCTTAAGGCCCTGTTAGGATCACGGAATGAGAATCACTCCGACTATTTGAGCCATGGAGGATTGGAATGCTCACAAATTGCCGTCATGTCTGGGACCTTTGAACAGTTGTGGGACCCTGGTTTTCCGGTACACCGATAATGTGCCCTGAGAGCACGAAACGTCGGGCCATCGTGCCGACGTTTGTGATGGATGATGACTTGTACGAGTGTACAAGTGTGATGTGCGAAAATATACCCTTTTGATTGTATATAAGTGCTATGCAGGGAAGGAATTCCGCTGTCCCGTGCTAGGGACGGGGTCGTTATAAATGGTCAGCCAAATGCTGACCGTTGCTTTGTTTGCCACTGCTTGGTGGATCTTTTGTGTGCAGGTCAAGAAGGGCCAAGCAGGGATGAGGGTGGAAGACCCTAAGCTGCTGCTGCTGAGTGCTAGCCCTCGAAGGCTATTTTTGTACCTTGTGTAAGAACCCATGTGTGGCCGGCCTGCGTGTCGATGTATGGAAGATACCTTCTTGTATAAAGAGTAACACTTGTAATAGGCCATAAGGCCGTACTTGTGGTTTTATACTATGGCATGTTTGGTTTAGCTGTGGACTTCTGTGTTAATGTTTGAGTTCATTCTTGCAACCCTTTATTCTTCCGCTAGCATGCTCTGTGATAGGATGCGTATTTGGTATTACTTAGTAACGTCTCCGCCTGTTTGTAAGACATGGTGTGGGGCCCCGGCCGGACCTTCTACTATGTTGCACATAACGGGTAGGGGTGTTATAATTTGGTATCAGATTCCTTGGTTCCCTCCTATGAATTCGTGGACGAATTCTTTTGTGGGGTGGCGAGCTCGTGTGTGAGTGTATAAAATTGAACTCAAACATGTCCACATAGGTTTGAAATGCACTGGTGTGTTACACTTGTGTGTTTGTTTTGACTGTTTGTTGTGTGGCTTGTCGCTGAATTGTGTGGTTTGACACATATAGGTGACGCGAAGTGTTGCGGGTCAGTCAGAACCTCAGCATTCTGTTGAGAGTGCGGCACCGGCAGAGGTGCCCACCCCTCCTCCATCAGCTGAAACTGTACGTTTGATTACAGAAATGGTACTTGCAGTGATGAATGCTCAGCAGGCAGGGCAAGCTCGGCCTGAGGCTCCCGTGCATGTGGCAGTGCGTCAAGAACCGGTGGGCATAGCGGTTGATCAGCGTGCCGCAGATCAGTAGCTGAAGCAGTTTATGAGCTTTCATCCTCTGACGTTTACCGGGGCGGGTTCCCCAGCTCAAATAGAGGATTGGCTTGCTCGGATCAAGCGCATCTTGACCGCCCTTCGGGTTGAGGAGGAACAGAAAGTCACGTTAGCCACTTTTCTTTTTGAAGGAGAAGCTCGGCTGTGGTGGGATGAGGTCGAACTACACCACTTGGCAGGCAGACAGTTGACGGGGGTCTCTATGGACGAGTTCTCTCGGTTGTTCTTGGGCAAGCATTTGCCGTTGCAGCAACGGATTGCGTTGGAATTGGAGTTTCAGCGGTTGACTCAAAAGGAGAGCAGCGTGGATGAGTATCTGCATGAGTTCACGCGTTTGGGGCGTTATGCAGGCGCTATCTTTGCCGAGTAAGAGCGCAAGACCAGTCAGTTTTATGCGGGACTGCGGGATGAGTTGCGACATTTACTCTCGAGTTCCGTGAATCAGGGATTTCAAGCTCTGGTCTGCACCGCGAGGGCATTGGAAGCAGATTTGAAGCGAGGACAATCTAAAGGACCTTTGGTTGTTGCAAAACCGGAGTTCAAACCGCCGCGTCCGGAGAGAAGTGGATTTTGAAAGAAATGGGGTAAGAAGTCTAGACGTTCTGGGCAAACTCCTTCATCAGTTACTTCGGAAGCGTCGTCGGGCTATGAATCCCGCACTTGCTATACGTGTGGCAAGCCAGGACATCTTACTCGGGACTGTCGGGTTGGTCCTCCGAAAGGTGATAAGAAGCCGGGCGCGTCCTATGCAGAAAAAGGGAAGGCGGTGACAGAGTCTTCTGCTTCGCAAGTGCAACCTCGAGTTTTCAATCTGCGACAGCAGGAGGCCATTAAGCAGGCCGACGTCGTCACAGGTGCACGCGATCTCTGAGTTCTTTTCCCTTTGTGTAGTGCTGCTATATTTTTGGTGTTTATTGTACTGTTGCTATGTTAGGCTTCGTCCTAATTTGGGATCATCCGGCACGAGCACTGTTTGATATTGGTACGTCACATTCGTTTCTGTCAAAGGATTTCGTATTGCGCATTGGCGCGCCGATACGAGGCACGACAGAAAGTTTGAAGGTACTCTTACCTAACGGATGTGTTTTGTGCGCGGATCAGTCTGGGTGTGTAGAAGGGAAAATAGGAAGTTGGGACTTCAGATTGGAAGCACTTGTGCTGCCGATTTCGGAATTCGACATAATCTTTGGTATGGATTGGTTGTCAGAGCAGCATGCTCGCATTGATTGTAAGTCTAAGGAAGTTGTGTTGGGGCAGAACACCAAACAATAAATAAGGTTTAGCGGCATGCAGGGGGATAAATGAGATGTTGATATCTGCTCTGCAAGTTCGGAAGGCCGTGAGAAAGGGTGCCGAGTTGTTCTTCACGCTAGTAGCAGCGGTAGAGCCAAAGGCTAGTGTGAATGAGGTACCTCTTGTGTCGGAATTCCTGGATGTGTTTCCAAAAGACCTTCCGGGGTTACCACCCCAAAGAAAAATTGACTTCACGATAGAATTGGTACTGGGTGCAAAACCTATGGCCCGTTCCCCCTATCATGTAGCGCCAAAAGAAATGGCGGAGTTGAAGGTTCAGTTGCAAGAATTGCTAGATCAAGGTTTTATAAGGCCAAGTCAGTCACCTTGGTGTGCGCCGGTTCTCTTTGTGAAAAAGAAGGACGGCAGCTTGCGTCTATGCATAGATTATCAAGAACTGAACAAGCTGACAGAAAAGAACAAGTATCCGATCCCACGGATCGATGATTTGTTTGATCAGCTAGTGGGCTCTTCGGTGTATTCTAAGCTTGATTTGAAATCAGGTTATTATCAGCTGAGGGTTCGGGAAAGTGACATACCCAAAACGGCGTTTGGCACACGCTACGGGCATTATGAGTTCACGGTGATGCCCTTTGGATTGTCTAATGCACCTTCGGTGTTTATGGATTTAATGCACCGAACGTTTAAGCAATATTTGGATCTCTGTGTGATCGTCTTTATTGACGATATCCTGGTGTATTCCCGATCCAGAGAAGAGCATGCAAATCATTTGAAGATGGTCTTGCAAACCCTGAGGGAAAAGAAACTCTATGCCAAGTTTGCTAAGTGTGATTTCTGGTTGTCATCCGTGGCTTTTCTGGGCCATGTAGTGAGTGGCAAAGGCATTGCAGTAGATCCTGCCAAAATTGTTGCTGTACAGGAATGACCTGTTCCTTTGTCGGTAGCCGAAGTCAGGAGTTTCCTTGGACTTGCGGGCTACTACAGACGTTTTGTGGAAAATTTCTCAAGAATAGCATTGCCTCTCACTACCCTAACGCGGAAAGAACAAAGGTTCGTTTGGTCGCCCGAGTGTGCACGAGCTTTTGAAGCGTTAAAGAGTCGGTTGACTACGACCCCAATTTTGACAACACCTTGTGGCATAGATGATTTTGAGGTGTACAGTGATGCATCGGGTAGCGGCTTAGGCTGCGTTCTCCTTCAGCGTGGTAAGGTGATAGCATATGGTTCGCGCCAATTGAAAGCCCATGAGCGGAACTATCCAGTCCATGATTTGGAATTGGCCGCAATCATCTTTGCACTTAAGTTGTGGCGTCATTATTTATATGGGGTAAAGGTGGATATCTATACAGACCACAAGAGTCTGAAATATCTCTTGGATCAAAAATACTTAAATATGCGACAGAGAAGGTGGATGGAATTTCTTGATGATTATACCTTCCAAATTCATTACACCCATGGTAAAGGGAATGTAGTTGCAGATGCCCTGAGTCGTAGGACTCCGGCAAGGGCGAATTGGTTGTCATACCATGATGAATGGTTGATCCACGAGCTAGAACGGATGGATATTACTTGTGTGGAGAAAAACACTGCTGCGACCATGTGTTTGAATTGGACAGAGGTACAATATGACCTAATGGATAGGGTCCACCAAGCGATGGAATTGGATGATAGTTTGCAGCGTTATGCAGCAGAAGATAAGAGCTCTCGGTTTTCTTGTGACAATGGACTTTGGAGAAAAGACGATCGAGTATGTGTTCCTTGTCAGAGAAATCTTCGTGAAGAAATCATGTACAAAGCCCATTTTTCAAGGTATTCGATTCATCCTGGAAGTTCAAAAATGTATAAGGATCTGAAAAAGAACTTCTGGTGGCTGGGTATGAAGAAAGATATAGCACATTATGTTGCTAAGTTCCATACATGTGCTCTGGTGAAAGCGAAATGCCAAAGGCCAGGAGGATTCCTGCAGTCACTACCGGTCCCAGTGTGGAAATTTGATGATATTTCCATGGACTTCGTGCATGGATTGCCGAGATCTCAGCGGGGTAATGATGCGATTTGGGTGATTGTGGATCGATTAACAAAAGTTGCTCATTTCATTCCAAATCGAAGAGATGATCCAGTCGACAAATTAGCTAAAATGTACGTAGATTCGATCGTACGATTGCACGAAATTCCCCGTAACATTGTTAGCGATCGAGATGGACACTTCACATTAGGAGATTGGAGGCTAATTCATCAGCTGTTGGGCACAAAGTTGCATTTCAGTACGGCCTTTCATCCCCAGACGGACGGGCAAACTGAAAGAACCAACATGACGTTGGAAGATATGCTCCGGATGTGCACGCTAGATTTTTGAAGTCGCTGGGAAGATCATTTGTTCATGATTGAATTTGCCTATAACAACAGTTACCAGGCCAGTATTCAGATGGCCCCTTTCGAAGCTTTGTACGGCAGGAAGTGCCGCACACCGTTATCTTGGGCGGAGACGGGTGAAACGAAGCTTTACAAGCGGCAAGATATGACTGATATGCATGAAACGGTGCGTACAATTCGTGAAAGGTTGTTAATTGCGCAAGATAGGCAGGCCAAATATTATAATGCCAAGCAACGAGACGTAAAGTTTGCGGTGGGTGATTGGGCATATTTAAAAATCAAACCTTTTAAAGGCGTGTCCAGGATACGACGTCTGAAAAAGTTGAGCCCGAGGTATCTAGGACCTTTTGAGGTGATTGAATGCATCGGTGAGGCAGCCTATCGGTTATTGCTACCGCCTGAGTTAAGTAGTTTACATGATGTGTTTCATGTATCGGTGATGCGAAGAGCAATAAAAGAGCTGTCGCAAGTGATAGTTGCAGATCGAGTATCAGTCGATAGTGGGCTAACTACAAAGGTTAGGCCCATTCGGATTGAAGATGCCGCCGAGAAACAATTGAGGAACAAAATAATCGGGATGGTCAAAGTTCGGTGGGACAATTGTGGCCGAGAAGAGCTTACTTGGGAGCGTGAGCAAACCATGCGGACAGAATTTCCCGAGTTATTTTTGTAATTGGTTGTGTATGAAACCTTGTAAGAATCAATAAATATGGACTTTATTGAGTTTTTCAGTCATTCAAATTTCGGGACGAAATTTTCTACAAGGAGAGGAGGATTGTAATACCCCAAAACCCAGTTTTGGTTTTCAGGCCAAGTGACACGGCCTGGGACACGGGCGTGTCCCAGGGCGTGTCAAGCAAATACTCGAGCTGGTCTCGAGTAAGTTTCAAAGTTGGGTTTCGGGTGTTTTTGGAGTGAAACGGCCTGAGACACGGGCGTGTCCCAGGGCGTGTCCTCCTCGGGTTGCTGCAGGTCGCGCGTTCGACGATCGTTGAGCATCGTGATCGACGATCGACGAGAAGAGGCGACACGGCCTGTGAGACGGGCGTGTCACAGGGCGTGTCCTTCTCGACGATCTGCGAGATCATGTTGACGATCGGCGAGAATAATCTCGACGATCGACGAGATTCGTCGAGAGAGGCGACACGGACAGAGACACGAGCGTTTCGCAGGCCGTGTCAGGTGGTCACGGGCGTGTTAAACCCGTGTGGTGAGGCGGTTCTTTGCCGCTTAAGGGCCGCTTAAGGGACACGGTCTGTGATACGGGCATGTCACAGGGCATATCAGGGCCGAAAATGTTATTTTCTGCAGATCTCGGCCGTTTGTTTCCCTCTTTCCAGATCTGGTGGTCTTCAGTTTTTCCAGCCCCTATAAGACCCTGAACCAGCAAACTTTTCCTCACTTTATCTTCTTAAGTGAGAGAAGGAAAGAGGAAGAAGGAAGGAAGAAGAAGAAGGAGGAAGGAGAGGGAGATCCAGCTAGTCCAAGCTCGGATTCGCGATCGGAGGCCATATTCGGGAAGGCAGATCTCCAAGCAGTGCTTGCCATGGCTCCAAAACGTCCTCCAAGGGTAACGATTTCCTCCTTGGATATGTGAAATCCTTCCTTTTTGCATATGCATGAATCCTCTACAAAGGTAGAGTTGAATTCTCTTGGGATGTTGAACTCCATCCCTTGATCCTTGTTGGAGTAGTCCCGGAAGCGAGAAGTTCGGGTAGGCATGCTGTGTGAAGCCTATCTGGATAGGTTAGTCCGGATTGGTGATGATTGTATGCATATCAGAGCAAGACTCTGTATTATTGTGATGCGTGTGATGTTCTTGGTGGACACCTGCAGCTTGGTGCAGTATGATAGTATGTGGATGGGTTGATGCTGTGTGATCTCAACCCTTGTAGTTATGAATGCTACTTGTTGAGCCGGTGGGGCTGCAACTGTGGAAAAGCCTGTGTGGCGAACGGGCAAGGTGAAGCTGTACCCGTGTCAGTCCTGATCGACGTCTGACGTATGTGAGCTACGGGAAAGGCTGATCTGTACCCACGTTCTGGTTGTCTAACTGTTGGGTGCTTAAGGCCCTGTTAGGATCACATAATGAGAATCGCTCCGGCTATTTGAGCCACGGAGGATTGGAATGCTCACAAATTGCCGTCATGTCTGGGACCTCTGAATAGTGGTGGGACCCTGGTTTTCCGGTACACCGATAATGTGCCCTGAGAGCACGGAACGTCGGGCCGTCGTGCCGACGTTTGTGATGGATGATGACTTGTACGCGCATACAAGTGTGATGTGCGAAAGTATACCCTTTTGATTGTATATAAGTGCTATGCAGGGAAGGAATTCCGCTGTCCCGTGCCAGGGACAGGGTCGTTATAAATGGTCAGCCAAATGCTGACTGTTGCTTTGTTTGCCATTGCTTGGTGGATCTTTTATGTGTAGGTCAAGAAGGGCCAAGCAGGGATGAGGGTGGAAGACCCTAAGCTGCTGCTGCTGAGTGCTAGCCCTCGAAGGCTATTTTTGTACCTTGTGTAAGAACCCATGTGTGGCCGGCCTGCGTGCCGATGTATGGAAGATACCTTCTTGTATAAAGAGTAGCACTTGTAATAGACCATAAGGCCGTACTTGTGGTTTTATACTATGGCATGTTTGGTTTAGCTGTGGACTTATATATTAATGTTTGAGTTCATTCTTGCAACCCTTTAATCTTCCGCTAGCATGCTCTGTGATAGGATGCGTATTTGGTATTACTTAGTAACGTCTCCGCCTGTTTGTAAGACATGGTGTGGGGCCCCGGCCGGACCTTCTACTATGCTGCACGTAACGGGTAGGGGTGTTACATGTCGACACCCGGGTAGTTGTGTCGACACATACTTCATCTGTGTCGACACATACTATCCTTGTGTCTCGACACATTCAGCTGAGTTAAATAACTCTAAGTACCAAATCTCAAGACTGAAGACTTGACAGCTGCCAGAATTGTCAAGGTCTGTTAGACATGTCAGAACTGTCAGATGTCAGTCAACTATCGGATCAGCCGGTTGCCTCTGATATGATCTATAAATAGAGCTGAGCTATAAAAAAAAGGGTCATGAGACAGAAAGAAAATATAGAGGGAAACCAAGAAGAAGGAGGAATACTCCAAGAAGATTTCGCAGAATTCTAAACAGCAAGAAGTTTCTGATTCTAAATCAGAGAAGGGGACAACATCTCATAAGATCTGTCAGTGTTTGTAGAATTAAGTCTGCAAGAAGGAAGAAGCTGAGTCTACATCAACTTCTCAAGAAAATTCAACCTAGGATCTCTCTTTCAAGAAGCTTTGAATAAGCTAAGTAAGGTTGAATCAAATTCATTGCAGCAATGGTTTGAAGCAAACAGATTAATCAAGATCTGATCAAGATTCCCTCACCCTTTTTTCTCTCTATCTGGGTGAAAAAAGAAAGTAATTCTTTATACAATTTTCTATAAGATCTATTTTTAGATCTGAGTGTAAGAGATTTAATCGCTGAGTTATAAGCCTGTAATTATAAAGGCTGAGGTAGGGTTGTTTGTCTGAGGTAGGAGATTAAGTTCTCTAAGCTGTAGGCTTGGTGATAAGGGCTGAGGTAGGGCTTGATAGCCTGAGTGGTAGGAGTATGGATTCACTCTGAGGTAGGGTTCTTGGGAAGAGCCTGAGTTGTAGGACTTATTAAAGTCTGAGCTGTAGGAACATGTTTGGGTTCTGAGTTATAAGATCTAAGGATCTGAGAAGGTGGAAGGGAGTTTGGCTGAATCTAGTGTATTGCTAAATAGGCGAAGGGGGAAAGTGGATGTAACCATCTCTTGGGGAACCACTATAAATCTATGTGTCTGCTGTGATTGGTTTGTTGTGTGCTATGATTACTATAGAATTTAGCTATACTGAGATTAATTCATTAACTTCCTAAGTAAAAAGAATTGAACCTGAAAGTGGAAAGTTGTTGACCTAAATCACCTAGAGGGGGGTGAATAGGTGAATCGTGCGTTTGTTTGCGGAATAAAAATTTAGAGATCTAGCGCACACAATCAAGCAATCACAGAAGGACACAAAAGATTTATAGTGGTTCCCCGTCCATGGGTACGTCCACTTTACCTCACCATTCTAGCAAATCACTAGATCCAGTTACTCCACTATCTCGGATTGCAAACCAATCCTACGCCTCGGAATAACGTTCCTACACACTCGATCCACAAGGGATCTACACTCGGAAGATAAAACTTCCTACCACTCGAAGATAAATCTCCTACAAAGAAAGTTGTTTGAATAAAAGTTACAAACAAAAATAACTCAGATCTGGATCTTGGTCTTCGTCTTCTTCGTTGAGAACTTTAGGCTTGATCAGGAAAGGTAGAAGAAGGCTGGACTGTTTTCAAGAAACTGAGATCTGAAATCACCACGATCAACGAGAAATCCACAAGTCGTTGAAGCACGATCGGATCAGATGATTTTTCTTGATCTTTGATCGATCTAGGTAGCAGCACTTGAGAGAACGTCGATCAAAAGCTTTCTTCCAAAAAACGCTAATGGCGGCGGCGACCGAATGATCGAGAGATTAGGTTTTCAGGAATTCTTTCTTAACAAGGACGGACGAGATTATCGTATTTTCTCTGTAATAACTTGTGTAATTAGTCAAATCTGAAAGGACCTATTTATAGGCAATCTCCAACGGTCATAATCATAATTAAGGATGACACGTGGACCAATCAGAAAAGATTAATTCGAAATCTCGTCAAAACCGGACTTAGAGAATTTTCAGGAATAATGAAGTACTTAGTTCTCGAGAGGTCGAAATAGTTCTCGAGAACTATGTACTGACCTTTCGAAAAATATGGCAGGATCGCGATCAATGAACTTCTGGAAATGGCCTTGGACTTCTCGAGAACTTGGAATTATAGTTCTCGAGAACTATGCTGACTTTTCGAGAACTAAGACACTTCTCGAAAACTGATATAGAACTTCTCGAGAACTTAACAGAACTTTTCGAGAGCTTAAAGGAAACTTCCCGAAAACTTGGTTAGCACTTCTCGAGAACTTAGTCAGAACTTTTCGAGAACTTTACTTAGAGTCAATTGCCAAGGAAAAATTCTGAACTGAGAACTTCTCGAGAACTTTGTTAAGCAGTTCTCGAGAACTCTATCGACTTCTCGAGAACTTCTAGTCTAGTTCTCGAGAACTTAGCTAGAGTCCAATTCCTGAAGAGAAGGGCAGAACTTTTCGAGAGCTAAGGAGTACTTCTCGAGAACTTCTATAGTAGTTCTCAAGAACTTTGTTAACCTCTCAAAAACTTCTACTTAGAGGAATTCTAGCTGTCCTTACTTCTCGAGAAGTAAAGTCTGAGCCTCTCGAGAACTATGTACTACTTCTCGAGAACTTTGAAGGAACTTCTCGAGAGATGGACTTAGAAAAATTTCTTAAGAATTCCATGAAAGATCTCCTTCTGGTCTTGTCTCCATCTTGTGTTCCAAAGTTTGAATATGAAGTGTATCCCAATTAAGAGGCTACACATGAGTCAACACTTTGGATTACTCAGTGAGGGATTACACTGAGTGGTCCTGTGTTCCTGACCCACTGTAGACTGACATTAGTCTACACTTAGAACCGAGAATCTGCAAACACACAACTAGAGTACACATGTCAAATACACTTTAATTCATCTTAGTGCAAAAGGGTGACTTCATGCAAATCTTGGTTATTGTGGAGACAATACCCAACAATCTCTCCCTATTTGTAGAAGTCAGAACCCTTTATACTAAGGTGAATTATTATAACAAAAATAGAGCAAGAATAATGGAAAGTAAAAGTAATAAAACACAGAAAGAAAATTAGAACTTATAATTAGGCAAAACTAGGAAATTGTATATATATCAAAAATCTTTTAGAGTTTTAATCAACATTCATTTCATAGTTCTTAACACCATAATCATCAAGAATCATTTCTGATCTCGTGTTGCTTGTTCAGCTTAGCCTGTTGTCTTCTATAGTAGCTGAATGGTTTGGGATAGTATCTTGGAGGCTTTGGAGGAGCTTTGGGATTGTTTTTACCATATTCTCTATCATATAGTCTCCTCTTAGTCAATGACTTCTCATATAATTCCCATTCTGTATAGCTGAAGTGCAGGTTTCTTTTCTCATTCAGATCCATTACAAGATTCAAAGTATCAAGAATTAGAGATTTTGATGTAGGGCTCCATACTTCAGCAAACTCTTGGGCTTTCCTCTTCTCTGCTCCAGGTTGAGAAACTGATTTACTGGCAGAAGGTCCCTCCCCATACTTCCTTTTCTTTGGGATATGAATTTCTAGTAGATCTTCAGGTATTACATCATCCAAGACATGAGAGTATGAAGATGGAGGAGGTTCCTGATCTTCAGGCCTAGGAGAGAAGGTTGGATACTGAGGTTGAGGCATTTAGGGTTGAGCCACTTGGCTAGAAGTGCCTTCAGCAAGAGTATTGAGGTGGTGAGGAATTACATTTGGATCTGCTTGAAAGTCTTGGAATATCTGATTATACATCCATACTACTGTATCATAAGTGTGGAATTTTACAGACTGAATCTGTTCAAGAACACCTTTATTGATCTCAGTAATTTTTGCAGTCCACAGAGTTTTTGCTTCATCATTAAGCTTTTCAACTTTTTGTTTGACAATATCCTCCCCCTTTCTGACTTCTATAGTTAGTTTGGCTATGACATCCTCCTTGAAGGTGCCAACCTTATTGCATACCTTCATAACATTTTCCTCTGCTCTTTTGTCCAGTTGAATCTAATTGTTTGCCAGAGTAACTGACTGATCCATAACTTGTCCAATACTTGTGATAGTATGATCTAGAGCCTTTCCTCCTATTCTGAATAGTTATTTAAGCTGATTAGTGTTTACCTGAATTTCTACGAAGCCTCTGCTCATCTCTTGTGCTAAGGCAGTGACTTGCTTCTGAATGTCCTTAAGAGATTCATCAAAATGTTTCCTTTGTTCAGAGAGCATTTCTTCGATCTTGGAAAGAATATCTGTATTCACCATCACAGCAGCAACAGCAGCAGTAGTAGTAGCTTGAGGAATGGAAGCAATTTGAGCTGGAGGGGCAACTGATAAGGTGGTGGAGGCAGAAGCATGGGTAGGAGAAGCTGGAGGAAGAGGGGCTGGCCATGGAGGCAGTTCTTCTAGAACAACAGAGCTCTTAGCTCTTACAGTGCGAGGGACTGGATCACCTTCCTCATCAATGAACCTAGGAAGGTTGAAGTCTAGATTTCTGAGAGGTGGTTCTACCTCCTTAGGAGCTGGCTCATCCTCTCCAGATAGCAGAAAGGTTTCTGGAGGAGTGGATACTTGTGCAGGGGATTGTGGAGGAGAAGGAGTACCTTTAGGTGAAGAGTGGGTGGATGAAGTATCTTTTGGTAGATCAGTAGTGAAATCCTTTGGATGAGGAGGAAGAGGGTCTTCAGTTGAGATTCCTCGATCATTCTGTCTATTGCTTCATCTGTATCTTTAAGTACCTCTTGAGCTGGTAGTTCTGAGTGGGTAGATATTGGAGAAGCCTCCCTGGGGCTCTGAGAGGACTTAGCGCTACCAACTGCACCAAAAGACCGGCCTGAAGGTCAAAGGCGCATACTAATCTTTATATCAAGATTTTGACCGGGGACGGGGACGCCAGTTAAGCCATTATCGCATAGCGCCGCAACGCGGGGGCGATTCCGGACCGCAGCCCCAACAATCCCCCCCGGAAACGACCCCGGGGTTTCGAACCCGTACCCCGCATCTCCACCAATTGAGAGGACTTAGCGCTACCAACTGCACCAAAAGACCGGCCTGAAGGTCAAAGGCGCATACTAATCTTTATATCAAGATTTTGACCGGGGACGGGGCAGCCAGTTAAGCCATTACCGCATAGCGCCGCAACGCGGGGGCGATTCCGGACCGCAGCCCCAACAGGCTCTTTGGTGGAGTAGGTATCCTTAGGACTGAGGTAGAAGGTGCAGTCTCCCCCTCTATTGCAGCACCAGATGGTTCAGCAACATGATGTTGAGGTGGAGATGGAGTCCTGACCTCTATGACAGTAACATCAACTTCATTGGCTAGCTGTCTAGGGTTCTTCAACTTGAGTTCCCATCTTTGGATTGAGGTGACAGAGATTTTCTTCAGATGATGGACTGGTGTACCTTTGGAGATTTTGAAAATTACTGGATCAATCTCACTCAACAGCAATGAGATTATCCTTGCAAACTTTGGTTCATGAATGCTATCCCTTATCATTTCAAAGATCATCATTCCAAACTAAAAACTCTTCCTGCAGATTATAGCAGTCATAACTCCAAACAAATCGTGTGAGATGAAACTTACAGAACCTGTGATGCACCATAATATTTTCCCAATGATATCAACGAGTAGTTTGCCCACATCATTTAGCAAATTTCTCCTGAAGGAGTGGTATTCCTCTGAAATTCCACAGAGGGAATAGGCTCTGTTATAATCTTCTAGAGTGAGGTCATCTTCCTCATCAACAATAGGTAATTTCAGAAGTTGAGAAACTTTATGCTTGTCAAACTTTATCTTAATTCCCTTGACCTTAGTCTTCAAGATCTTCCCATTCCTCCTTATCTTGGAATTTTTGAAGAACTCCTCTACCTCTGGAAATACTATCTTCACTGGCTCTGTTAGAACGAAAATGAGACCTGCTGTCTCGAGAAGTATCAGCAAATTCTTGAAGTCGTCGGAGATGTCGGCCATGCCTGCAACCACGAGTTCACTCCCAATCCCTATCTTAGAACTGTAAGCCATTTGCGATGAAGAAGGAGACGAACTGATCGGAGAGACAGCGGCAGGGACGGGGGTTTCGGTCGGCGGAAGATGAAGAGGTGCGGGAGAAATTTTGAAATGACGGTTGATTTCCGATTCTAAAGGGATTTAGATATATATATTATCCTAATTAAGTTAATTATAAGTCTAATTAGCCGTAAATTAGGGCAGAAATCATGAAGTTTACGAAATTACAGAGTTTAAAAAATTTTGGCGGAAGGTCGGTCCACCTCTCGAGAAGTAGGGTTAACTTTTCGAGAAGTGGTCGAGAAGTTTAGAAAGTTTTCGAGAACTGGGGTCCTGCGTTTTCGAGACAAAAAGTGACTTTTCGAAAACTATCCTCCAGAGTTCTCGAAGGACTGATGGACTTCTCGAGAACTAGTTCTCGAGAACTTATAGTGAATTTTTCGAGAAGTTAAAAGACTTTTCGAGAACTTAAGTCACTTTTCGAGAGCAATTTTCTGCCTCTCAAGAAGTTGACTTAGTTTTTCGAGAAGTGACTTCAACTTTTCGAGAAATTTAAGTGAGTTTTCGAGAACTCCCGTCTACTTAGTAAAATCTGACCTTTAAGGTGAATCCTTGATTCTTGAGCCTTTGAGCTGACTACTTTGGCTTAATTCTCCTTGTTCAGCAACCCAAGTTCAGTTTTGAAGAAATTGAACTTGGTCTCATCCAGCGGCTTGGTGAAGATATCTGCAACCTGCCGGTCTGTAGGCACATACCTCAGATCTACATCCCCTTGCTCCACATGCTCCCGGATGAAGTGGTATCGCAACTCGATGTGTTTAGCCCGGCTGTATGAGACTGGGTTGTTTGCGATTGCGATGGCGCTACAAGAGTCACAGAACAAAGGAATGTCCTTGATCTTCATGTTGTAATCCTCCAGTTGGTGCTTCAGCCAAAGCACTGTGCACAACAACTACCGGCAGAAATGTATTCTGACTCAGCTGTTGAGATTGCGACACAGTTTTGCTTCTTGCTGCTCTATGAGATGAGCCTTCTTCCTAGGAACTAGCAAGTCCCGGAAGTGCTTTTCCTGTCATCTTTGCTTCCTGCAAAGTCAGCATCTGAAAAACCAATTAGTTCACTGTCATTGCTTCTTGGGTACCATAAGCCAAGATTTGGTGTACCTTTAAGGTATCTCAAGATCTGCTTTGCAGCAGCATAATGAGATTCCTTACAGTTCACTTGGAATATAGCACAGACACATGTGGAGAACATTATATCTGGTCTACTAGAAGTAAGGTAGTGCAAGGATCCAACTATGCTTCTATACTTGGTTTCATCGAAAGGTTTCCCTTTCTCATCCTTGTCCAGAGACATAGCTGAGGCCATTGGAGTCCTCATAGAGGTTGCACTCTCCATTCTGAATTTCTTAAGTAACTCCTTTGTGAACTTGGTCTGAGAGATGAAGATCTCATCTTCAGATTGTTTCACCTGAAGTCCTAAGAAATACTTCAGCTCTCCCATACTGCTCATTTCGAACTTCCCTTGCGTAAGTTTGGAAAACTTTTGCAGAGGTTGTCGTCAGTAGAGCCAAATATGATGTCATCGACATAGATTTGCACTAGCAAAATCTTGCCTTTAATTTCCCTGAGAAATAATGTCTTGTCTATCTTTCCACCCATGAATTTATTCTCGAGGAGAAAGCTAGACAACGTTTCGTACCAAGCCTGAGGGGCTTGTTTCAAACCGTACAGTGCCTTCGATAATAAATAAACATAATCAGGATGGTTAGGATCAACGAAACCTGGGGGATGTTCCACATACACTTCTTCCTTTATGTTACCATTCAGGAAGGCGGACTTCACGTACATTTGGTAAACGGTGAAGCCCTTCAGTGCAACGTATGCTAGAAACAGTCTGATGGCCTCCAGCCTTGCCACTGGAGTGTAGGTCTGGTCAAAATCGATCCCTTCTTGACGATATCCTTTAGCGACGAGTCTGGCCTTGTTCTTTATGATCGTCCCATCCTCGTCCATCTTGTTCCTATAGACCCATTTTGTTCTGATGATGTTTTTATCTTTGGGTCTGGGAACAAGTGTCCACACCTTGCAGCGCTTGAATTGATTCAGTTCTTATTCCATGGCCAAGATCCATGATGCGTCTACGTTTAGTTCTTCAAACTTCTTTGGTTCAACCTGCGAGAGGAAGCTTAGATAAAGATTCTCGTTAGCTGTACCTCGACGAGTTCTGACACCGAATCGGGGGTCTCCTATGATTTGGTCCATATGATGATCCTTTAGGTGTCCGAGCTCAGGATCTCTGGTATCTGGAAGTTCTTCAGCCATTGGTGTGACTTCATCATCTTGGAAAATCTCCTCATCTTGATCAGCTGCCTCTTCAATGGGGTTTGGAGAGGTGATCTCGATGAACTGTTCATTTCTATCTTTGGTGGGTTCATCCAAGTTGATTTCCTTAATTCTTGTACCTGCAGCTTCAACACGCACACTAGACGATTCGCTTTGCAGCAAGCTCGTCTCATCAAATACAACATGTATCGATTCTTTTACCACCAGAGTTTTTCTATTAAAAATCCTATATGCCTTACTATGACTGCTATATCCTACAAAAATACCTTCAAAACTCTTCTCACTGAACTTGGTAGTATGATACTTGCCATTGTTAAGCACAAAGCATTTACAACCAAAAATTCTAAAATATGAAACTATTGGTTTCCTGCCTTTTAGAAGTTCATAAGGTGTATTATCATGGTTCTTGTTTATGAGGGCTCGGTTTTGCACGTGGCATGCAGTATTGACCGCTTCAGCCCAGAAGTACTCTAGTAGTGAAGCATCACTTAGCATGGTCCTGCAGGCCTCTATGAGTGTTCTGTTCCTTCTCTCGGCTACTCCATTTTGCTGTGGAGTATGGGGAGAGAAAAACTCATGAAAGATACCTAGGCTTTCACAGAATTCTGTCATGGCTCCAGATTTGAACTCCGTTCCATTGTTACTTCTGATTTTGACTACGGAACAGTTGTATTCATTCTGGATTTGCCTGATAAAATTAGTAAAGATATCGAAGGTATCTGACTTGTATTTCAGAAAGAACACCCACGCAAAACGTGAGTAGTCATCAACAATAACCAACGTATAATCCTTACCTCCTAAGCTTCTAACTTATAGTGGACCAAACAAGTCCATATGTAGCAGGTGTAAACACCTGTTAGAGTTTTTGCCTATAGTGCTTTTGAAGGTATCCCTTGTTTGCTTGCCTTTTACGCATGCATGACAAGGTCTCTCTTTGACATGCTTGACATTCGGGGCATCACGCACTAAGTTCTGAGAGAATAATTTATTAATAGTTTTAAAATTAATATGTGCTAGTCTCTTGTGCCATTGGTCAACAAAAGACGCACTATCTTTAGCCAAAAGACACTGGCGTGGAAGAATCTATACAAATAAAATTTAATCAAAACACATTCCTGCTTTTAGTGCCTGATAGAATTGTTTCCATATTGTCAACAGATTTTATCAAGCACTTGTCAGCGTGGAATTCAACTACGTATCGTTTATCGCATAGTTGGCTTATGCTAATGAGATTGTGTTCCAATCCTTTAACATAAGCTACATCGGAAAAGGATACGCTACCGTTAGTAATCATACCGTAGCCTTTGGTAATTCCTCGGTCTGAACCTCCAAAGATGACCTTTGGTCCGTTCAATACCGGTGAACAATTCTGGAGTAGGCTCCTCGTCCCGGTCATATGCCGAGAGCATCCACTGTCCAAGTACCAGATTGGCATTTTAGTGGTCTTTGGACATACCTGCAATCATATTCACTTAGCCTTAGGAACCCAAACATATTTGGGTCCTTGGTCTCGGGTTAGATTGCTCCCCCTATGAGTATTAGCCTCATGAGCGGTCATTCTCATGTTGCCAACTTGAGGAGTTGCAACATTTCTAGGATTAAACCAACAATTTGTGGCAAAGTGACAACCTCTACCACAACACCAACAGTAAAATCTATTGTATCTTTGCCTTCCAAACTCATGCTTGACCTTCTTGGGTGGAGGTCCAGCTGGGGTAGCATTGTTGGAGGAAGAAGCTTCATGATGATGGCAGCTACATGAAGTCTTCTCCTTCATAGGCTTTTCCACAACAGGTTTTACTTTTGGTGGTTTCTGGAAGTTATGACCATGAACATAGGGACCATAGCCCTGAAGAATCACTTCTTTATAAGGTGCCTTAAAGACACTTTCGCAAAAGTTACGGGGGCGGGTCCAACCTTTGTACCTTGACTTGGGCTTCTCCAGGATCGGCCTAGAGAAGTGTCCATAGGTGGACTCATAGTCGAATTCGTTCATAGGAAAGATAACTTTCTTGAACGATACTGGCTCAGAAGGAGCTTTCCCTTTTTCCTTGGCTAAGGCCTTCTTGTCATTCTTATTCTTTCTCTTGGCCTTGTTTATCCTAGAAGATTTACTAGGAGCGACAACATGGCCTAGTCCAGCTCCTTTGGCCTTAGCTGAGAATTCAACAAAGAGTGGAAGAACTGTCTTAGGCTTAGAGAAACTTTCAACAAGTTTCTTCTCAGGCTCGAGTTGTTTTTCCAACTCTTTGATGATTTCATCTTTAAGGTCGAGGTCCTTTAGAGCCTGATTGTATTCCTCAATAGCAAGATTGAAGTTCTCCTGAAGAGTGTTAGTCTTAGCGACTTCTTCTCTCAGGCTGCTCTCAGAAGCCTTTATAGACTTAATCTCTTTGGCCTGAGTTTCACAACTCAACGACACTTGTCGTAAGTTATGATTAACTCCTTGTACTGCGTCATGAGTTCAGACTCATCGTCAGAAGAGCTGTCCTCATGTTCATGTTTAGAACTTTCAGATTCAGAAAGAGGAGTATGATAATTTACCTCCCCAGTAAACTGGGGCTCTTGTTCATCATCTGATTGGGCCATGAGGCCGAAGTAGGCTTCCTCTTCTTCACCTGACTCAGATGAGTCGGAGTCACTGAGAGTTTTGCCCTTCTTGGCCACCAGGCTCTTCTCAGTTCTCTTCTTATGGTATGAGGATTTCTTTTCCTCTCTTCTGCCACCTTCCTTCTTTTTGTGGGGGCAGTCAGCTATGACGTGACCTGGCTTGTTGCAACAGTAGTAAACGATGTCAGTAGAAATCTGTTTGTTCTGTTTAGAATTATACCTGTCATGGCTACCCGAGCCTTTCTTTCTTTGATCATTATCGTCTCGTGATCTTCGGTAGGAGGCATCCTTGCCTCTCCATTGCTTCTTCTTGTTCAATAATTTCTTGAACTGTCGTGAAAGTAGTGAGAACTCTTCATCAGATAGTTCTGATCCTGAGGAGCTTGGCTCGGAGCTTTCTTCTTCACTGACTTCTTGAGCTGGTGCTGGTTGGGTAGCTTTTCCCTTCCTTGAACTGTCAGCCTTTAATGCAGTAGGCTTCTCTTTTAACGAGAAGCGACTTTTCTCTTCTTCAGCTTTCCTGGAGTTTATTTGCAGTTCATAGGACATCAGCTTCCCAAACAGATTTTGTGGATCTGTCTCTGCCAGTCTCCCAAACTCCCGAATGGCACAGACTTTGTTGTCCCATTCCTTGGTGAGAGATCTCAGAAATTTATCGTTCAGCTCTCCATTTGTGAAGACTCTGCCATACACTCTTAGGCCATTCACTATCTTGAAGAAATTTTCAAAGGTGTCAGCAATGGTCTCCTTTGGTCCTTGTTTGAAGGCTTCATATTTCTGGTTCAGAAGGGACCTTCTATCATCCCTCACTTCTTCAGTGCCTTCCATAAGAGTAACTAGAGATTGCCACATCTCTTTAGCTGATTGACAGTGAATCAGGTTTTGCAACATTGAGTTATCGACTGCACTTGCTATAATGTTTTTAGCCTTTTTGTCCAAAGAGACAAGTGCTATCTCGACCTTGTACAGATCTATCAATTTCTTGGGAACCTTGATGGTTGGATCTATGGTGGAGACGGTCATAGTAATATGGGGACCTTCTTCGACAATCATGAAGATCCGGGGGTCCACAGCTTCCATGAAGAATTTAATTCTTTCTTTCCACATGGGAAAATTATTCTTTGTGCACAGGGGAAGCTTGGCGAAATCTTTGACTTTGTCCATTGCTAGATTGAGTAACAACTTTCAGAAACAGGAACTTGATCAAGGTGTTAACCTTTTAAACGATCAAACTCCCTCTTATACCAATTGAAAGTGGAAAGTTGTTGACCTAAATCACCTAGAGGGGGGTGAATAGGTAAATCGTGCGTTTGTTTGCGGAATAAAAATTTAGAGATCTAGCGCACATAATCAAGCAATCACAGAAGGACACAAAAGATTTATAGTGGTTCCCCGTCCTTGGGTACGTCCACTTTACCTCACTGTTCTAGCAAATCACTAGATATGGCTACTCCACTATCTCGGATTGCAAACCAATCCTACGCCTCGGAACAACGTTCCTACAAACTCGATCAACAAGGGATCTACACTCGGAAGATAAAACTTCCTACCACTCGGAGATAAATCTCCTACAAAGAAAGTTGTTTGAATAAAAGTTACAAACAAAAATAACTCAGATCTGGATCTTGGTCTTCGTCTTCTTCGTTAAGAACTTTAGGCTTGATCAGGAAAGGTAGAAGAAGGCTGGACTATTTTCAAGAAACTGAGATCTGAAATCACCACGATAAACGAGAAATCCACAAGTCGTTGAAGCACGATCGGATCGGATGATTGTTCTTGATCTTGGATCGATCTAGGTAGCAGTGCTTGAGAGAACGTCGATCCAAAGCTTTCTTCCAGAAAACGCTAATGGCGGTGGCGACCGGATGATCGAGAGATTAGGTTTTCAGGAATTCTTTCTTAACAAGGACGAACGAGATTATCGTATTTTCTCTGTAATAACTTGTGTAATTAGTCAAATCTGAAAGGACCTATTTATAGGCAATCTCCAACGGTTATAATCATAATTATGGATGACACGTGGACCAATCAGAAAAGATTAATTCGAAATCTCGTCAAAACTGGAATTAGAGAATTTTCAGGAATAATGAAGTACTTAGTTCTCGAGAGGTCGAAATAGTTCTCGAGAACTATGTACTGACCTTTCTAAAACTATGGTAGGATCGCGATCATTGAACTTCTGGAAATGGCCTTGGACTTCTCGAGAACTTGGAATTATAGTTCTCGAGAACTATGCGGACTTTTCGAGAACTAAGACACTTCTCGAAAACTGATATAGAACTTCTTGAGAACTTAACAGAACTATTCGAGAGCTTAAAGGAAACTTCTTGAAAACTTGGTTAGCACTTCTCGAGAACTTAGTCAGAACTTTTCGAGAACTTTACTTAGAGTCAATTGCCAAAGAAAAATTTTGAACTTAGAACTTCTCGAGAACTTTGTTAAGAAGTTCTCGAGAACTCTATCGACTTCTCGAGAACTTCTAGTCTAGTTCTCGAGAACTTAGCTAGAGTCCAATTCCTGAAGAGAAGGGCAGAACTTTTCGAGAGCTAAGTAGTACTTCTCGAGAACTTCTATAGTAGTTCTCGAGAACTTTGTTAACCTCTCAAAAACTTCTACTTAGAGGAATTCTAGCTGTCCTTACTTCTCGAGAAGTAAAGTCTGAGCCTCTCGAGAACTATGTACTACTTCTCGAGAATTTTGAAGGAACTTCTCGAGAGATGGACTTAGAAAAATTTCTTAAGAATTCTATGAAAGATCTCCTTCTGGTCTTGTCTCCATCTTGTGTTCCAAAGTTTGAATATGAAGTGTATCCCAATTGAGAGGCTACATATGAGTCAACACTTTGGATCACCCAATGAGGGATTACACTGAGTGGTCCTGTGTTCCTGACCCACTGTAGATTGACATTGGTCTACACTTAGAACTGAGAATTTGCAAACACACAACAAGAGTACACATGTCAAATACACCTTAATTCATCTTAGTGCAAAGGGTTACTTCATGCAAATCTGGGTTATTGTGGAGATAATACCCAACAGAACCTATTCACCCCCCCTCTCTAGGTGTTTAGACATTCTTGAAACCAATTCTTTCAAGTGGTATAAGAGAGAGGTTACTCAAAATTAGACTTAACAGTCTGAGTATATCTCCAAGGTAGTAATAAGATAGCCAAGATGAGTTCAGGTGAAAATCACAAAGAACTTGGATTCATAAAGCTTCCTATATGTAGAAAGGAAACTTTTGGCATATGAAAAGAGAGGGTCAAATTATTCATGGAGGCATCTGATCCAAGAATTTACATCACTGTTTAAGAAGGGTCTTTCATCACTATGAAGACATCTGTTCTAGATGCAAATCTGAAAAACTCCAAAGAGTTATTTTGAGATGACCAAAGATGAGATCATCTTAGCCACTTTGGATAAGAGGGCACAAAATATAATTGTTAGTGCCATAGATGATTCTACATTTCAGAATTTTGTCCACTGCCAAACTTCAAAGGAAATGTGGGACACTTTAATTGTCTACATGGAGGGGACATCAAAAGAAAGAGAGGATGGGAAGTCCATGCTCAATCAAGAGTATGAAAGATTCAAACAAGCCAAGATAGATAGAATAGCTATATACTATGAAAAATTCTTCAGAATTGTTAATGAGCTGATGACTTATGGAAGGGCCTTCAACACTTATGAATTGAATGACAAGTTTCTCAGGTCATTAACCAAGGACTGGGATACCAAGGTCTGTGCCATCAGAGAAGTGGCCAGACTTGCAGATACTCCTCCACCAACCTTATTTGGAAAATTACTATCCTATGAAATGCAGTTGATTGCCAAAAAGGAAGAGGAAAAGAGCAGCAGGTTTATGGCAAAGATAAGTCTGTGGCTTTCAAAGTTTTAGCTACAAAGAAGGGCCTGAGAAAAACTCCTCCTCCCAGAAAAGTTGTTGATATTGATTCAGAAAGTTCAGACTCAAGCACATCAGATTGCCATAACTCTGATGAGGATTTTGCTGCCTTTTCCAGGCAATTCCAGAGGTTCCTGAAGAAAAAGAACTGGAGAAGCAGGCCATCCTCTTCTTCTTACTCCAAGGATGACTACTACAAGGGAAAGGAGAAATGCTCTAAAGAGGAAAGGTATGGTTCTAAACTTGGTAAACAAACTACTACTAAAAATGTTTGTTATTGTTGCAGCAAGCCATGACATGTTATAGCAGACTGTCCTGTTAAAAGAAAGGAGTCTGGTGAGAAAAAGAAAAACCAGCATAAAGGCAAGAAAGAGAAATCCTTTGTGGCCAAGAAATAGAAAAGCTGGACTGACTCTTCTTCATCAGAGTCAGAAAATGAAGAGGATGTTGAGGCCTATAGTAGGCTGTTCTCAACAGAGGAAGATTTTGTAGAAATAGAATTCTTGCAGTTGCTGAATGATATCAATAAAGCAGAAGATAGCCAATGCTTAGGGCTGATGGCCATAGCTGAGGATGGATACAGTCAGGAGCAGCCTGGTCCTAGTAAGGTACAGTCTTCACCTTTAGTGTCAGATTATATTACTAGCCCAGAGTCAGAAGCATTTTCATCAAGATATAAAGATGACTCTGAATCTGAAGGAGACATCAATCAACTGATTGATAATTATGGAGAGCTCCTGCAAGCCTTTAAGGAAAGCAGGCTCCTAGCCAAACAGCTGGCAAAGGAGAATGCCACTCTGAAGTTGGCTGCCTCAGACTCAATAAAAGTGCTGGATCTGAAGTTAAAAGAGATTAGTAAATTGAATAACATAACTGTTATTCAGATGGATATCATTACTTTCAAGAATAATCATATTAGGAATCTTGAAAGTAGACTCCAAAAGAAGAGGGAGCTAGTGGCCAAGTTCTCAAAACCTAGTTTTGTGTTACCTTTGATAGATTCCTTCTCTTCCCAAAAGGGTAAGAAGGGTTTAGGTTTCAAAGGAAGAACAAAAGCTGCCAATTCCAACAGAAAAGGCAAAGATCCAACTCAGCCACTTGATTCCAAGCATCCAATCTATTTTAAAAAGGTGGTTCAACCTTCTAACATGTATGACCATGATAGTATTTATGGTCACTGTGAGCAAGGCAGTAGAAATGGCAAGGGTGCTAGTGCCTATTGGGCAGTCCATGAGAAAACACAAATGGCCCATTTGTGTTTGGTGTACCAGCCCCAACAATCAAGGACAAGGTAGCAGCTGACTCACAAAGTCTGCTAGTTTATTATCAAGCTAAGGGAAAATCTATTAGGAAAGTAGACTTAGGAATATCTGAAGCTATCAGAAGTATGCATTTTGAAAAGAAGGCAGTTGTAGATAGGGTTCAAGATATCCCAAGTACTTCTGTTGCCAGACAAGTCCCTAAGCAAGCCTTGGCTGAAAGACTTAAGAAAAGAGCTGATGTACTAGCTGATTTAAGAACTGCAAACAACATTACTGTTAAGCCAGTTCTTAAAAGAAAGTACAATGTACATGAGTGCTGGTGTTGTGGCAAAGTGAGTCACTATGCCATTGATTGCTGACACAATAAGAGTGTCTAGAGGAGTAATGTTGGTCTATCTGTCAGAAGAACTGAAGGTAGGCATGCTCAGTTTAGATCTAACTTGCACCTAGGACCTAATAAAATTTGGGGTTCTAAGGTTAGATAATTTATTTGTTGCAGGTTAGGGCAAGGGGCCATACCCATACATAGTACTTGGACAGTGGATATTCCAGACACAAGACTGGAACAAGAAGCATACTAAAGGAATACACTTCTATTGAGAATGGTCCCAAAGTTATCTTTGGGGGCTCAAAAAAAGGGGTAACTAAAGGTTTGGGTAAGATAACTAACGACATAGTAACTATCACACAAGTAGCTTATGTGAAAGTTTTGAAACATAACCTTATAAGCATAAGTCAACTATGTGATCTGGGCTATGACATTTCTTTCCTCAAGGATGAGTGTCAAATTAGAAGGTCAAGTGACCAAGGGGTTATCTTGACAGGCACTAGGAGAGGAAATATTTATTGTCTAGACTTTGAGTGTGAGAGTGAGGACACTCCTATATTTCTAGTTACAGATGAGAAAGTTTCTAATTATGTCAAATGGCATAAGAGGCTAGCTCACCTAAACTACAAGACCATAAGTAGACTCTTTAGTGAAGAGTTGGTGAGGAATGGTCCTGAAGTTAAGTGCATTAAGGAGGGAATTTGCTCAGCTTGTCAAAATGGCAAGCAGACCAGGTCTTCCTTCCAAAGTCTTGATACCAAAGACTCAGTGAGGAGTTTATACCTCCTACATATGGATCTATTTGGTCCTATGCCAGTTCATAGTTTAGGTAGGAAAGTCTATACCCTTATGGTGGTTGATGACTTTTCCAGGTTTGCTTGGGTATTCTTCCTAGGGAGAAAATCTGAAACCCCAGATATCTTTTAAACTTTTGTCAAGCAAATTCAGAATGAATTTAATAGTTCTGTGGTCAAGATCAGAAGTGATCATGGGATTGAGTTTCAGTCTGAATGCATGACAAAGTTCTGTGAAGGGCTTGGGATTCATCAAGAATTCTCCTCACCTAAAACTCCTCAGCAAAATGGAATTGTTGAAAGGAAGAATAGAACTTTAATTGAGGCAGGTAGGACCTTATTAATTGACACTTCTCTCCCAGAATATTTCTGGGCAGAGGCAGTAAATACTGCTTTTCATGTTCTCAATAGAGCTTCCATCACCAAATGCCACAAAATGACTCCTTATGAGATTTTGAAAGGCAGAAAACCAAATTTATCCTATTTTAGGATTTTTGGTAGCAAGTGTTATGTACTAAACAATGGTAAGTCTCATTTGACTAAGTTTGCTTCCAAGTCTCAAGAAGGGATATTTTTTGGGTACAACAATTGTAACACCCCAAATTGTTGTAGGAGCGACGGGGAACGTTTTTGGGCCAAGTCGGGTTTTTGGTGCAGGTGACACGGGCCCCGACACGGGCGTGTCGGAGGCCGTGTCGGGCGTGTCGAGCTCGAGCCGTGTCGTCGACCAGTTCAGGTCGACGATGGTCGTGTGGTGGAACACGGCCTAGGACACGGGCGTGTCCCAGGCCATGTCACACCTGTGCTGTGCGGTTGGGTGCACGGGTAGTGACACGGGCACGAACACGGGCGTGTCCGGTTTGACACGGGCGTGTCCGATGCCATGTCACCAAGCCGTGTACCCCTCTGACTCCAAACTGGTGATTTATTGCACACGGGGGGCGTGACATGGGTCCCGACACGGGCGTGTCGCAGGCGACACGGGCGTGTTGGAGGCCGTGTCACATGCCGTGTGCTGGTTTTCAATTTGGGTCGAGACGGCGAGTGAGATACACGGCCAGGCACACGGCCGTGTGCCAACCCGTGTTCGGCCCAGATTTTATGATTTCAGATCTAATCTTGACCGTTCGTTTCCTTGACTTTGGATCCGACGGTGGGGGGCTGCTCCTGGGTGGTTTTAGCCGGGATTTAGGGTTGGGAATCCTCATTTCCCTTAGCCATTCTCTCTCTAAGAGTTTAGAGAGAAGGGAGAGCAAGGAGGAAGGAGGAGTCCAAGATCCGACCGCCGGAGGAGCTTCGGAGCTCCGAATCGCGATCCGAGTCTAGATCCGCGGAGGTGACGCCGTTGCGGTGCTTTCCAACCGCATAGTTTTCGATGGCGCCGCAGAAGAATGCAAGGGTAACGATTTCTCATCCTTGGGCATGTGAAGCCCTCTTTTCCTTTGCATAGGAAGCCCGCTCTCGCGAGTGAGCGAAGAGTTGGAGCGTTCCTTGGGGTAGATATGTGAAGTCCCCCTTGTGTAGAGTCCGTTTGCGATAACGGACATAGGCGTTGTGTGTGAAGCCTATCCGGACAAGTAAAGCCAGATCGGTGATGTTGCATTGCATACGAACCGGGGAAGACTCCGGGTGTTTGGGCGTTTTTCGGGTTTTCTACGTGGTAGATTGCAACAGGGAGCCTTGGGGATTAACTCCAAGGTGCACCCAGAAAACTGGGCAAAAGCGAGTTTTGCCAACACGGTGGCCGGGGAGCCAACGTGAACATAATCGGGTTATGTGATTGTTGTGGCGAAAACGGGACTCGGTGAGTCTTGACCTGCGCATATGGCTTAAATTGCCGTTGCGGTATGAGCACGGGTCAGGCAGAACCGTACCCGGTCTATATCGTTCGGTAGGACCGTTGGCATGGATGAGGGTCTTCGGCGGTCTATGGCTTAAATTGCCGTGACCAAGGCCAGGAAGGCAAAATGCTCATATGGACGACCGTTCAAGAGGCGGTGGTGGATTGGGAACGTCTATGGCTTGAATTGACGTGACGTTGGCCGGTTCGCCGAGAATGTGCCCTGAGTGCACGGGGTGTGTGGCCGTGCGAGCCTACGCCTGTGTTGATGTGTGTTTACATTAATAGCATTGCCTATACTAATGAAGTGCAGGGAAAGAGCATCGCCGCCCCGATTTTGGGGGCGGGATCGTTATAATTTGGTCAGCATTGCTGACCGTTGCTATTGTTTGCCACCGGGCGGTGGTTTGTGGCTTGCAGGTGCTGCGGAGCAGAGCGGGAAATAGCGGGCTAAAGCCCTTGTTGCTGTGCCGGCCCTCGAAAGCCTAATTGCTTATGTATCTTTCCCGTTTTCATGTATGGCCGGCCTGCGTGCCGAAGTTTGGAAAACACTATTTTGTTAAGTGAACTGTGTAAGGCCTTAAGGCCAGTTCTCTTTTGTGTATGATTACATTCCTGAGTTGGTAGTGGACATTCATGCTTTGTAGCAGGGTTCTTATTTTCTTTTGCAACTTAATAATTTGCTTCCGCTAGGTGTTGTGTAGGACGACATGATTGGTTGAATGGTTTCAACGCGTAACCAACCGGTCTGTCCGTAGTATATGGCGTCGGGCCCCGGCCGGACCTACTGCTATATGCTATGTGATGGATAGGGGTGTTACAAATTGGTATCAGACTATTGGTTTCGGTCAAGCTTAAATGAATTTGTGGACGAATTCACTTTAAGGGGTGGTGAGCACATGCGTGTGTCATCGTTATAACATGAAAAGAACCCATGAATGTCCACTTAGGAATGAAAATATACATGTTTGAGGAACCTGCGTGTTCCTATAATTGCTGTTTGCAGTAATTTTTGGGTCGCTTATCGGTGTTTTGCACGATTATAGGTGACCAGAAGTGGTGCTGGGTCGTCTGAACGGCCAGGTTCTGAGGCGAGAAGTGCGCCAAGCGATGCGCCTGCAACACCTCCGTCTGCCGAGACCATTAGGTTGGTGGCAGAAGCGGTCATGGCAATGATCAATGCGCAGCCTGCAAGGCAGGTATAGCAGCCCACTCCTGCTATGGAGCAAGTACCTCTTCAGACGGCAGAGCAAAGGAGGGTTGAGCAAGTAATGTTGGAGCCAGAGTTGCCTCGGAGAGCAACGGAAAGACAACTGAAGCACGTGATGGGCTTTCACCCACCTGTATTCACGGGCGCAGAAACCCCGACCCAAGCAGAGGATTGGCTCTCAAGGGTCAACAGGGTGATGACTGCGATGGAAATGGAAGAGTGGCAGAAGACCACTATAGCGACGTTCCTTTTGGATGGGGACGCAAGGTTATGGTGGGAAGGCCTAGAGCTACATCAGTTGCGGGGAAGGCCGTTGGCCGAAGTTTCGATGGAGGAGTTTGCGAGACTGTTCATGGCTCGATACCTCCCCTCGGCGCAAAGGATTGCGCTAGAAAGCGAATTTCAGAAGTTGGTGCAAGGGGATTGTACCGTTGATGAGTACCTCCACGAGTTTACTCGGTTGGGGAGATATGCCGGCGCTACCTTCGCAGACAAGGAGCGCAAGACGAGTCGCTTCTATGAAGGGCTAAGAGATGATTTAAGGTTGCTACTGTCGGGGCCCAAGGCGCAGGGTTTCATGACCCTGGTCAATTCGGCCCGGTCCTTGGAGAAGGACATGAAGAATGTCCAAGCAAAGAAGGAATCCGGTAGCAAGAAAGCGGAGTTCAAGGCACCGACTACGTCGAAGTCGGGCTACCGCAAATTATATAAGAAAGCTAAGACGTCGGGTCCAGCTACTTCAGGTGCCTCGAGGACAACTACCAATCGAACCCCGGGCGCTTGTTTCACGTGTGGGAAGCCGGGGCACTTTGCCCGTGATTGCTGGAGTGGACGCTCAAAGTCCGAAAGGAAACAAGGAGCTACCTACGAGGAGAAGGGCAAAGCGGTGGAGTCGACCGCGTCCTACTATGCTCCGACTCAGCCTAGAGTCTATAACTTGGGCCAGCAGGAGGCCATCAAGCAAGCGGATGTGGTGACAGGTATGAGTTAATTTATAGCAAGTTAGCTTTAATACCGTTATCTATTGCTTGTTAGCCTAATATTGTTTGTATAGGCTTTGTTGTGATTAGCGATAGTCCGGCACGGGCACTGTTCGATACGGGAGCTTCACACTCCTTCTTGTCCGAATGCTTTATATCGCGCATCGGAGTCCCTTCTTCGATGGCGAAGGACAAGTTGGATGTGCTGCTACCGAATGGGTGCTCGATGCGTGCGGACAGGGTGTGCGCCGTAAAGGTTCACATTGGGAGCCAAGAGTTCGACTTGCTAGCGTCATTGCTGCCGCTAGTAGAGTTCGACGTGATCTTTGGAATGGATTGGCTGTCAGAGCAGAAAGCTTGGATTGACTGTGACCGGAAGGAGGTCAAGCTGGGTGTAGGGCGGGAGACTATATTCGAGGAGTTAAAAGGGTCGAGCAAGACACTGATGTCTGCTCTTCAGGTGGTGAAGGCGGTTCGTGCTGGTGCAGAGCTGCTCTTCGCAATAGTGGGGACTGTGGAGCCAAAGTCTCCGTTGGACAGCATCCCCGTGGTTTGCGAATACCCTGATGTGTTCCCGGATAGTCTTCCCGGAGCCCCACCACAGCGGGAGATTGATTTCACCATCGAGCTCGTACCGGGGGCCAAACCGGTATCACGTGCTCCGTATAGGTTGGCGCCTAAGGAAATGGCAGAGTTGAAAGTTTAGCTAGAGGAGCTGATGGAGCAAGGATATGTGCGTCCAAGCTCGTCGCCTTGGAGCGCACCGGTCCTCTTCGTTAAGAAGAAGGACGGGAGTATGCGGCTGTGTATCGACTATAGAGAGTTGAACAAGCTGACGGAGAAGAATAAGTACCCGATCCCGAGGATTGATGATCTCTTTGATCAGTTAGTCGGATCGTCGGTATACTCCAAGTTGGACTTGAAGTCGGGGTACTATCAGCTGAGGATCAGGGAGTGTGATATCCCGAAGACGGCGTTCAGTACGAGGTATGGGCATTTCGAGTTCACGGTCATGCCGTTTGGACTGACGAATGCGCCATCGGTGTTTATGGATCTGATGAACAGGACGTTCAGAGATTTCCTGGATCGCTTTGTGATCGTCTTTATTGACGATATTTTGGTATACTCGCAGTACGAAGAAGACCACTTCAAGCATTTGCATTTGGTGTTGGAGACTTTGAGGAGGAATGAGCTTTACGCAAAGTTCTCCAAGTGCGAGTTCTGGCTACCCTCGGTAGCATTCCTTGGTCATATAGTGAGTGGGGAAGCTATAGCGGTGGATCCGGCGAAGATTGTTGCGATACGGGAGTGGCCTGCGTTATCTTCTATCGCGGAAGTCCGTAGTTTTCTCGGGCTTGCCGGATATTACAGGCGCTTCGTAGAGAACTTCTCGCGGGTAGCGTTACCTCTCACGAAGTTGACAAGGAAGGATCAGAAATTCTTATGGACGCAAGAGTGCGTGCAAGCTTTTGAGGAGCTGAAGAGGCGGTTGACCACGACGCCAGTGCTTAGTTCGCCGAGTGGGACCGAGGGCTTTGAGGTGTATAGCGACGCTTCGGGTAGTGGCTTGGGCTGCGTGTTGTTGCAGCATGGAAGTGTGATCGCATATGGATCGCGTCAGCTGAAAGTGCATGAAAGAAATTATCCGGTGCACGACTTGGAGTTGGCGGCCGTGATTTTTGCACTCAAGTTGTGGAGGCACTACCTATACGGCGTAAGGGTCGATATATACACCGATCACAAGAGCTTAAAATACTTGTTGGATCAAAAGGACCTTAATATGAGGCAGAGGAGGTGGATGGAGTTTCTGGGGGACTACACCTTCAAGATACATTATGTACCCGGGAAGGGCAACACAGTTGCGGATGCGCTGAGCCGCAGGGCTCCCGCCCGAGCCAACTGGTTGTCGGTGCATGATGAGCAGCTAGTGCGGGAGTTGGAGGAGCTTGAGATCTGTTGCGTTGACAAGCAGACGAGCGCCAAAGCAATGTTAAACTGGACAGAGGTGCAGTATGACCTGGCTGACCGGGTTCGGCAGGCATTGGAGTTAGATGACTCCATGAAAGAGCTTATGGAGGCCGCTCTGGATGGGTCAAATTCCCAGTTCTCGGTGGATGATGGTTTGTTAAGGAAGGATCATCGGTTGTGCGTCCCGAGTGGGGGTAACCTCCGGGCGTAGTTGATGTACGAGGCTCATCATACCAAGTACTCAATCAACCCAGGGAGCACAAAGATGTATCATGATCTCAAGAAGCTGTTTTGGTGGCCGGGGCTTAAGAAGGATGTGGCGTTGTACGTGGCTAAATGCCAAACGTGCGCCTTGGTGAAGGCGGAGTGCCAAAAGCCGGGAGGATTTCTGAAGTCCTTGCCTATACCGGAGTGGAAATTCGACGATATATCTATGGACTTTGTGCACGGGTTGCCAAGGTCGCAGAAGGGGAACGACGCCATCTGGGTGATCGTAGATCGTCTAACCAAGCTGTCGCATTTCATTCCGCATAGGAAGGATGATCCAGTGGAGAAATTGGCAAAGTTGTATGTTGACAATATTGTTAGGCTGCATGGTGTGCCCCGTAGCATTGTGAGTGATCGCGATGGGCGGTTCACGTCAAATGATTGGAGGTTGGTGCAGCAGATGCTCGGGACAAAGTTAAAGTTCAGCACAGCTTTCCATCCGCAGACGGATGGGCAGACCGAGAGGGTCAATAGAACGATGGAGGACATGCTCCGCATGTGTGTTCTAGACTTCGGGAAGAATTGGGAAGACCACCTTTATTTGGTGGAGTTCGCATACAACAACAGCTACCAAGCGAGTATACAAATGGCGCCCTTCGAGGCCCTGTATGGTAGGAAGTGTCGCACGCCATTATCGTGGCTTGAAGCGGGTGAGGCAAGGTTGTACAAGAAACAGGAGGCGGAGAGTGCTACCTCGTTAGTACGGATCATTCGGGAGCGCTTGTTGATCGCTCAGGACCGGCAGGCGAAGTATTATAATGCTAAGCACCGGAACGTGGAGTTCGCGGTAGGCGATTGGGTATACCTGAAAGTGAAGCCGTTCAAGGGGGTTTCGCGGGTGAGACGCTTGAAGAAGCTGAGCCCAAGATACCTTGGACCTTTTGAGGTTCTGGAGCGAGTCGGCGAAGCTGCATACCGTTTGAAGCTATCGGTGGAGTTGAGTGGATTACATGATGTGTTCCACATTTCTGTGTTGCGGAAGGCGGTGCAAGAGCCTTCGCAGGTGATCGCGGTTGACCAAGTGCCGGTGGACGAAGGGTTGACGACAAGGGTCAAGCCCGTTCGTATTGAAGATGTTGAGGTCAAGAGGCTTCGTAACAAGGAGATCCGGATGGTTAAGGTCCGGTGGGATAACTGCGGGCGTGAGGAGCTCTCTTGGGAACGGGAGCAGACTATGCTCGAGGAGTACCCAGAATTATTCCGCTCAGGTACTGTTTTACGTTAAGTCCTGTTTTTCCTTTATTAATTTCGTGGACGAAATTCTTTAAGGGGGGTAGAATTGTAACACCCCAAATTGTTGTAGGAGCGACGGGGATCGTTTTTGGGCTAAGTCGGGTTTTTGGTGCAGGTGACACGGGCCCCGACATGGGCGTGTCGGAGGCTGTGTCGGGCGTGTCGATCTCGAGCCGTGTCGTCGACCAGTTCAGGTCGACGATGGTCGTGTGGTGGAACACGGCCTAGGACACGGGCGTGTCCCAGGCCATGTCACACCTGTGCTGTGCGGTTGGGTGCACGGGTAGTGACACGGGCACGAACACGGGCGTGTCCGGTTTGACACGGGCGTGTCCGATGCCGTGTCACCAAGCCGTGTACCCCTCTGACTCCAAACTGGTGATTTATTGCACACGGGGGGCGTGACACGGGTCCCGACACGGGCGTGTCGCAGGCGACACGGGCGTGTCGGAGGCTGTGTCACATGCCGTGTGCTGGTTTTCAATTTGGGTCGAGACGGCGAGTGAGCTACACGGCCAAGCACACGGCCGTGTGCCAACCCGTGTTCGGCCCAGATTTTATGATTTCAGATCTAATCTTGGCCGTTCGTTTCCTTGACTTTGGATCCGACGGTGGGGGGCTGCTCCTGGGTGGTTTTAGCCGGGATTTAGGGTTGGGAATCCTCATTTCCCTTAGCCATTCTCTCTCTAAGAGTTTAGAGAGAAGGGAGAGCAAGGAGGAAGGAGGAGTCCAAGATCCGGCCGTCGGAGGAGCTTCGGAGCTCCGAATCGCGATCCGAGTCCAGATCCGCGGAGGTGACGCCGTTGCGGTGCTTTCCAACCGCATAGTTTTCGATGGCGCCGCGGAAGAATGCAAGGGTAACGATTTCTCATCCTTGGGCATGTGAAGCCCTCTTTTCCTTTGCATAGGAAGCCCGCTCTCGCGAGTGAGCGAAGAGTTGGAGCGTTCCTTGGGGTAGATATGTGAAGCCCCCCTTGTGTAGAGTCCGTTTGCGATAACGGACATAGACATTGTGTGTGAAGCCTATCTGGACAAGTAGAGCCGGATCGGTGATGTTGCATTGCATACGAACCGGGGAAGACTCCGGGTGTTTGGGCGTTTTTCGGGTTTTCTACGTGGTAGATTGCAACAGGGAGCCTTGAGGATTAACTCCAAGGTGCACCCGGAAAACTGGGCAAAAGCGAGTTTTGCCAACACGGTGGCCGGGGAGCCAACGTGAACATAACCGGGTTATGTGATTGTTGTGGCGGAAACGGGACTCGGTGAGTCTTGACCTGCGCATATGGCTTAAATTGCCGTTGCGGTATGAGCACAGGTCAGGCGGAACCGTACCCGGTCTATGTCGTTCGGTAGGACCGTTGGCATGGATGAGGGTCTTCGGCGGTCTATGGATTAAATTGCCGTGACCAAGGCCAGGAAGGCAAAATGCTCATATGGACGACCGTTCAAGAGGCGGTGGTGGATTGGGAACGTCTATGGCTTGAATTGATGTGACGTTGGCCGGTTCGCCGAGAATGTGCCCTGAGTGCACGGGGTGTGTGGCCGTGCGAGCCTACGCCTGTGTTGATGTGTGTTCACATTAATAGCATTGCCTATACTAATGAAGTGCAGGGAAAGAGCATCGCCGCCCCGATTTTGGGGGCGGGATCATTATAATTTGGTCAGCATTGCTGACCGTTGCTATTGTTTGCCACCAGGCGGTGGTTTGTGGCTTGCAGGTGCTGCGGAGCAGAGCGGGAAATAGCGGGCTAAAGCCCTTGTTGCTATGCCGGCCCTCGAAGGCCTAATTGCTTATGTATCTTTCCCATTTTCATGTATGGCCGGCCTGCTTGCCGAAGTTTGGAAAACACTATTTTGTTAAGTAAACAATGTAAGGCCTTAGGGCCAGTTCTCTTTTGTGTATGATTACATTCCTGAGTTGGTATTGGACATTCATGCTTTGTAGCAGGGTTCTTATTTTCTTTTGCAACTTAATAATTTGCTTCCGCTAGGTGTTGTGTAGGACGACATGATTGGTTGAATGGTTTCAACGCGTAACCAACCGGTCTGTCCGTAGTATATGGCGTCGGGCCCCGGCCGGACCTACTGCTATATGCTATGTGACGGATAGGGGTGTTACAACAATAATAGTAGAGCATATAGGATCTATAACTTGACTACACAAGTTGTAGAAGAATTTGTCCATGTTATCTTTGATGAGTCTAAGTTAATTAACTGTGAGCTGCTAAACACTTTTTCTAGTCCTGCAGGTTTAAAAGATAAGATGAATAATCTGACCATCAGGGAAGATAAACCAGCAGGCCAAGAAATTAAAGATAATAAAATGATGTCTAGGGGGAGCTCAAGACATACAAGCTGAAATTGAAGAACAACCAGCTGAAGACATTGAGGATCAGCAAGCTGAAGAAAGATTGCCTCTAGCTATGAGACATTTAAGAGATCATCCAGCTCATCAAATCATTGGCGATGCAAGTCATGGTGTAATGACCAGAATCAAGAGCTTGAACTTAGCACTATGTTCAAGCTTTCTGTCTCAAATGGAACTAAAGAAGTTTGAAGAGGCTATCCAAGATTCATTTTGGATTGGTGTTATGCAGGAAGAGCCGAACCAATTCAAGAGATGCAAAGTTTGGAAACTGGTTTCCAAACCTAAGGGACATAATGTGATAGGGACTAAGTGGATCTACATGAATAAGTTAGATGAAAATAACATTATTGTTAAGAACAAAGCCAGATTGGTGGCAAAAGGCTACAGGTAGGAAGAAGGAATAGACTTTGACCAAACCATTGCCCCAATAGCAAGGCTGGGAGCAATAAGACTATTCCTTGTCTATGCAGCCCATAAAGGATTAAAGGTCTTCCAGATGGATGTCAAGTCAGCATTCCTGAATGAAGATCTAAAAGAGGAAGTATATGTGGATCAGCCATCAGGTTTTGTAGATCCACACTTTCCTGATCATGTTTATAGTCTTAAGAAAGCTCTATATGGGTTGAAACAAACCCCTAGAGCATGGTATGAGACAGTGTCTACTTTTCTCATTGAGAACAAATTCTCAAGGGGGAAAATAGACAAGACTCTATTCTTGAGGGAATCAAAGAGCAAGATTATCGTAGTTCAGATATATGTTGATGACATAATCTTTGGATCTACTGAGAACAACCTTTGTAGGAAGTTTGCCAAACTTATGCAAGAGAAGTTTGAGATGAGCAGCATGGGTGAGCTAAAGTTCTTCTTAGGACTTCAAGTAAGACAAACTGATGATGACTTGTCCATATCCCAATCTAAGTTCAACAGGGAGTTGATTAAAAAATATCGCATGGAGACTGCCTCCACCATGAAAACTCCAATGGGGTCAAGTATGTTTTTAGGCAAAGATGAGGTAGGGAAACCTGTTGATGAGACTTTGTATAGAGGGATAATTAGATCCTTACTATACTTGACTGCAAGTAGACCTGACATCATGTATGCTACATGTGTATGTGCAAGATACCAGGCTTTCCCTAAAGAGTCTCATTATTCTACTGCAAAGAGAATTTTAAGATATCTTAAGGGAATACCAGATCTTGGTCTATGGTAACCTAGGAATGAAGATTTTCTACTAACAGGTTTTTCAGATGAAGACTTTACAGGCTACAAGGAAGACAGGAAAAGTACCACAGGTACATGCCAATTTCTAGGTGGAAGATTGGTGTCATGGAGCAGCAAAAAGCAGACAAGTGTTGTTATATCCATAGTAGAGTCAGAATACATAACAGCTGGAAGTTGATGTGCTCAATTGCTTTGGATAAAACATCAACTTGAAGATTATGACATCAAGATAAGTAAAACACTTTTGTATTGTGATTCAACTAGTGCTATATCAATTACTAGAAACCCTATTTCACATAGTAGAATAAAGCACATTGAAATTAGATACCATTTTATTAGAGAACATATTGAGAAAGAGGACATAAGTCTAGAATTTGTTTTTACTGATAAACAAGTAACAAACATATTCACTAAACCTCTAGATGAAAGTAAATTCAATTATTTTAAATTGAATTAGGCATGTTGAACCTGGAATAGGATGGTAGATTAAGAAAAATTCTACTCAACATATGATTAAGTAAGTTATGTGTCGATACAAGTTAAGAGTTGGTCGACACACAGTAGTTGGTGTCGACACATAAAGTGGTCTATGTCGACACTCAGTAGTGGGTGTCAACACATAGAGTTGTTGACACTCAGACGTTCGTGTTGACACATAAAGTCATCTGTGTCGACACTTAGAAATTAGTGTTGACACATAGGGTTGTCAAGACTCTAAAATCTTTGTCAAGACTTTAACAGTTTGTGTCGACATATGCAACTCTAATTTCAGCCCGCCTTTTGACCTTCCCTATTTAGAAAAGTATAAATAGGAGGAAACAAGATATTGTCGACTACGCCCTCAGAAATCTCGAGACTAAACCATCAGTGTCGACAAGAAATTCTTCTTCTCTCTCTTCAACATCCACTTCTCTCATCTCGAATGGCGCCCAAGATGGACAACAACATTAACGAAGGTTATGAGCTTGTTCGGGGAGCGTTCAATGATGCGGAACAAGATATCAAATCGGTGGTGGATTATCTGGTTTCAGAACCAAAAAAATTATGGAAGAAGGAAGTTCTAGAATTCTATTCCAATGCTACATTGAATTCAAAGGGGAACAAGATTAAATCAACTGTTCACGAAGAAACAGTAAAAATATCCCTCAAAAGTCTGAGAAAATCCCTTCAACTACCAAGGATTAAAGAAGAAACAGAGATTGATTCTACACTAACTGCAGAAGCCCTCAAATGGTGTGGGCTGCCCTCAACCACAAACATTGGATCATCCATGACTAGGAAAGTGATGAACTCCAAAGGGAAATTTCTATCAGAAATTATTGGGAAGGTAGTTCTCTATAAAACTGGTGGGCATGATAGAATCTCATCCTACATGTTCAGTCTAATGACAAGAATAATCTTCTAGGTGAAGACTGACTAAAGTACCATTATCTTTAACAAGATTAAGGAAAGCATTAAGAAGCCAAACCTAGGCAGAATATTAAGTTTGTATCTAGTTGTCAGCATACCTGAGGTATTAAACAAGATTGTTGGCTCTAAGATTAATCACATGAGGAGAATGAATATAAGAATCCTGTCTAGGTGGGATAGAGTATTGTCCAAGGAAGACCCTACACCTAAGCAGAAGTCCAAACAGGTCACAAAATCAAAGAAAGAAACATTGCAAGCTGAGGAGTCCTCCAGTGACTCAGAAGAAAGGATTGAATTCAGCTTTGATGAAGATAATACTGAATTACCAAGAATTCTCGCACTCACACACCTGGAAATGAAGCTCAAATCCAGGGGGAGACTGCCCATTTGACAGATAATCAAGAGATATCAGTACTTGGAGAAGCTGTCAAAGAAGCCCAGCTAGACAGTGAGACTACAAACCTCACTGTAATGGAAGTGGTACATGACATCAACACAACTGCTGACCCTTTTGGAAGAAAGGCACAAGATTTACATATTCCTGATCTGCCAGAGAAACCTCAGGCTCCTGAGACTGATGTAATCCTAGAATTAGAGACTGACTTCCAAGGGGATGAACAAGAGGTACACAAGAAAGATATTTTTGCTGATGTACAAAATTCTACAAGGGTTGAGGGGGAGGTGCCAGACCTAACCCCAAGACTAGATATAGATGTTCCAGGCACTATAGTGGAACTTGAAATGTCATATGATTCAGAGAATGAGGAAGAAGCCTAAGTACTTAAGAAAAGAAAAATCATGGAGCTAAGAAAGAAGAGTTCAGGTTACAAGAAAGCCTTAAAGGCTGGATCCTCATCTACTGCCCCTACAATGGATTTTAGTTCTCTGTTAGTACAGCTGCAAGTCAAACTAGATGAGCAAAGAATTACACTAGAAAAGTATGTGAATGAAAGCCACAAGAAGATACAGTTGAATCTGGCATAGGACATCAAATCTATAAGATTTGAGGTAAATTTGCCCAAGAAAGAAATGACAAACTGCTTTCATAAGGGAGGAAAGGTTGTGGTATATATTGCCAAACAACAACAAAACACTAAAACTGAAGTGGATGATCTAGGTGTTAAGCAAGGTTTTGTTCTAGAAAATCAGAAAAGGATGAATGAGAATTTGATGGAAATACATTCCATCACTCTGAAAAAGTTGGCTGAACAAACCACTAACATAGAAACACATATGGACACCAAAGTATCTGCTATAGAAGCATAGATGAAACTGGATTTGGCAGCAGTTGATACTGCTATCAAAACTTCTGAGTCTGCAATTTCAGCTCATGTAAAGAAGTTTAAAGCCTACTATACCACTGGGAACTATCATATTGCAGATCAAATAAGGTTTCAGAAAAATTATCTCAGAGATGATATTCATAGAGAAGTCATAAAGGGGGAGAGAGTATTAGTTCAGGATAGCTCTGAACATGCTAAATAGATATCTAATAGTATCAGAGCTACCTTGGTATATCCACCCTTGTGTGATGACAACAATACTGCAGAATCTGGATGCCAACCTGCATTTTTGGAGGGGATGCAACATGAAGTAGCTCAAGTCATATATCCCCCTTCTAAGTTTGAAGAAATCCAACAGGCAGTCCAGAATATGTACATCCCTCCACTGGAAAAATTGCCAGTAATCTCTGAGGAAGTGGACATGGCTGACTTAGTTTTGCTTAAAGAGCATGAGGCCTAAGTATCAAAGAAGAGATTCAGAGAACAGGTTGAGGCTATTCCTAATTTTGAGAAATGGAGTCCAACCTCCAGAAGCATCATCTTAACTGCATGGAAATGCAGTTGCTGAAAATCAATATGACAAGGGTAAGTTGTACTCCAAACAGGAATGAGATAAATATATTGCACAACAAGAAACAATCTACAAATTCAGGAAGAACTTGAATGCTGAAAGAATCCCTGTAAACTCCATAGAGCCTTGCAAGTACTTCCCAAAACCATTCTATTACTTTGAAAGGTAAAAGCTAAAAGCTGCTTAACTTAAGGCCAAAGACATCAAGGGTAAGAAGCCTGTTACTGATACTGATGCTGAAGTCAAAGCTACAATTCAAATAGGCAAATGGATTGTCATCAAGGAACTAGATCAACCTTAACTTTAGATTGGCTAGGTTCTAGAAGAACTATGTAGACCTTTTGTTGTTCTTATAAAAACATAAACCTTGTAATCTTACTTTGGTTATATGATAAAGAAATTCTTGGTTGATAACAATTTATATATCTATGTCTCTGAGTTGCATGATTTCCTTATGATATTTTATTTTGAATATTTGTGTGTAACATGCTAGATCTGCTCATGATTAACTCTGTTTGAAATGTCTGAATACATCATGTTTATTACTTTTGTTATATTGATGTATATCATTGACTAAGAGTTATGACTTCTCCAAATAGAGGGAGATTGTTGGGTACATTGAAAATTGTGTACCTAATTTGGAGAAGCCTCACATGACTTAATACTATATATTAGGTTGTATTTGATGGTGTATTGAGTTTACTTGTGCAGGCAGAAGTATGCAGAAAATATTCTAAGTACAAAAGTGTCGAGACATTTGTAATATGTCGACATCTTTAAAGAAGCAGCGTCGAGACTAGAGAAAAAGTTGTGTCAACACACAGGACTTGTGTCGACACATGGAATTTTAGTCGACAACAGCTGTGTCGACACTTAGGACTAGTGTCGACACACTTAGATTTGAAGTGCTGATATTAGTAGAAGGTCTGTGTCGACACACAGGACTTGTGTCGACTTACAGAGTTTGAGTCTACATCAGTTGTGTCGACAGTTTCTGAAGTATGTCAACACATTTTACAAAGACAGTGTAGAGAATAAATAAAGAGCTATGTCGACAATTTCTGAAGTGTGTCGACAACATTAAAGGAGTTGTGTCGACACATTCTACCAAAGCTTTGTCGGTAGTTTCTGAAGTTTGTCGACAACACAAAAGGAAGTGTATCGACACATAATTCATCTGTGTCGACACATACTTCATCTGTGTCGACACATACTTCATCTGTGTCTACACATACTATCCTTGTGTCTCGACACATTCAGCTGAGTTAAATAACTCTAAGTACCAAATCTCAAGACTAAAGACTTGACAGCTGCTAGAATTGTCAAGGCCTGTTAGACATGCCAGAACTGTCAGATGTCAGTAAACTACCGGATCAGCCAGTTGCCTCTGATATGATCTATAAATAGAGTTGAGCTATCAGAAAAAAAAAGGTCGTGAGACAGAGAGAAAATATATAGGAAAACCTAAAAGAAGGAGGAATACTCTAAAAAAGAATTCGCAGAATTCTAAACAGCAAGAAGTTTTTGATTCTAAATCAGAGAAGGGGACAACATCTCATAAGATCTATCAGTTATTGCAGAATTAAGTCTACAAGAAGGAAGAAGCTGAGTCTACATCAACTTCTCAAGAAGATTCAACCTAGGTTCTCTCTTTCAAGAAGCTTTGAATAAGCTAAGTAAGGTTGAATCAGATTCATTGCAGCAATGGTCTGAAGAAAGTAGATTAATCAAGATCTGATCAAGATTCCCTCACCCCTTTTTCTCTCTATCTGGGTGAAGGAAGAAAGTAATTCTTTATACAATTTTCTATAAGATCTATTTTTAGATCTGAGTGTAAGAGATTTAATCGCTGAGTTGTAAGCCTGTAATTATAAAGGCTGAGGTAGGGTTGTTTGCCTGAGGTAGGAGATTAAGTTCTCTAAGCTGTAGGCTTGGTGATAAGGGCTGAGGTAGGGCTTGATAGCCTGAGTGGTAGGAGTATGGATTCACTCTGAGGTAGGGTTCTTGGGAAGAGCCTGAGTTGTAGGACTTATTAAAGTCTGAGCTGTAGGAACATGTTTGGGTTCTGAGTTGTAAGATCTAAGGATCTGAGAAGGTGGAAGGGAGTTTGGCTGAATCTAGTGTATTGCTAAATAGGCGAAGGGGGAAAGTGGATGTAACCATCTCTTGGGGAACCACTATAAATCTATGTGTCTGCTGTGATTGGTTTGTTGTGTGCTGTGATTACTATAGAATTTAGCTATACTGAGATTAATTCATTAACTTCCTAAGTAAAAAGAATTGAACCTATTCACCCCCTCTCTAGCTGTTTAGACATTTTTGAAACCAATTATATATATATATATATATATATATATATATATATATATATATATATATATATATATATATATATATACAAGCAGTCATGCACGGGGGACCCAGTGCGGACAACATTTTTCGTGGGTGCGACATTCTTCGAGGGTGCGACATTCGTCGTGAGTGCGACATTTGTCGAGAGGGCAACATTTTTCGTGGGCGCGACATTCGTAGTGGGCGTGACATTCGTCGTGGGGGCGACATTCTTCGTGGGGGAGACATTCGTCGGGGATGCGACATTCGTCGTGGGCGCGACATTCGTTGTAGAAACCTAAATCCCAATCAAAAGTACCTTGTGCGCCTTGCGGGGAACAATTGTTGTGGGTGCGACATCTGTCGAGGGGGCGACATTTGTCGTGAGGGCAACATTTGTCGTGGGGGCGACATTTTTCGTGGAGGGAGAAATTTGTCGTGGGGGCTTCACTTATCGTGGTGACGATATTTGTCGTGGGGGAGACATTTGTCGTGGGGGCGTAATTTGTCGTGGTGACGACATTCGTCATGGGGGAGACTTTCATCGTTGGGGCGACATAAGGGAAAAAATATTATGAATGAGCAATCATTAGGAATTCACGTTATGATTATTGTCCCCAGACACACAACAAAAAATAGCCATATCAGGAACTCAAAAATATTAACATACATGTGAAGTGGAATGAAAAACTTAACTTATGTCGTAGATACAAATTGAATTCTAAAGATAATATTATATATTGGTATGCAATCTTATGTCCATTACCTCCATCAATCACATACATTATTGATACTCATAGTCATGTGTTGCAAGAGATGTCTGTTTGGCAATTGCAAGTTGTATTCGGATGTTTCTCTTAAAAATATGACATCATTCCAAAACCTCAACACATTTAACATGATGGCAGATAATAAGGTTACTTCTTTGATTAAACCTGATTGCAATCTAAAACTGCACTGCAACAAACTGCAGTGCAGTCAAAAACAATTTACATGGCAAATTATTAACACGCACTCGGGTTGACTCTCGAGCCTGTTTAGGCATTGTCGTTGAAGTCGAAGGCCTCCCTCTTTTACGTTGTACTGGACCGCCCTGAGTTGCAAATGATGATAACTCCCCCGCTTGATGTATGTCTGTCATTTGTATGTGTTTGAGTTGCTATGTAATGAAACTGCGAATCAAATTATGAAACTTAAAATTTTTTACGAAGTTATTAAATGTTATGTCTATATGTTTTAAATAACTTTTTTTTATGTACACACAATCAATTAAGGCTATTCCTATTCATAATATTAAAATAAAAACTAAATGTACCCCCACCAAGAACGAAAACTCCCCTCCCTCCTTCACCTGTTTCTCAGAAACACATATAAAAATGTGTTTCTCACACTGAGACATTTTCCCCAATCAATTAGAAACACAGTTAAAAAGCTACTATTTTACGAAAGTTGGAGTTATTCATAAATGATGAAGTAGCATATTTGAGATTTTTGACATTTTAGAAACTTAAAATAATCATATTTTAAACGACTAACTCTTGCAAGCTGGATTTATTTTAGAAAGACATATTTTAGAAACGCATGAAATCAGTTGTAATAATACTATTTCACCAAAGTTGCAGGATGAAATAATGTGCTCACAACAAACTCCTCTTCCCTTACACATCATGATCAACGCCAAATGAGTGAAAAAAACATTCAGAAAAAGACTATACGACAACAAAATTTATAAAACAACTTCTTCAGAATAAGACTATAAGGGAGGCAAATGAGTGAAAAAAAATTAATGTGATGTTCCTGGGCAAGAAATTTATATGCTGTTCATGGGCAACTCATTCAGAAAAATTTATATGCTGTTCCTGGGCAAGAAATGAGGTAACTTACTACTGTGAGAATTGTTGGAAACGTGTGTATGGGCCGATGACCTCTCCCGTAGACCAAAAAAACTTCAACTCCTAACTTCCTCTACACCGGCGAGACCACACACACCCGCTGCTAGCTGCACCACCGACGAGCTCCTGTCCACTCCACTTTACTGTTGGCGAGATGATCCAGGCGAGAGCACTACAACTCCGGCGAGAACTCCTAGGCTTCCACCTCCTGCATCAAAGCTCCGGCGAGATGCAAGCACCACCACGGCGCGAGCTCCTCCGGCGAGAAGACGGGCGCGAGCTCCGGCGAGAAGACACGGGCAGGAGCGGCGCTGGCGAGTGCGAAAACCTGCGAGAGCTACACTCTCTCTCTCTCGCTTCTCTCTCTCTCTTCCGCTCAACTCTCTCTCTCTCCCGCTCTGTTTCTCTCTCTCTCCCGTGAGCTCTCTCACTTTCTCTCTATTTCTCTCTCTCTCCTGTGAGTTCTCTCACTCTCTCTCAATTTCTCTCTCTCGCCTATTCTCTCTCTTACAAGGTGGCGGGAGATCACTCGCCCGGCTTCAAAGGAACCAAATCCCACGGCTGGGAAAAAACCAATGCTGCTGCACTTCTACTCTCTCCTCTCTCTTTCTAAACACAAAATGGGAAGCCTTTTCTCTTTTTTATTTCTTGTACAAACATTTTACAAAGGAGGGCCTTTATATAGGCAATGAAAACCACCACACTCTCTCACCATAATAAATGCATAAAAAAACAAAACACATAAAATATATAAAACTCATAATAATTCCCCACTTGCAAGTGGGCCCGGTCAACGGTCAACGCCGAACTCCAACAAACTCCCCCTCAAACTTGGCATAGCATGCCGAGTTTGCCTTTGAGCTTCAGGAACGTGTCCACCTTCAACGCCTTGGTAAAGATGTCCGCCACTTGCTCTCCGGTCGGGCAATACTTGACCTCCACGGTCTTCAGCTCAACTGCTCTCTCAGGAAGTGATACCTTGTATCGATGTGTTTGCTCCTCCCGTGTAGTACCGGGTTCTTCGCGAGCTGGATGGCCGACATGTTGTCCACCAACATGGTCGTTGGCCCATCCACACCATGCTGCAAGCTCTCCAACAAATTCCTTAGCCAGATGGCTTGGCAGGTGCCAGCTGCTGCCGCAATGTACTCCGCCTCGCAGGACGATAGAGCTATCGTGGCCTGCTCCTTCGAACTCCAAGAGAACACTCCTGTTCCCATGTTGAAAGCATATCCGGAAGTGCTCTTCCGGTCATTGACATCCCCGCCGTAGTCACTGTCTGAGTAACCTACCAGCGTCAGCTCCTCTCCAGTAGCATACTTCAGCCCATGGCCTCTCGTCCCGTTGATGTACCTCAGGATCCTCTTCGCTGCTATGAAGTGGTCATCCTTTGGCTCTTCCATGTGCCTACTCACCACCCCGACCGCATACATGATGTCTGGTCGGGTGAAGGTCAGGTAGCGCAGACTACCCACCAAGCTCTTGAATAAGGTGGAGTCCACCGCTCCTTCCTTCGACTCCTTGCTCAGCTTCAGCCCTGGGTCAGCAGGAGTGGAGATAGGCTTACTATCCTCCATCCTGAACTTCTTCAAGACCTCCTCTGCGTACTTCTTCTGGGATATGAAGATCCCGTCTTCTCCCTGCTTCACTTCCACCCCCAGGAAGTAGCTCAACTCTCCCAAGTCCGTCATCTCGAACTCTCTCTTCATCATACCCCGGAACTCTTCATACATCCCAGCATTGTTCCCTGTGAAGATTATGTCATCCACGTATAGGCAGATAATCATCATGCCTCCATCCTTGTCTACCTTGGTGTAGAGTGCGTACTCATGCGGGCTCTTCTGATAGCCATGCTTATGTAAGTAAGCATCTATCCTGCCGTTCCAAGCTCTAGCTCCCTGCTTCAGCCCGTAGAGTGCCTTGTCAAGCTTGCAGACCTTTCTCTCCTGCCCTTTCACCACGTACCCTGGAGGCTGCTCGATGTACACATCCTCCTCCAGGTAGCCATTCAAATAAGCAGAGACCACGTCCATCTGCATTATCTTCCACCCATGATGTGCGGCTAGCGCGATGATCAGCCGGATGGTATCTATCCGCGCTACCGGTGCGAAGACTTCATCATAGTTCACTCCCTGAACTTGGCGGTAGCCCTTCACGACTAGCCTCGCCTTGTGCTTCTCCACGCCCCCATCTTTATTTTTCTTCACCTTATACACCCACTTCACCCCGAGGGGTTTGTGGCCTGCAGGTGCATCTACCAGCTTCCAGGTATCATTCTTCTTGATGGAGGCGATCTCCACATCCATCGCCTTCCTCCAAGTTCTCTCTTTGGCGGCCTCTTCATATGAGCACGGCTCAACATCTGCAAACAAACAGTATAAAGAAAAATTATTATGAGTTGCTGCCGTCTCTTCATAGATCTCCTCCAACCTCCTTGTCCGAGGTTGAGGACAATCATCCTTAGTTCCACTGGTGCTAGCTCCACTAGATCCACCTCTGCTTGAACTTGTTCCACTTGAGTAAGGGGTGAGAGCTCCCCCTGAACCTCCGCTAGGTGGTGATGGTGGCTCAGCTCCACCCATCTCCTCTTCGTCTTCCTGACCTCCTTCTTCTTCATCATCATCGAAGAACATCCCCTTGGTGTTCTTCAGCTCCTCGTTCCAGCTCCAACTGCTTCCTTCTTCAAACACCACATCTCTTGAGATGATGGCCTTCTCCGTGTCCGGGTTGTACAACTTGTAAGCCTTGCTCGCAGGAGCGTAGCCTACAAAGATGCACCTCTCGCTCCGGTCATCAAGCTTCCTCCTTCTCTGGTCCGGGATGTGAGCATAAGCTACACACCCGAAGACCCTCAGGTGCTTCACACTGGGCTTCCTCCCACACCAAGCTTCAAACGGTGTCTTGAACTTCACACTCTTGGTTGGGCAACGGTTCAGCAAGTACACCGCTACCTGTACTGCTTCCGCCCAGTACTTCTTTGGCAACCCCTTGCCCTTCACCATGCTCCTCGCCATGTTCATAATGGTTAGGTTCTTCCTTTCCGCCACTCCGTTTTGCTGAGGCGAGTACGCCGCCGTCAGCTGGTGTGAGATCCCCCATTCTCTGCAGTAGTCATCAAACAGCCTAGAGGTGTACTCCCCACCTCTATCTGTCCGGAGCACCTTCAGTGGCTGCCCAACCTCTTTCTCAGTCATCGCCTTGAACTCTCTGAACTTGTCAAGAGCCTCGGCCTTCTCCCTTAGAAAATACACCCAACACTTCCTGCTGAAGTCGTCGGTGAACGTGATGTAGTATCTGCTTCCACCTATTGAAGTAGTCTCAAACGGACCAGCGATGTCCGAGTGAACTAACTCCAATGGCCTTGTCGCTCTCCGAGACTTTCCTCCCTCGAAAGTCTCCCTTCTTTGCTTCCCCTTCGTGCATGCCTCACAGACCCTTTGAGGAGGTGTGATCATAGGCAGCCCTTCCACCATCTTGGATCCAGACAACAGCTTCAGGCCTGTGAACCCCAGATGCCCCATCCGGTGGTGCCACAGCCAAGCTTCCTCCTCTTCTCCTGTCTTCGCAAGACATGCCGTCTCCTTGGCATCCAAACTTAGAGGGAAGAGACGGTTCGTCGCCATCTTCACTCTCACCACCTCTCTTCCTTGGCTATCCTTCATCGCTAAGGTGCTATCCCTCAACAGGACACGATAGCCCTTCTCCACCAGCTGTCCGAGACTTAGGATGTTACTCCTCAAGCCCGGCACATAGAAGACGTCGTTGATGAGCACCTCCTTCCCATTCATCGTCACTGCAATCACTCCTCTTCCTTCCACAGAGATCTTCGAGGCGTCGCCAAAACTGACATCTCCTCCATTCGCCTCAAGGCTGGTGAATAGCTCCTTCTCACCACACATGTGGTTACTAGCTCCAGTATCTAGGTACCACACTCCATTCCTCCCTCCTGCAGCGCCTTGGATGGTAAGGAACATCATCGGGTCTCCACCCGTGTTGCTAGCCTCCGCATAGTGGTTGGCTTCACCACCTTTCTTGGGAGCCCAGCAGTCGTAACTCATATGTCCAAACTTGTTACAGTTGTAACATTGAGTTTGGGACATATCTCTTCCTCCTCTTTGACCTCTTCCTTGGTCTCTTCTCTGTCCTCTGCCTTGACCTCTACCTTGGCCTCTTCCTCTACCTCCTGCGTCTTGCCTCCAACCATGATGTTGCTCTACCGCTCCCTGGTTGAACTGATTTCTTCCAAAATCTCTTACACCTCTTCCTCCTCTACCTCTGCCTTGGTAGCCTCGGCCTCGCTGACCTCCTCCTCTTCCTGAGCTTTCTCCAAAGTTAAGCTGAGTCTGGAGTGCTTTTCCCAAGCCACTCGACTCTTCCTCATCTTGCACCATCCGATACTCATGGGCTTGTAGCGAACCAACAAGCTCATCCACCGCCATCGTGGTGAGGTCCTTCGACTCCTCAATAGCCACCACCATGTGTCTAAACTTCTTGGACATCGACCTCAAGAGCTTCTCCATGAAACTGACATCTTCAATTGTCTCCCTATTCCTCTTCATCTCGTTCGTGAGCGTCTGCAGACGAGTCACGTAGTCGCCCACCTTCTCCGAGCTCTGCATCCTCATCACCTCGTATTGAGCTCGGAGTGATTGCAACTTCACCTTCTTTGCTTTGTCCACTCCCTGCATGGAGCGTTGTAGTATCTCCCATGCTTCTCTCGATGTCTCCGCATCCGAGATCTTCTCAAACGTAGCTTCATCCACCCCTTGGTACAAGATGAACAACGCCTTCTTGTCCTTCTTCTTGGTTTCTCTCACCGCCATCCTTTGAGCATTAGTCAACGCGGCTTCTGCTTCGGCAGTAAGCACATCGACACCTTCTTCCACAACATCCCATAGCTCTTTAGAGGCGAGCAACACTCGCATCTGAATACTCCAGTTTCCATAGTTTGTTTTGCTCAACTTGGGGACCTGCCCCGACATCCCGCTTCCCATCTCCATCTCTTCTCAACTTCAAACCTTCCGAGTCACCGTAAAGGTTTGCAACCTCCCTCTGATACCACTTGTTGGAAACGTGTGTATGGGCCGATGACCTCTCCCGTAGACCAAAAAAAACTTCAACTCCTAACTTCCTCTACACCGGCGAGACCACACACACCCGCTGCTAGCTGCACCACCGACGAGCTCCTGTCCACTCCACTTTACTGTTGGCGAGATGATCCAGGCGAGAGCACTACAACTCCGGCGAGAACTCCTAGGCTTCCACCTCCTGCATCAAAGCTCCGGCGAGATGCAAGCACCACCACGGCGCGAGCTCCTCCGGCGAGAAGACGGGCGCGAGCTCCGGCGAGAAGACACGGGCAGGAGCGGCGCTGGCGAGTGCGAAAACCTGCGAGAGCTACACTCTCTCTCTCTCGCTTCTCTCTCTCTCTTCCGCTCAACTCTCTCTCTCTCCCGCTCTGTTTCTCTCTCTCTCCCGTGAGCTCTCTCACTTTCTCTCTATTTCTCTCTCTCTCCTGTGAGTTCTCTCACTCTCTCTCAATTTCTCTCTCTCACCTATTCTCTCTCTTACAAGGTGGCGGGAGATCACTCGCCCGGCTTCAAAGGAACCAAATCCCACGGTTGGGAAAAAACCAATGCTGCTGCACTTCTACTCTCTCCTCTCTCTTTCTAAACACAAAATGGGAAGCCTTTTCTCTTTTTTATTTCTTGTACAAACATTTTACAAAGGAGGGCCTTTATATAGGCAATGAAAACCACCACACTCTCTCACCATAATAAATGCATAAAAAAACAAAACACATAAAATATATAAAACTCATAATAATTCCCCACTTGCAAGTGGGCCCGGTCAACGGTCAACGCCGAACTCCAACAAGAATGAGGTACTCTGTTTTATTATCCCGCAACTCATTATGAATGAGGTATTTTTCTAACAACATATAAAAAATCTCCTTCAGAAAAAGACTACAAGGGAGCATAAAGCTTGTCGGATTAAATCAAATGGAGATAGAGAGGCGTTGAGGATATGCGCGCAGAATCAAACTAAACCAGAACACAGAAAATGACAACAACCAACCCATAAACTACTAAACAAACTACTTTCAGTAATAAGCCATAAAAAACTGAGTGAATGAACTAAACCAAACCATCAGTAAACAAACCGTTTTCATTAATAACACGAAAACTAAACCAAATCATATGTAAAAAAAGTCAGCCCCTAAACAAATAGAGTGCGGGATAATAAGAAATTGACCAAAACCAAACCATAAACTTACTCTAAGAAACTAAAGCTTGTCGGATTAAATCAAACGGAGATAGAGAGGCATTGACGACAACCATCCCATAAAAAACAACTAAACAACTAACCCATAAAAACAACTAAACCAGAACACAGAAACTGACCACAACCAACACATAAACTACTAAACAAACTACTTTCAGTAATAAGCCATAAAAAATAGAGTGCAGGAACTAAACCAAAAACTGACCACAGTGAAAAAACATTTAGAAAAATTTAGGTAACTTACTACCGCGAGAATGAGGTATAATGCTGAAGCTCAAACCCCAAGTGTCTTGGGGTGCTGACCGTGAGGAGGTTGTCGGGAAGAGGAGTTTGCCGGCAGGAGGAGCTATCGAGGAGGAGAATTGTCGATGGACCCTGCCGTGAGGAGGTTAAGGAGGAGAAAAACGGAAGTTGGGAAGACAACGGGGCTTTTGCTGTGAGGAGGTTGCCGGAATAAGGAGTTTGCCAGTAGCAGGAGCTATTGAGGAGGAGAAGTTCTGCTGCTGTGGAGGAGTGGTTCTGTTGTGGAGGAGAGTTGAGGCAGGGCTCCTTGGAGGATAGGATGGGGTATACACCCATCATTCGACGGGCGGCAGTCGAGGCGGGATGAGTCGCGTGCTGGCATCTGGCGGGAGGAGTCAACTTTTGGTTGCTGTCGTGTTGTTGTCATGCTACTGTCGTGAAGAGTGGTAGTTGTGCTGCTTTCCGGAGTTTCCATGCTAGAGGGGATAGCATATAATGAGAAAAAAAAATTAAAGTTTTGGCAGGAGGGATGAACGAAAGCAATGAGGGGAAGTTTTTGAAAGTCTTTGAATATAAGGGTAGCTAATCACCTTGAGGGGGTGAATAGCTTTCTTGAGCGTTTTAATTAATTTTAGCCTTTATCAGATTATGCTGTTTGTTATGATATGATTGCTGATGCTTTCAAGATTATCAACCAGACGACACAGTAGCTAGCTTTATAGTGGTTCCCCAGTGTATGGGTACATCCACTGTACCTCTCTCCTTTCTAATAGAATGTTAGACAAGGCACTTCTCTAACAACTTGGCTTCTCAGAGATTACAACACGATCTCACTAGATCACTCAGTCTCCACTGAGACTTACAACATAGGCACACAACCCAATCACTCAGTAATCACTTGATCTCCTACTACAAGCACAAATGCCCTACAACACTGGCTGAGAAAACAGCCTTATCACACAGATCCAAGACTATTTCCAACCACTCAGCCTTTATAATTTAGGCTTACAACATAGATCTTAAACAGATCCTATAAAAATTGAATAGTAATGTTGATTTTACTCGAAATAAATTAATCTCTGAGTCAATTGCTTCCTGAGCTGAGAAAATATCAACCCTATCTTCTTCACAGCAATAAGAATAACAATCTTCAAGAATCTGCTGCTTGTGCTAGAAGTAACTCAGAAACTTGATTCTGATTCTACTGATGAAGGAGAGAGAAGAAATATCTTCAATCAGCTATCATGTTTTGCAGAACGCAGATTGCTCTACCTCTTCTTCACAGATCCAGAAATTGATCTTCAAATTCTATTCGGCTTGGATCTTGAAACAATTTCAGCTAGGTCTAACCTAGACTGGTTCTTCTTCCTCAGAGAAATCCTCTGATCCCGCTGTTCCAGATGTTGATTGCAACAGCTGACTCAGAGACCCTTCAGATTTGTCGAATTGATGTTCTTGTCTCTGCAATAATGGTGGGGTAAGAAGACAAAAGTCCAGCACAACCTTTTTTTCATAATGAATTATTTTCCTAGAAAAACTTATTTTGATCCAGATCTCATCTTCTATTTATAATCCCGTCATCTAGCGAGTTGATTGACACATATCGCTGCTTTAACAGTTGATTATATCCTTAGTTTTACAGAATGAGACTGATGGCGACGTTAGTGATGAGTTGCAACTCTTCCATGATCATTTTGAATTTTGTTTACTTTTGTTGACTTTGTTGACGTCATCAGTTATGGACTTAACCAATTTCACAAAATCACTCTAGGCGTTGTGTGCGTTGAGTGAACTGGCTTTACTCAATGATTCTGGACTCAGTCAATTCTTCAGCTGGTCCAGACATTAAGAGCGTTGAGTGTATAAACTTCACTCAACACTTTTTTCCTTAGCTTGATCTTCAACCCTTACTACATCCTTGGCGTTGAGAGCGTTGAGTGTATAAGCTTCACTCAATGCTTTTTGCCTTAGCTTGATCTTCAACTCTTTCTATAACTATGGCGTTGAGAGCATTGAGAGATTTGAGTGAACTAGCTTCATACAATAATTTTGGACTTAGAATAATTCTACTCTACATGAAGGTGATGAGTGTGTTGACTATACTCATTGCTTTCTCCTTCAACCTCAACATTTGACTAGGCATTAAGTAAACTGGCTTCACTCAATGCTTTTTGTCTTAACCAAATTCTGTTTTCTTCTTTGGCGTTGATAGCAGCCGCATAACTCAATGCTTTCTTCCTTTGGCGTTGACATCCGCAGTATGACTCAATGCTTTCTTTCTTTGGCGTTGAGTGAGCTGAGTTCACTCAACGTTATTGTACTTAGACAGAATTTTATGTCTTTCTTCCAAGGCTTTGACTGAATCAGTATGGCGTTGAGTGAACCTGCTCACTCAATGCTTTTGAACTTAGTCGAATTTCTTTGACAGATTTACTGTTGCTTTGACAGACACTGCATGACGTTGAGTGACCAAGCTTCACTCAACGCTTTTGGACTTAGTATATTTTTCTTTGCCAGAATCTCTGAGACTTTGACTGTGGTAGCTTTACTCGATGAATTATGTTGCATGGCGTTGAGTGAGTTGACATCACTCAACGCTTTTTGCCTTAGTCGATTTTCCTACAAGCTGAAACTTTGCCTTTGACTGTCCCACCCGTCTCAGCGCTTTTTAGCTGTATGGCGTTGAGTGAACTGGCTTCACTCAATGCCTGTGGACTTAGCTATTTTTTTGCCTTTGTCATCATCTATCCTTGACTTCTGGCATTGAGTGAGCTTGCTTCACTCAATGCCTATGGACTTAGTGGAATTCCTTTGTCCATCTTTCTTCCTTAAGGCATCTGGCGTTAAGTGAACTTCATAGGCGTTAAGTGAACTTGCTTCACTCAATACCTGTGGACTTAGATAGAATTTCTATCTATCCACATCCCTATCTTGTGACCACTTGTCCAATCAGTGTAATAAGGACTAACGTGCATACATGAACTTAAATATACATCAAATAAAACTTTGTGTATATCATTGACTTGTTTGACTTCTTACAAATTTGGGACATTGAGATCAATGGATCCAACAATTTCCCCCTATTTGAAGAAGTCAAAACATCACTTGAAAAATCATTGTCAATGATATACACTAACATATGCAGCAACAATATACACCAACTTATAACACAAGATAGTTAAGAGTTCCCAGCAACAATATACACCAACTTATAATACAAGATAGTTAAGAGTTACAACTCTCCCATTTTGTATGGGAACACCATCTGCATACCATTTGGTAGTTTACCCTCGTGCTCCCCCTGCCTTGCTGCTTCTTCTCCCCCTTTTTGACTTCTATAGAATAGTTAGGGAGAAGCTGGCCATCTCTGATTATCTTTTCCCCCTTTTTTATTACAGAAAACCAACTAATGATGGACTTGCTCCCCCTCACCAAGAGCAACTTCTATCAATATTTTTTATATTCATTCTACTCCATCCTGCATGATAAAGTATTTCCTACAACAAAATAATATGAAGAGAAATTGAACTTATACCAAATTCAACATTCCCAACTCAAACTTGAAAGTGTTGAACTTTGCTTCATCTAGTATTTGACTGCTGGAGGAAATCTACCTTCAATATTTTATACTTCAAAGTCTCCATCTTGTTGAACATCATCCACTACCTGTGTGCCTTGTGCTTCCTCTGGAATACACACACTTTCATCTTTTTCTTAGACTATAGGTTCAACGTCCTTAATAATCAGCTTGTCCATTATCACTTTTGTGCCTGCAGGACTAGAAGAGGAGCTTGACAGCTCACTGTTAATCATATTTGACTCATCAAACACTACATTAACTGAATCCTCTATAACTTGACTTGTCAAGTTGTAGATCCTATAAGCTTTATTATGATTGATGTACCCAACAAAGATCCCTTCATAGGACTTGACAGTAAACTTAGTTATAAAGGATTTCCCATTGTTGAGCACATAACACTTGCTCACAAAGATTCTGAGATATGCAAGGTTTGGTTTTATGCCCTTCAAGATCTCATAGGGAGACTTCCTGTGACTCTTGGTGATAGAAGCACTATTAAGGACATGACAAACAATGTTTACTGCCTCAGCCCAGAAATATTCTGGGAGAGTAGTATCATTCAGTAATGTCCTTGCTGCTTCTATGAGTCCTATTCTTTCTCTCAGCAATCCCATTTTGTTGAGGTGTTCTTAGAAAGTAAAACTCTTGATGAATCCCAAGTTCTTCACAGAAATTTGTCATGCATTCAGATTGAAACTCAGTCCCATGATCACTTCTGATTTTGACCACAAAACTGCTCAATTCATTCTGAATTTTTTCTACAAATATCTTGAAAAAATCAGGGGTTTTAGACATTTTCTTCAAATCTAGAAAAGTCATCAACAACCACAAAGGTGTAGACTTTCCTACCTACACAATGAACGAGCATATGACCAAACAGTTCATATGCAAGAGGTATAAACACCTCACAGAGTCTTTAGTCCCAATGCTTTTAAAATAAGCTTTGATCTACTTGCCTTTTTGGCATGTAGAGCAAATGCCTTCCTTAGTGCATGACATATTAGGACCATTCCTACCTAGCTCTTTACCAAAGAGCTTGTCAATGGTCTTATAGTTCAAATGAGCTAGCATCTTATGTCATTGAACATAATGTGAGGTTTTCTCATTTGCAATTAGGCATATGGGAGAGTCTGAATTTAAATAAAGAAAATTTAAACAATACACATCCCCACTCCTAGTGCCTGTCAAGATGACCTTATTGTCACATGAATTCTAAATGAGGCACTCATCCTTGTGGAATGAAATGTCATAGCCAAGATCATACAGTTGGCTTATGCTTATAAGGTTTTATTGCAACCCTTCCACATAAGCCACCTTTGTGAAAGTGACTAAGCCATTTGAGATCTTACCATAACCTCTGGTAATCCTTTTGTCTGATCCACCAAAGATCACCTTTGGTCCATCCTTCACTCGAATGAACTCCCTCAAACTACTGTCCAAGTACCATATAGAGTTATGGAAACTTGGACTAACCTACAAAATATAATTACTTTACCTTAGGACCCTAACATCTATTGGGTCCTTGGTGCATGTTAGTCTCAAAATGAACATGTCTATCAACAGTTTTTTTGACTGGAAGACTGACTTTAGCTCTAGACATACTACGATTATGCCAGCAGTCAATAGAATAATGACCTATCTTGCCACAACACCAGCATTCATGAAGGTTATACCTTATTTTCTGAGCTTTCCTAGTAACTGTGTTAACAACAACAACCTTTCTAGAAGGAACTGTAGTGATTTTCTTCAGATTTCTTTCAACAATTATCTGGCTGAAGGAAAGTCTTTCTTTATTTTTATTTAGCTTTTTTTGAGTGCCATCAGCAGCAGTTTTCTTTGCAGAAATCATACTCATGATAACATCAGAAACACCCAAATCAGGCTTGCTAAAAGACTAACCTTTATTTTGAGTCTTTGCTAGTTGAGTCTGAAGTTTGGATACCACCCAATTCTTAAGAGTGGGGGCTGGAACACCAACGACAAATGGTCCAGGATGGACCATTTGTATTTCTTCATGAGCAGCCATGAAGGCACTCATCCCCATTTCTCTTCTCCTTATATTGGAAGATATACTAGCATCCTTCCAGGAAGAATTCCCATTCTTCCAGTAACCATACATGGAGTCCTGATCATACCTGTTAGTAGGGAGTATTACCCTTCTAAAAGAAATGGGTGGCTGAGCTGAAGCTTTTTTTCTTTCCTTTGAAAGGGGAAGCTCTAGTGTTTCCCTTGAATCCTACTCCTTTCTTATTTCTTTGATAGGAGAAGGAGTCAATAGTAGACAACCCAGAATTGGGCTTAGAAAAACTAGCCACAATCATCTTCTCCCTTTGGAGCTTTTCTTATAGATCCCTTATAAGGGCATTCTTGTATTTTATGGTGCTTATCTGTATAATAGTAATATTCTTCAACTGACTGACTTCCCTAATTTTTTTCCAACATGATTTTTTTCTTAGAGTGCTGGGATTCAACAAGGTTTAGAGATGCAATCTCTAGAGTCTGTTGTTTAATCAGTTGCTTACTTATTTTAAATGCTTCCAGAAGTTCACCATACTTATCAATCACTTGATTGATGTCTTCCTCAGACTCAGAATCACCTTTATTCATGGATGAAGATGCTTCTGAACTGGAACCAGTCTTATAACTTGACTTAGATGAAGAGCTGAATGGAGAGTGTATCATAGATGGTCCAGAATGATCCTGGCAAGATTCCTCATCTAATTTAGCCATCAGCCCAATATAGGCTTCATCTTCATCATCTGACTTTGAGGAGGATGAGTCAGTCTAGCTATTCTCCTTTTTAGCAATAAAGGTTTACTCCTTCTTTCCCTTATTATGGTGGTGATTTTCTCATCAGCTTCCTTCTTCTTCACAGGACATTCAACCACAACATGACCTGGCTTGCTACAGTAAAAATAGATAATCTTATTAGAAATATGTTTACTAGGTTTTGAGTCATACCTGTCTTCCTTGGAAGGTTTCTTCTTAGTTTTGTATTATTCCTCCTTGTATTGTAAGGAGGAGGAAGGTCTGCTCCTCCACCCCTACCTTTTCATCAGCTTCATGATCTGCCTTGAGAAAACAACAAATTCCTCATCAGCCATATTGCATTCTGATGTATCTTGATCTGAATCATCAGACTCAATTGGCCTTCTTGGAAGAGAAGTATTATTCTCTTTGCTCCTCTTGGAACTATCTATCTTGAAGGCCACAGTTGATTCTTTGCCCTGAGCTTTGCTAGTCTTCTCTTCCTCCTTCCTTGCAGTTAGCTGCATTTCATATGACAGTAGCTTACCAAAAAGTGTGGATGGTGGAGTATCTGCCAGCTTTTCACTTCTCTAATTGTACATATCTTAGTGTCCCAGTCTCTAGTAAGAGACCTAAGGAACTTATCATTTAGATCATAGTTATTAAAGACCCTGCCATAGGTCCTTAGCTCTTTTACAGTTTTGAAAAACCTTTTTTAACAGCTAGCTATGGTCTCCTCCTTGATCTGCTTGAAAGCCTCATACTCTTGATTGAACATTGACTTCCTATCATCTCTAACTTCCTCAGTACCATCCATATATATCACCAGAGTGTCCCACTTTTCTTTTGAGATTTTGCAGTGCACCAAGTTTTGAAAAGTAGAGTCATCTATGACACTAACTATAATGTTCTATGCCCTCTTATTCATTGCAGCTAAGATGATTTCACCTTTACTCATTTCTGCATAACTCTTAGGAGTCTTTACATTTGCATCAAGAACAAACACCTTCAAGAGAAGGAATGGTCCTTCATGTACTGTAACATAAATTTTAGGATCAGATGCCTTCATGAATAATCTGACCCTTTCTTTCCATATTCCAAAATTCCCCTTCCTGCAGAGAGGAAGCTTCTTAGAATCTAGTTCCTTGTGGTTCTCTCCTGAACCCATCAGTGTCTTCTTTCAACTACCTTTGGAGATTTACTCAGACTGTTAAGCCTTTCTTGAGTAACCTCTTCTGATACCACTTGAAATTTTTTGAATGCAAGGGTAGTTAATAGCCAAGAGGGGAGGGGGGTGAATAGGTTTTTTGAGCTTTTTAGTTACTTTTAACCTTTATCAGATTATGTTGTGTGTTATGATATGATTGTTGATGCTTTCAAGATTATCACCCAGATGACACAGTAGTTTTATAGTAGTTACCCAGTATATGGATACATCCACTGTCCCTCCCGACTTTTTAATAGAATGTTAGACAAGGCACTTCTCCAACAACTTGGATCCTCAGAGATTACAACACAATCCCACAGGATTACTCAGTCTCTACTGAGACTTATAACACAGACACACAGCCCAACCACTTAGTAATCACCTGATCACCTACTACAAGCACAAATGCCCTACAATACTGGCTAAGAAAATAGCCTTATCACACAGATCTAAGACTGGATCCAACAACTCAGCTGTTATAATTTAGGCTTACAACACAGATCTTAAACAGAACTTATAGAAATTGAATAGTAATGTTGATTTGACTCAAAAGAAATTAATCTCTAAGTCAATTGCTTCCTGTGCTAAGAAAATCTCAGCCTTATCTTCTTCACATCAACAAGAATAATAATCTTTAAGAATCTACTGCTTGTGCTAGAAGTAACTCAGAAACTTGATTCTGATTCTGCTAATGAAGGAGAGAGAAGAAAGGTCTTCAATCAGCTAACTTGTTTGGCAGAACACAGATTTTTCTACCTCTTCTTCACAAATCCAGAGATTGATCTTCAAATTCAGCTCAGCTTGGATCTTAAAACAATTTCAGCTAGGGCTAACCTAGACTGATTCTTCTTCCTCAGAGAAATCCTCTGATCCTATTGTTATAGATGTTGATTGCAGTAGCTGACTGTTGGGTACATTGGAAAATGTGTACCTGATTTGAAGAAGCCCAACCTAGCTCAATGGTATACATCAAGGTGTATTTGATGTTGTTTTAAGTTGACATGTGCAGGTGAAGAATTGATAAAGTATGCAGAAAAATTCTAAGTCCAAGTGTCGACACAGAGGAAGCAGTGTCGACACATAGAAGAAAATTGTCGACACAACACTGGGAAAAAGTGTCGACACAGAAGAAGTAAGTCGACACAACACTGGGAAGCAGTGTCGACACATAGCAGTTAGTCTACAACTACACTGGGAAAAAGTGTCGACACAGAAGAAGTAAGTCGACACAACACTGGGAAGCAGTGTCGACATATAGCAGTTAGTCTACAACTACACTGGGAAAAAGTGTCGACACAGAAGAAGTAAGTCGACACAACACTGGGAAATTGTGTCGACACAGAAGAAAAGAGTCGACACAACTCTGGGAATTTGTGTCGACACAGAAGAAAAGCGTCGACCTCAACATTGGGAGAATGTGTCGACACAGAAGAGTATAGTCGATCTCAAGATTGTCGACATTATCTGAATGTGTCGACACAGAAGAAAATAGTCGACCTCAAGTTTGTCGACACCAGCAGAATGTGTCGACACATTGTCATTAAGTCGACACATTATAGCAGAGTTAAAAAATGAATGTGTCGACACCTGAAGGCTATGTCGACACTTACTAAAGTTATGATTCTACAACAACTGTGTCGACACATAGGACTTGTGTCGACACACTGAAGAGTCAAGATCAAGTTATTTGCAGAAGAAGCTGTGTCGACTCAAAGGCAACTTAGTCGACATCACTGAAGACTGTGTCGACACCAAAGTCAATTATGTCGACACAGTTAGACAGATGGTCTCGACACTTTCTGACAGACTGTGTCAACAACTTGTGGTTCAAGACTAAGGCACAGGACTTGTTTGAAGACTTGACAGCTGTGGGTTACCACCGGTTAACTGAAGCTGTCAGACTTGTCAGGAAACAGTTAGAAGCCGGATCAGCCGGTTACCATGAAGAATGTCTATAAATAGATGGATTCAGAAGGAGAAAGCAACTGTTGAAAAAACATTGTTCAGAATCAAAAAGTTGAGAAGGATTACGATCCAATTCATTTCAAGAAAGTGCTAGGCACTTAAGAAGATCTTCTCCGGGAGATCTAAGAAGACTATTTAAGGATAGATCTAAGAAGAGTTCTAATCAGAATTCAGAAGAATCTTTCAAAGTGCTGGATAGAGAGAGATCAAGCCAGAATTTGAAGAAGAAGAAAGAAACCACCAGTGGATTCTCAAGAAGCTGTTTGGAATCAACTCAGCTAAGTACATTTTCAAGAAGCTTTGAAGAAGGCTAAGAAACAGTTGATTGCATCAGCTGATTAAGAATTGTCTTGGCCTTTTCTCTCTCAACTTTGGCAAGACAGTTAAACAATCTTTTCTATATTTCTGTAGGATCTGTTTACACAGATCTGAGTTGTAAGCCTATGTTATAAAGGCTGAGTGTAGGAGTGTTGAACTCTGAGTGGTAGGGCTGTTTGCCTGAGTGTAGGAGAAGGACATTCTCTGAGTTGTAGGCCTTGGGGCAAGGCTGAGGTAGGGCAGTTGTGCCTGAGTTGTAGGAACCAGTTGGGTTCTGAGTTGTAGGATCTATTGATCTGAGATAAGTGGAAGTTTGGCCGAATCTAGCATACTGCTAGATAGGTGAAGGGGGAAAGTGGATGTACCCAAACCTTGGGGAACCACTATAAAACATTGTGCAATCTGTGATGTTTTATTTTCTGTGATATCTGTGTAAATTGTGTTAGCTATTGAATTGAATTCTGCCTAGAAATTTTTATAAGTAAAGCAGAACCTATTCACCCCCCCCCCCCTCTAGGTGTTTAGGCTGCCTTGAAAGTTAAACTATCAAGTGGTATCAGAGGGAGGTTCCTCAAAAAGGACTTAACAGTCTGAGGTAGATCTGAAAGGCAGATTCAAGATTCAAGAAGATGGGTTCTGGAGAGAATCATAAGGAGCTAGGGTCTATGAAATTACCCATATGCAAGAAGGAAATCTTTGGGATCTGGAAAGAGAGAGTCAGATTGTTTATGGAAGCATCTGACCCAAGGATTTACATCACAGTACAGGAAGGGCCCTTCACTCCAATGAAGATATCTATTCTTGATGCAAATATCCAAATACCAAAGACTTATTCAGAAATGACCAAGGATGAAATCATCTTGGCAACCATGGATAAAAGGGCACAGAACATCATTGTCAGTGCCATAGATGATTCAACATTTCAGAATCTGATTCACTGCAAGACCTCCAAAGAGATGTGGGACACATTGATTGTCTACATGGAGGGATCTGAAGAAGTAAGGCTGGATAGAAAGTCTATGCTAAATCAGGAGTATGAAAGCTTTAGACAAGGAAAATCTGATAGCATAACTGAGTGCTATAAGAAATTCTATAGAATTGTGAATGAGCTAATATCCTATGGAAGAGTCTTCAGTACCTATGAACTGAATGACAAATTCTTAAGATCCTTATCAAAGGATTGGGATACAAAGATCTGTGTCATAAGAGAAGTGGCTAAATTGGCAGAGATATCTCCTCCAACTCTGTTTGGAAAGTTGCTATCCTATGAAATGCAACTTATGGTAAGGAAGGAGGAGGAAAGAAACTCAAGAGGAGAGCATAGAGAAAAGACTGTGGCATTTAATGCTGAAGCCACCAGAAAGAATAGGAGGAAATCACCATCTCCTCCTAAGGAAGTTGAAGAAGATAGTTCTGAAAATTCAGATAAGGGTTCAGGTAGCTGTGAGTCAGATGCAGACTTTGCTGCATTCACTAGGCAATTCCAAAGGTTCTTGAAAAAGAAGCAATGGAAGTCTAGGCCTTCCACATCACAGCAAGTTGATGACTATTATCAGAAGAAAAGGTCATCAAGGAAAGAGAAAAGTAGATCAAAGCCCAGCAAAGCCACTACTTCAAAGATTGTCTGCTATTGTTGCAATAGGCCTGGACATGTAGTGGCTGATTGTCCTGACAAAAGGAAGGAATCTTTAGAAAATAAGAAGACTTATCAGAAAGGCAAGAAGGAGAAATCCTTTGTAGCAAAGAAAGATAAAAGTCTGTCAGACCAGTCAACTTCAGAATCAGGATCTGAAGCTGAAGCATATATTGGACTATATGCTGCATCTGAGGAAGAAGAGTTTATGCAGTTGCTAGACTCCATCAATGAACATCAATGCATGGGTTTGATGACAAGATCAGAAGAGGACATATGCCAGAATCAGTCTGGTCCTAATGAGGTAAACTGTCCTTCTTGTATATCTGTTTGTAGTATAAATGAGGAATCAGCTACATCTGCATCAAGTGATGAAGATGCATCTGGATCTGAAGGAGATGTCTATCAATTGATAGACAAGTATGGGGACTTGTTGCAGGCCCTTAAGAAAAGCAAGAACCTGGTTAAAACACAGGCTCAGGAAATTGCTGAACTAAGGGTTGCAACAACTGAGTTAGAAAAAGTCCTTGATCAAAAATTAAATGAAATTGCCAAGCTGAAGAATATAACTATTATTCAGATGGGCACAATTAATTATACTAATGATCAAGTAAAGAGTCTGGAGGCCAGACTTAGAATTGAAAGGGATTTAGTGGCTAGTTACTCTAAGCCAAAATCTGTCTTACCCTTGATAGATGAATTTGTCACTCAGAAGGGTAAGGCTGGATTAGGATTTAAAGGTAACTCCAGGGCTGGCAGATTCAAGAGGAAAGGCAAAGCCCCTATTCAGCCACTAAACCTTTCAGTCCCCATAAAGTTTAGTAAGGAGAAAGTGCCTTCTAACATATATGATCATGAAGACATTCAAGGTCATATTAAGACAAATGTTCTGAAGAACAAGGGTGTTAAGGCAAGCAGGCCTACCTATGGTCATAAACCAAATGGTTTTAAGAAATCAGTAGGTGAAGTTGCAACAGCACCAGCAATGAACAGAAATTCTTCTGACAAGGATGTATCTAGATCTAGATACAATAAGTTTGAATGTTGGTGCTGTGGCAAGAGGGGCCATTTTGCATTGGACTGCTGGTATAACACAAGTGTTATAAAGAATAAGAGTCTACCTGTTAGAAGAGGTTATGATAACTTTATTAATGCTAACCTGAACCAAGGACCCAAGACTTACTTGGGTTCTAAGGGTAAGTAATTCTGTATTGCAGGTGAATCCAAGTAACCATGCCCCTATATGGTACTTGGATAGTGGTTGTTCCAGGCACATGACTGGAACAAAGGGGCTGCTGAAGGAGTATTCATCTGTCAAAGATGGACATAAAGTGATCTTTGGTGGATCTGAAAAAGGAGTCATCAAAGGATTTGGTAACATCTCTTCTAACCTAATTACTATCACCCAAGTGGCCTATGTAAAAGGTTTGAAACATAATCTAATAAGCATAAGCCAGCTGAGTGATCTAGGATATGACATTTCATTTGGTAAGGATGGATGTCATATCAAAAGGTCAAGTGATCAAGAGATCATATTGACTGGGTATAGGAAGAGAAATGTGTATTGCCTTAATTTTGAATGTGAGAATAAGGCTTCCCCCATTTGTCTTGTAGCTGATGACAATGCTTCTCATTGTGTTAAGTGGCACAAGAGATTGGCTCATCTAAACTACAAGACAATTGGCCAACTCTTTAGTAAAGAACTAGTGAGGAATGGGCCTCAAGTTAAGTGTATAAAGGAAGGGGTATGCTCAGCTTGTCAAAAGGGCAAGCAGACAAAAACCTCATTTCAAAGCCTTGAAAACAAGGATTCTGTGAGGTGCTTATACCTCTTGCATATGGATCTTTTTGGTCCTATGCCAGTTCACAGTCTAGGTAGGAAGGTCTACACTCTAGTGGTTGTAGATGACTATTCTAGATTTACATGGGTGTTCTTTCTGAGACAAAAATCTGAAACCCCAAGTGTATTATTTAATTTTGTAAAGCAAATTCAGAATGAACTGAATAGTACAGTGGTCAAAATCAGAAGTGACCATGGTACTGAGTTTCAATCTGAAAGCATAACAAACTTGTGTATAGACTTTGGGATTTTCCAAGAGTTCTCCTCACCTAGAACACCTCAGCAAAATGGAATTGCTGAAAGAAAGAATAGAACATTAATTGAAGCTGGTAGAACTCTATTGAGTGACACCTCTCTCCCAGAATATTTTTGGGCTGAGGCAGTTAACACTGCTTGTCATGTCATCAATAGGGCTTCTATCACCAAAAGCCACAGAAAGACTCCCTATGAGATTGTGAAAGGCAGAAAACCAAATCTATCCTATTTTAGGATCTTTGGTTGCAAATGCTATATACTTAACAATGGCAAGTCATATTTGACTAAGTTTGCTGCCAAATCCCAGGATGGGATATTTGTTGGGTACAGCACAAATAGTAAGGCCTATAGAGTCTTCAACTTAACTACTCAAGTTGTTGAAGAATCTGTGCATGTTGTATTTGATGAAACAAGATTAATCAATTGTGAGTTGTCTTGTAGATCAAATGACTCAACAGGTATAAGCAAGAAGATGGACAAGCTCTCCATTGCTGAAGCTTCAAAGGAAGATGGAGCATTGGAAAATGAAGGCTGCTGTCCAGGGGGAGTACAAGAGATAATGGAAGCTGATGAAAACCAAGAGGAACAGCAGAATGAAGAAGCTGGAGATGCTCAACCTGAAGGGAATCTACCTCCAGCTATAAGATATCTAAGAGATCATCCTACTGATCAGATAATTGGTGATCCAAGACAAGGAGTTTAAACTAGAAGCAGAAATCAAAGCACAGTTTTGCATTCTAGTTTCTTGTCCCAAATGGAACCTAAGAAGTTTGAAGAAGCTATCCAAGACCAGCACTGGATTGATGCTATGCAAGAGGAACTGAATCAATTCAGAAGGTGCAAAGTCTGGGAGCTTGTTCCTAAACCAAGAGGCCACAACATAATTGGCACTAAGTGGATCTATAGGAACAAGCTAGATGAAAGTGGAATAATAGTAAAGAATAAAGCAAGATTGGTTGCAAAAGGATACAGGCAGGAAGAAGGGATTGACTTTGATCAAACCTTTGCTCCAGTAGCAAGGCTGGAGGCAATCAGAATGTTCCTTGCCTATGCAGCCTACCAAGACTTCAAAGTATACCAGATGGATGTGAAGTCAGCATTTCTGAATGGTGATCTTAAAGAAGAAGTATATGTAGAGCAGCCATCAGGTTTTGTAGATCCTCTTAAACCTGATTCTGTGTATAAGCTTAGGAAAGCTTTGTATGGGTTAAAACAAGCTCCAAGGGCTTGGTATGAAACCCTGTCTACCTTCCTCATTGAGAATAAATTCTCAAGAGGAAAGATAGACAAAACTCTATTCCTTAGGGAATCCAAAGGAAAGATCATCTTAGTCCAGATCTATGTTGATGACATAATCTTTGGATCTACTGAAAACAACCTTTGTAAAAAGTTTGCCAAACTTATGCAAGGGAAATTTGAGATGAGCAGTATGGGAGAACTTAAGTTCTTCTTGGGACTCCAAGTAAGACAGACTGATGATGGATTGTCCATATCCCAGTCTAAGTTCACCAAAGAATTAATTAAGAAATATGGATATGGAGTCATCCTCCTCCATGAGAACTCCTATGGGAACAAGTATGCCTATATGCAAAGATGAGGCAGGTAAACCTGTTGATGAATCATTGTATAGAGGAATAGTTGGGTCTCTACTATATCTCACTGCTAGTAGACCTGACATTATGTATGCTACATGTGTCTGTGCTAGGTACCAAGCCTGCCCTAAAGAATCTCATTATACTGCAGTCAAAAGGATTCTGAGATATCTAAAGGGCACTCCTACTCTAGGTCTTTGGTACCCTAGGAATAGAGATTTTCTACTAACAGGCTATTCAGATGCAGATTTTGCAGGATGTAGAGAGGATAGAAAGAGTACTACAGGTACTTGTCAATTCCTGGGGGAAGACTAATATCTTGGAGTAGTAAGAAGCAGACCAGTGTGGCAATTTCCACAGCTGAGTCAGAGTATGTTGCTGCTGGAAGCTGCTGTGCACAGCTATTATGGATGCAGCATCAGCTTAAAGATTATGGTATTCAGGTAAGTAGAACACCCCTTTTATGTGATTCTAAGAGTGCTATTTCTATTGCTAATAATCCAGTTTCTCATAGTAGAACTAAGCATATAGAAATCAAATATCATTTTCTTAGAGAACATGTAGAAAGAGGAGACATCTCATTGGAATTTGTAAAAACAGATTATCAAATAGCAGATGTATTTACTAAGCCTTTAGATGAAACCAAATTCAATAAATTCAAAATTGAATTAGGTATGTTAACCATTGATTAATGTATTAACAAAATCATTAACAATGCAAGAAAAGTGGGATTTAAGTAAGTTAAGGAATAACAACAGCAATTGGCTAAGTAAGAATGTGTCGACATATTCAGTAATAATTTGTCGACTCAGAGAAATTATGTCGACAAGTCAGAAATATTATGTCGACATAGAGAATATGTGTCGACACTTAAGATGTTTATTGTCGACTTAACCAGAAATGTAATGTCGACTCAACCAGAATAATGGTGTCGACACTTACAGAATATGTGTCGACACTTATCCTTAGAGTCGACACAGAATTTCTGTCTTTCTACTATGTATCCAAGGTGTCGACATAACCACAAATTGGTGTCGACACATAGTAGGCTGAAGAAATGTCGAGTTAATAGAAGTTTGTGTCGACACATTCCGTCTGTGTCGACACATTTTGACTGTTTTTGGCGCCTTTTGAACTTCTTTCAACTGCGGCTATAAATAGGTCAAAATCTCATTCTGTCGACACGCTTCCAAGGTTTTCGAGACTAAAACCCTGTGTCGACAGTCTATCTTTCTCTCTTCTCTCAAGCTTTCTCGACAAAACGATGGCGCCAAAGATTGAAGATAACATCAATGAAGGGTATGAGTTGGTGCGCCAGGCCTTTGCAGAGGCGCCGCCAGATGTTCAAGGAGTTATCACCCTCCTCTCTGCATCAGGGTTAGAATTTCTCATTTCAGAACCTACTAAAATCTGGAAGAAGGAGGTGCACGAGTTCTTTATCTCTGCATCAGTCCATTCTACTGGCCTCAGATTAAGTCTACTGTTCAAGGGACTAAGGTAAAGATTAACCAAAGAAGTTTAAGAAAGATCTTCCAATTGCAAGTAGTTGAGAATGAAGAGGAAGTTCCTATATCTAAGACAAGGGAAGCTCTTCAATGGTGTGGACTAGATTCAGGATTGAAGATTGGAGCTGCATTCCACAGGAAGGGAATGAATCAGCAAGGGAAGTTCTTGTCAGAAGTAGTTGGGAAGGTAATCCTCTGCAAGACAGGTGGACATGATAGGATTTCAGCCTATATGTTCAGCCTGATGACCAGGATTGTATTTACTATTCCTACTGATTGGTCAGGAGTGATCTTTGACAAGATCAAAGAAGGAATCAAGAAGCCTAACATGGCTAGGATCATGAGCCTGTACCTCACTGGAGTGATTCCTGATGTGATGCAGCAACTGCAAGGGAGTAAGATTAATCATATGAGAAGAATGGATATGAGACTATTCTCTAGGTGGGATAGGGTGCTGTCCAAGGATGTGCCTGAAGAGAGCAGGCCAGACACCCCTGTGCAATCCCCTACACAAATCAAGAATCTGAACAAGTACAAGAAGATCCACTGAGGACACAGCTTGACTCAACTGTGGTCCAGGAAGTATCAACACCTGCACAGATGCAGGGGGAGCCAGTTTCCACTCCTGCTCCAAAGGTATCTACTCCTGCTCAGGTATAGGGGGAGCTAATGTATTTTACTATAAAAGACATTGCTCATATTCTTATTACTGCACAGGTTCAGGGGGAGCTAGTGTCCACTCCTACTCCTGACACTACAAATACTGAAGTGCAAGTACAAGAGGAAGCACAGTTAAACTTATCTCAAGATTTAACTGCTGCAGAAGTGGCAGCTCAACTAGAATTTACTATGGAGGAGCTATTCCCAGATATTGATACTACTGCTGATAAGGTAGGAGGTGGACCAGATATTGAGAAGTCCATAGGAATGGACATTGATCAGGAAGCTGCAGTTGAACCACAGGTTGAGGATGAGCCAGTGGATGTTGAAGCTGAGCAACAACCCCTGGAACAGATACAATTCATCATCCACAAGAAAGAATTCATGTAGATACTTCATCTGAAACAGAAACTGAAGAAGCCAGGGTGGCAAAGAAAAGAAAACTTGTTGTCTTTAAGAGAAGAAGCAAGAACTATAAGCAGGCTTTACAGACCACACTCCACAAGTTTCTCCAGCCTTTGATTACAACAAAATTATGATAGATCTACAAGTAAAATTGGATGAACAAAGGTTGGCTATGGAAAAGTATGTTGATGAAATAGCAAGTCACTTCAGTTTGACTTAGCTCAGGATATCAAGTCCATCCAGTTTCAGGTCAACTTGCATAAAACTGAAATGACAGATTGCTTCCACAAGGGTGGCAATGCTGTGGTTTATCTAGCTAAACAACAGGAGGCTATCACTACAAAGGTGGATGACATTGCTTTGAAGCAAAGTTATGTTTTGGAAAATCAGATCAGAATGAATGATAATTTAACTGAATCTCATAATGAGATCATTAAGGAGGTCAAGAAGATTGTTCCAGGTCTGCCTGCAGATAGAGCCAAAGAAAGGGAAGAATTTGATAAGAATTTTCAAGCTGCCATTGCATCTGTTAAGACTGCCATCACAACCTCTCAAAAAGAAATATCTGACAAAGCTTCAAAAGTTAAGACCATTTTTCAAAGAGGGAGTGAATTATTTGGATGGCCAAATTCGATTTCAAAAGGAAGATCTAAGAGATCATGTATCTAGAGAAGCCATAAAGGGGGAGAGGATGCTATTACATGCAGGCTCAGAGCACTCCAATGGGTGACCAATAGCATTCGAGCCACTTTGGGATATCCCCATTGTGTGATGATGCTATGGTAGCTGAATCAGGAATACAATCAAATCTACTTGAAGGCAATCAACCTGAGGTTGCCCAAGTCATTTACCCCCCTCCAGATTTTGACTTGATTGATCAGAAAGTTCAAGGAATGTATAGTCCTCCAAAGGAGGTTACTAATATTGTCTTTGGAAAGGTTGATAAGCCTGAGGCTACTCTGAAAGAACAGCAGGATGCTCTATTGGCAAGAAGAAATTCAGAGAGCAGGCTGTACTTAAGCCAGATTATGAGCAGTGGAGTCCTACTTCAAGGAACATAATACTCACTGCATGGAAAGCTGTACAAGATAAAGTTCATGAGAGAGGGAAGTGGTACAATGAAATTGAATGGCAGAAGTATGAGGCAAGCAAGAGGCAATAGTACAATTCAGAAGGAAAGCCAAGCTGGGAAGACTGCCATCAGATGCTAAGGAGCCAAGCAAAATACTTCCCAAGCCTTTTCATTATTTTGAAAGGCAAAGGATCAAGGAAGAAGCTCAGAAGAAAGCTGATCTTAAAGGAAAGAAGATAGCTGAAGAATCAGAAGCTCCTGTGACAGCTACAATTCAGTCTGGCAAAGGGATTATATTAGAGAGCCTGATCAATCCTGATTTTTTTTAAATATTTTTGTAATGTTGTGATGTAATCATTAAATGTAAAACATTGTAATCAAACATTACCAGTTATAAACAAAATATTGTTTGGCATATTTTAATGTGCATTCTGTGATGAATGATTCTTTGTTATGTTTTGTTTATATTAAAGTATTCCTGCTATGTCATTAATCATCATTTAGTACTGTTTATAAATGGTGTATATCATTGGCTATAGGGGTTATGACTTCTCAAATAGGGGGAGATTGTTGGGTACATTGGAAAATGTGTACCTGATTTGAAGAAGCCCAACCTAGCTCAATGGTATACATCAAGGTGTATTTGATGTTGTTTTAAGTTGACATGTGCAGGTGAAGAATTGATAAAGTATGCAGAAAAATTCTAAGTCCAAGTGTCGACACAGAGGAAGCAGTGTCGACACATAGAAGAAAATTGTCGACACAACACTGGGAAAAAGTGTCGACACAGAAGAGTAAGTCGACACAACACTGGGAAGCGTGTCGACACATAGCAGTTAGTCTACAACTACACTGGGAAAAAGTGTCGACACAGAAGAAGTAAGTCGACACAACCTGGGAAGCAGTGTCGACATATGCAGTTAGTCTACAATACACTGGGAAAAAGTGTCGACACAGAAGAAGTAAGTCGACACAACACTGGGAATTGTGTCGACACAGAAGAAAAAGAGTCGACACAACTTGGGAATTTGTGTCGACACAGAAGAAAAGCGTCGACCTCAACATTGGGAGAATGTGTCGACACAGAAGAGTATAGTCGATCTCAAGATTGTCGACATATCTGAATGTGTCGACACAGAAGAAAATAGTCGACCTCAAGTTTGTCGACACCAGCAGAATGTGTCGACACATTGTCATTAAGTCGACACATTATAGCAGAGTTAAAAAATGAATGTGTCGACACCTGAAGGCTATGTCGACACTTACTAAAGTTATGATTCTACAACAACTGTGTCGACACACAGGACTTGTGTCGACACACTGAAGAGTCAAGATCAAGTTATTTGCAGAAGAAGCTGTGTCGACTCAAAGGCAACTTAGTCGACATCACTGAAGACTGTGTCGACACCAAAGTCAATTATGTCGACACAGTTAGACAGATGGTCTCGACACTTTCTGACAGACTGTGTCAACAACTTGTGGTTCAAGACTAAGGCACAGGACTTGTTTGAAGACTTGACAGCTGTGGGTTACCACCGGTTAACTGAAGCTTTCAGACTTGTTAGGAAACAGGTTAGAAGCCGGATCAGCCGGTTACCATGAAGAATGTCTATAAATAGATGGATTCAGAAGGAGAAAGCAACTGTTGAAAAAATATTGTTCAGAATCAAAAAGTTGAGAAGGATTACGATCCAATTCATTTCAAGAAAGTGCTAGGCACTTAAGAAGATCTTCTCCGGGAGATCTAAGAAGACTATTTAAGGATAGATCTAAGAAGAGTTCTAATCAGAATTCAGAAGAATCTTTCAAAGTGCTGGATAGAGAGAGATCAAGCCAGAATTTGAAGAAGAAGAAAGAAACCACCAGTGGATTCTCAAGAAGCTGTTTGGAATCAACTCAGCTAAGTACATTTTCAAGAAGCTTTGAAGAAGGCTAAGAAACAGTTGATTGCATCAGCTGATCAAGAATTGTCTTGGCCTTTTCTCTCTCAACTTTGGCAAGACAGTTAAACAATCTTTTCTATATTTCTGTAGGATCTGTTTACACAGATCTGAGTTGTAAGCCTATGTTATAAAGGCTGAGTGTAGGAGTGTTGAACTCTGAGTGGTAGGGCTGTTTGCCTGAGTGTAGGAGAAGGACATTCTCTGAGTTGTAGGCCTTGGGGCAAGGCTGAGGTAGGGCAGTTGTGCCTGAGTTGTAGGAACCAGTTGGGTTCTGAGTTGTAGGATCTATTGATCTGAGATAAGTGGAAGTTTGGCCGAATCTAGCATACTGCTAGATAGGTGAAGGGGGAAAGTGGATGTACCCAAACCTTGGGGAACCACTATAAAACATTGTGCAATCTGTGATGTTTTATTTTCTGTGATAGCTGTGTAAATTGTGTTAGCTATTGAATTGAATTCTGCCTAGAAATTTTTATAAGTAAAGCAGAACCTATTCACCCCCCCCTCTAGGTGTTTAGGCTGCCTTGAAAGTTAAACTATCACTGACTCAGAGACCCTTCAGATTCATCGAATTGATGTTCTTGTCTCTGCAATAATGGCAGCAGAAGAAGACGAAATCCCGCATAACCTTTTTTCTGTAATGAATTATTTTCCCAAAAAAACTTATTTCGATCTAGATTTCATCTTCAATTTATAATCCCATCATCTAGCGGGTTGATTGACACGTGTCGATGCTTTAACAACTGATTATATCCTTAGTTTTACAGAATGAGACTGATAGCAATGTTAGTGATGAATTGCAGCTCTTCCATGATTATTTTTAATTTTGTTAACTTTTGTTGATTTTGCTGACGTCATCAGTTATGGACTTAGCCAATTTCATGAAATCACTATAAGCATTGAGTGAGTTGAGTGAACTGGCTTTACTCAATGATTCTGAACTTAGTCAATTCTTCAGCATGTCTAGGCGTTGAGAGCGTTGAATGTATAAGCTTCACTCAACGCCTTTTGCCTTAGCTTGATATTCAGCCCTTACTGCATCCTTGGCATTGAGAGCGTTGAGTGTATAAGCTTCACTCAACACTTTTTTCCTTAGCTTAATCTTCAGCCCTTTCTGCAACTATGGCATTGAGAGCATTGAGTGAACTGACTTCACTCAATGATTCTAAACTTAGAATAATTCTGCTCTGTATGAAGGCATTGAGTGTGTTGACTACACTCAACGCTTTCTCCTTCAGCCTCAACATTTGACTAGGCATTGAGTGAACTGGCATCACTCAATGCTTTTTGCCTTAGCCAAATTCCATTTTCATCTTTGGCATTGACAACAGCAGTATGACTCAACGCTTTCTTTCTTTGGCATTGACAACAGCAGCATAACTCAACGCTTTCTTCCTTTGGCATTGAGTGAGCTGATTTCACTCAACGCTAATGTACTTAGATAGAATTTTCTGTCTTTCTTCCAAGTCTTTAACTGAATCAGCATGGCATTGAGTGAACCTACTTCACTCAATGCTTTTGAACTTAGTCGAATTTCTTTGACAGATTTGTTGTGGCTTTGACAGACACTACATGGCGTTGAGTAACCAAGCTTCACTCAATGCTTTTAGACTTAGTATATTTTTCTTTGCCAGAAACTTTGGGGCTTTGAATGTGGCAGTTTTACTTGACGAATTATATTGCATGGCATTGAGTGAGTTGACATCACTCAACACTTTTTTCCTCAGTCGATTTTCTTTCTTGCTGAAACTTTGTCTTTGACTGTCCACACCTGTCTCAGCGCTTTTTAGCTGTATGACGTTGAGTGAACTGGCTTCACTCAATGCTTGTGTACTTGGTTATTTTTCTGCCTTTGTCATCATCTGTCCTTGACTTCTGGAATTGAGTGAGCTTGCTTCATTCAATGCTTGTGGACTTAGTGGAATTCCTCTGTCTAACTTTCTTCCTTAAGGCATCTGGAATTGATTGAGCTTGCTTATCTCAAAGACTATGGACTTAGATAGAATTTTTGTCTATCCACATGCCTATCTTGTGACCACCCATCCAATCAGTGTAATAAGGACTAACCTGCATGCATGAACTTAAACATACATCAAATACAACTATGTGTTTACCATTGAATTGTTTGTCTTTTTACAAATCTGGGACATTGGGATCAATGGACCCTACAGTTTTGCTTTTTTGTGCTTAGCATGAAAAACAGTAAGGCTTTGATAGGAGGGATGACAGGTAGTAATGAGTTGTATTTCATATGTGCTGCATTGACCCAAAAGTCCAACTATTTCGTATAAATAAAAAATTAATGTTTTGTCTTTATGTAATGACTCAAAAGTCCAACCATATGTGCAATGGGGAGAAGTTTTGTGAGGGGTATTTTCGCATTAAAATGTTACACCATGTGCATGTTTGAGCTCTTGCCTTATATAATATATATATATACACACACACACACACATATATATATATACTTATATATATACATCTATATTAATATAAAAGGGAAAACTCGAGTTCTACAATGTCGCCTGTCCGTTATATTTAGAATTCCCATTTTACCCTTGCCGCAGGCATTCCTACAGTTCCTCATCACCGCATTACATTTGGATTGTCGCCGCTCGGTTGGAGGCCACTGCCACCCCCAATGTCCTGACCGGACCCCACTGACAGAGTCGTCACACTCCGGCATCCCCTGCGGGGGTAGGCCGTAGGCGGTCCGACACAGTTGTTTTACATTTCGATCCCGCCTGCCCCCTCACCCAGCCGCAGACCTTGCCCAAACTTCTGCCTCGCCGGGCCTCCTACAACCTTGCCCAGCCTCCCTTACCCCTCTCTCTTTCTACATGGAGATCGATGATAGGGTGTGATGGGGCCCATTTGTGCATGCCATCTACGAACCTGTGCGACGGAGATGGGTAAGGGAGATGGAGAGATAAAAAGAGAGAGAGAGGGAGAGAGAGAAGAGAGAGTGAGGGGAGAGAGAGGGAGGTGGCAGAGGGAGGGGCGACACCATTTCCTACATCTATACTTCTGTCGGAGATGCGTTTTCTGTTCTACAGAGAGAAAGGGGAGAGGAGAGAGATAAAGAGAGAGAGGGAGAGAGAAGTTAAAGTTAGGAGAGAGAGAGAGAGAGGGAGGTGGCAGAGAGAGGGGCGGCAAGAGATCCTGTGCTTTTACTTCTAGCGAAGATAAATGGTGAGGATAGAGAGATTCACCTCCTCAGCTTCACTTCGATAGAGGAGGGGAATGATCAGGGTTTATATTTACACCTTTATATTTTAATTTAGTTTTAGATCATTTAATAAATTTCATTTATTATAATTATATTTTTATATTCTGTTTACTTTAATTGTAAAATTTAGCATACAATTTTTATAAAATTAAGCATACGAGCTTCTTCGTACGGGCTCTGCCAATGCTAGAAGCTCTCGGGAGGCCTTCGACCACATCCAGGGGGCTTCACTCGCCTGCTCACGGGCTACGCTCGTGCTTGAAGCTCTCGGGCAGCCTTCGACTGCATCCAGGCGGGCTTCGCCCGCCTGCGCACGGGCTACGCCCGTGCTTGAAGCACCCGGGTGAACTTCGGCCGCATCCAGGCAGGCTTTGCCCGCCTCCGCACAGGCTATGCCATGATCACTCGACGCAAAACAGATCTTGGCCTCAAGAGAACTTGACATCATGTATCATTGCTTGGCATCGAGTGCTCTTGACGCTAAGATCTATTTTGCGTCGAGTGATCTTGGCGTTTAAAGCACTCGTTGCCAACACTTTGGAGTCGAGAGCACTCGACACCAAGATAATTTATTTACCCAAGATCTGTTTTGCGTCGAGTGATCTTGACATAGCCCGTGTGGAGGCGGGCGAAGCCCACCTGGATGCGGCCGAAGGTCGCCTGGGAGCTTCGAGCACGGGCTACGCCCGTGCGCAGGAAGGCGAAGTTCTCCTGGAAGCGGGCGAAGCCCGCCTAGATGTGGCTGAAGCTTGCCTGAGGGATTCGAGCACGGGCATAGCCCGTGTGCAGGCGGGCGAAGCCCGCCTTGATGCGGCTGAAGGCTGCCCGAGAGCTTCGAGCACGGGCATAGCTCATGTGAAGAAGCTCGTATATATATAAACATATATATAAACATAAATATATAAATATATATATATATACGTATACATATATATATGTATACATATATATACATATATGTATATATATACATATACATACATACATATATATACATAAATATATTTACATATATACATATATGCATATACACACACACACACACACACACACACACACACACACACACATATATATATATATATATAGACACACACACATACATACATAGATACACATATATTTATTCTCAGCTGTCCGATCAAGCACTTCGTGGCTGCAAATAGCGATTTCTCCAAATTAAAACCCCTCAAGCCAGGCAATTTTGCGATGCCCTGTTTCAAAAATATGCAACTCACGCTAGCCTTTGCCGGGGGCGAGCAAAGCCCGCCATCGTGGGTCTGGTACTGTCGTACGGGACACGAAGGCCCCATGATCAAGCTCTTCATGTTTGTGCATTGTCACTCATGTGACAGTGCACAGGGTCCTCCCGTGCCTCGCACGACAGTACTTGGTCACAACGTTATTCCCCTGCCCTCCCACATCAGATTCTTAATCCCCATCTTTAACTCATTCTTATATCTATCAACAACCAAGAAATGCCCCCCGGTCGGGCCGCACTCTGCTGGACTGAATTCAATTAAAAAAACATAAAAAAATGAAATGTTAATTAATTAACCCCGCCAGGCAGGTCTTCCCTCACGCTTAATTTCTTCCCGATTAGGGCTTTCCTCCACTCTTCCTACTCCTCTCCTTGCCATCACCCTGATCTCTCTCTCTCTCTCTCTCTCTCTCTCTCTCTCTCTCTCTCTCTCTCTCTGCCTCTCTCTCCCGACCAAGTAGTTCCTCCCCTCTTCCTCGACCACGACCGCCATTGACATCCTTGGAGCTCGCTGAGAAAGAGAGCGACAACATGTATACTCCTCCCGCAACCTTTCCTAATTCCCAATCTCTCTCTCTCTCTCTCTCAGCCTCTCTCTCCCGCATCCCATTTTACCCCGACAGTTTACTAAAAACTCGATGCGTTAATTTTCCTTTTATGTGATTCTCTCCTCTTCCCCCACGCCGACTGAAGCCGCCCTAACTCCCCAATCTCCTCACTCAGGGACAAAAGCCGCCACCTCCAACGATCGTTCCTACTGCGGATTACCTTCAGTGACTCCAGTAGAGGATCTCCATCTCAGCATCAGATGTTCTTCTCCTCCATGTGAAGGTTTAGGGTAATGAGGTAGCCCCTCTTCTTCTTATCTTCTTCATTGCTATGTAACGCATCACAATTCTCCCTCTTCCCCACACTGACTGAAGCCGCCCTAGTTCCCCAATCTCCTCACTCCCGGACGGAAGCCTCCACCTCCAACGATAATTTGATATTGCATCGCTAATCGAAGCTAGGAAGAGGAAGAATAATGCCCATCTCTTGATTTCTTTCCTTGCTGTTATATTGCGATCAAAATAATCTTCTTCCTCCTTATTCACTGATTTTTCACTACACTATTACGAATTTTCATCCTAATTTGTTGTTGATGGCTTGGTATACATAGATCCATAAATAATCCAAATTAAGTGTTGATTTTGTGTAGTTTATACATATTTGCCCGACCGCCAAAATCGTGGTGAGTGTTCAGTACACTCAACGCAGTCAAGCTCCCCCACAAGGTCAAACCATAGAACACAGCTCCTTTCGGTCGAACCCACCTCCAATACCTTCCCTAAACCCTGAAATACCTGGAGGCAAGGTATTGCTGCTTCCACTGCTGTCTCCACTCAGTCAAATGCATCTGCCTCTTTCTCTATCTCCACTGTTGGATTGAAAGATGAGATTGCATAGTGAAGTCAAAGAAACAAAGGTTGTTAATTACTTGTTAGAGTAAGGTAGCCGGCTGCACAATCTAACAGGCTTGCATGGTATATTATAGATTTTTATTGCTGTATTTTCTCTTTTGTTTAAATGGAATCAGGATTTTTTCTTTGATATTGCTATTTTCTGCTCAATTACATGTTTATGTAATTATTTCCAGAGTAAGCTTATTCTGTTCTTATTTATGCTTCATGGAAAAAAAAGATACAATATGCATTGCCATGGCTGATGAGTCAAATCTTAGAGTGAGCCTTGGTGATATTATTTCAGTACACCAATGACTGGAGGTCAAATTTGGTTTCATAATTATTTAGCTTTCATGTATTTTTATACTATTAAAACCCATCTATAGGTATGTCCAATGTGAAAATATAGACATACATTAAGATGAGTATAAGTGTGTTTTTCCTGAGATCTTCGTTCCAAGCATATCAAGCACACCAACTAAACACATGTATGTGCTTCTCATACCTTTTCTTATGTGCACTTTCTTTGTGATTCAGATAAAAATGGAAACCACATGTTGCACTGTCTATTTTTCAATGCATTTATGTTGTTTTTTCTAGCCTATAGATCATGAGTTTTTTTATTATTCTCAGTATCACAGTATGTGGTGATTTTTTGAGTATTTACGACAAAAGTTCATTTGTTAAACACATATACCTAGTTTTCTTATTAAATCTCATTCTTTTTTAGCTGAATTCATCCAGCAATAATTTGCATATTATAATTATAAGTCAATATTTACAATCCAACACAGCAAGCTCTTGTATGAGTAATGTTTCACTCCCCAAATAATTCTATAATAACAAATCGTGGTTGATTTTGCTGCTTAGGGATGAAGTGTGCATTACAGAAATCATGTTACATGAAGTGTTTTTTTGCGTCAATATTGTGTTGTATGTAATTTGGCTAAGCATGTGTTTCATTGTTAATTGAATTTTGACAAAACTTGTTGAGTTTTGATTAATTATGGCTTTGTTTGGTAGAGCTTATTTGCTCCAGATAGTCTTCGTTCTTCTTCCTCTCGCCACTGACTTTACCTGATCCATCCTAGATTGTCTGCCTATTAGTCATTATAACCAATGAACGATATCGATCTTGTGCTGCGGGACATTGCGAAAACCCAACGATTGGAGGAAACCCTCGTCTGTCGCTTCCCTGAAATTCCGCCGGAATCGATTCCGACCCAAGCACCGCCATTCTATTCGTCAGCATTAGACCGCCCCACTAGTGAGTCGTGCGTTTGTGGCAAACAATCTAGCACGTTGAACAATATTCAAGAGGATTGGATCAAGATCCAACTGAAATAGATCGAGGATGGCATGTGCCCTCCTATCCGAATTGACCCGCCTTTGCCACTGTGGAGCAAGCGTCCTAACCTGAATGAGTATTTGCTGAAACCATTGTTCGTGATTGATCCAGAATGGTAGTATGCCATCAACGTGACAGGGGGTGCATGCCCATCTTACAACAAAATAGGTTTTCTTTTCCACAAGAAATTTAGTGCCCCGCAAATCATCGATTGCATCAACACCACCGCATTAACTCCCTATGCTCGATACGTGTGCAGAATTCGAAGATCTTTGGCAGCTGTGGTGCCACGTTCCATGTGTACGAGGCCAAAACCGAGAAGTTGATCCCGACACCCATCATCCTTAACTATCCTGTGCAGTTGTTCGAATAGAGCGCGCACGACGTCAGTCTTGTTCAAATGGCATACGACTTGTACACGTCCCATTTCGATAGTGTTGATGTTGCCAAGGTGATTTGTTGTGCCCGAACGACTCGATACATGCGTCAAGCTGCGTCATATCATGACCACGTGTCGTGGTATTTGGAAATGCACGCTTGGGATGCTGCACTCGGGCAATCAATGTGTACAATGGAACTCTTTTAGCATTGCAACGGGTACAATGGAACTCTCAGTCCAGTGGAATTAACGCTGACAAGCCTGGTCAATGACTGCATTGCTCGCCAACTCTCGTTCTTCAACCGAATGGAAGGTGCCATCACTGGGACTCATCTCTCGGCCGACCATCATCACAACATTCCCCATTACTGGATTGCACTCCGTCATGAATGAGCGCCAACAAATCCTCTCCCATCAATTCAGAACCATGATGGGCAATGCAGAACGTCGATTTGTTGGCCGGGGTTTGCTGAGACGGTACAACGCTTACGGTATTTATACTTCACTGCTCATCATGTACTTGGACAAGTGATGCGATGATCGGGAATGGCTGGAAATCGAGAATCACCACCTGATCACAAGGTACCAGGACAATTCGAAAAGCACGAATCGTGCTCGGCATGAACAATTCATGGTTGTCGTGGCCGAAATCATTATTGGCACAAGAAATGCTCCAATGCGTGAGGATCCATCATTGAGGCTGAATTGAATGCACTGTTGGATCGCATTGAAAAGTGGGAAATCGAGAATGATGTGCCCCATCCAAGTGTATCGTGATGAGCAAACTTCTAGCATGCAACGAGATGCAGAATAAACACATCAGAAACTTCTTAACGCCGCCTGCATCCGCATTGACTACTGTCGTAGATCGCTTCTTTTACTCGAGTTTGCGCCGTGGAACGGGGAAGAATGAAAACTTGTGGCATCATGGACGAGCTATTTGCCCGGAGACCATATCTATGGAAGGAGGGAACTTGATGTTCCATGCCATTGTCGCTCAAATCAACTTTCGAGGCGAACTCCAATTTGATTCTCGCTGGGCATATTTACCTATCTTTGGGATGCATATCATTCTCACTCAATATCTCACACCGTTTTCGACTGATGGCATCACTCCCTCGCCTACGTCTCTGTCGACGATGTTTCACTTATTTCCTCTCTCGATTGATGATCGTGACGACGAATTTGGATTGACGACAGTGTTAGACAATCCCTTCCTCAAGTGCCCGAAATTTCTGCAGGGCAATTGAAATCGCTTGGAGTTATCGCAGAATCAATCGCGGATAATGCAATTTGGTCGAGTCACGCATTTGATGTGATTGTGTACGATGCCCTTGATATTGCCGCTATTATTGTCGAGCAGGATCACGATGATCATCACATCATTGAAGAATACAATGTTATACAGTGGGACGATGGTGATCCAAACCATGTAGACGACGTTGATTCGTTGATTGGCTTCAAATCTGGAGTCAAATTCAGTAACATGCCCCATTCCATTCAGTCCAATCGCAAGCCAGGACCAACATCGCATGGGTACATCTCTTTATCTTGTCACCATAAAAAAATCTTGTAGTCTCAAAGCATCGAGCAATGAACGTTAGTCGGCATTACAGAGGCTTAATATATGGGAAGCTGTCATGATAACTTCACCAATGATCAACCCCTTGGAGCGTCGCTTGCTCCGAACGATTGCCATCAAATTTCTTCTACCCGATGAACTCCAGGATCTGAAGGATTTCCCTATTGAATCTTTGCATCTTCCATATTGCATCGAATCTGGTCTGTTCTAGTCTCGGTTCTGTGTACACCCAATTTCGCTTTCAAACGGTTCATTTGGCCGAAATCAGAATAGGTCCTAAAATAGCACTTGGAGGATATGGTTGCCCAAACCTGATTCAGATTATCCATTCAACGAGCAGCGCCCAAACGCAACATTATTACTTACCTGAGTCAGGCCCCGTTAGTGATTTTTCCATTGCGGTCGCGCCCTATTGCCAGTTTCAACATTTTGCTGTTGGAAGAGTTCGTGACGACGACTACAACTCGAGTCGTCACCTTGGAAACCGACGCCAATCACAGTTCATGTCAACCCCGTGCATCAGATCTACAATTTGCGCTCGAACAACTCATTGATGGATCATCATATGATATCATTAATCAACTGGTTTAATAAGAGATTGATACATGACATGCCAACAATATTCATTGGACCAAAGCGGTCGCCCCCACATATGCCAGCATTGCTTCTTGTCGTGAGGATCTGCTCGAGATGACCCACAAGGAGATCCAGAATCGTTAGGAGTATCTTTTACGCCTCAAGAAGCATGCGACATCAACAACATCGACATGACTAGGTCTCCATTCTAGTTTGCAATTGTATTCTGAGGCATCCCACCAGAGCGGCGATCCAGGCTCCCTCAACATTCCACTGTCACATCCATCCGAACCATCAGTTCCAGCCGCATATCCGACCACCCCGAATTCAAATCAACCGGCCTCTTCTGCAGTCATCACGACGATGGAGGAACCTGCTATGGCCAACACATCCATTGTCAGCGAGATTGGTTTGCATCTGTCATTCATGGTCGATTAACAGTTGCCTAGTTTGAATCATATATTGGCGTTCATCATCCCCGCCCATCTACTGGGGAGACATTTTCCCAAGCGGAGAAGGAACTGCTCAATTACTTGCTGACCAGTACAGCAGAGTGCTCCCATGTAAAATCAGCGACTGGTGATCAAACGTCTTTGAAGAGGCTGGCCAAGCATTTCTTGTACTGGGTACGAGTGGCTCGGGTATTAGGGGTGAACCAGTTTCGGGCCCGATCTGATGGGCAGCTCAAACAAAAGGTCAAAGATGATAAAAAGAAAAAGAGCTGCTAGAATTAGGTGCTCACTTCTCTGTCATGTTTATTCATTAATCTCTCACTGCCCTGGTATGTGCATTTATAAATATGTTGACTACTTTGATACTACCTTAATATTGAGCTTGACATATATTTTACTTATGAATATAGGGCATTCCTTATTTTTTTGCATCGAAGATGGTTTGGAGAGAGGCTTCTCAGGCAACCTGTAGCACTCATTATTGTTGGGAGGAGGTAGACTTTCTCATCTCTATACTTTTCTCATGGGAAGACATATAGTTTTAGTTGTATCTTATTGTTAATGAGCTAATCTGAACAATAACCATTTGAGAGCTTGAGTTTTAGATTATCTTATTGCAATTCCTATTGTAAACTAGATTGAGCTTGAGGTTTTCTATTGGAATGTCAGAAGAAAAAAAATTCAGACTGAGTTTGAGTTTTATCTTATTGCAATTCATGCACGCCTCAATCTAAGAGCTTGAGTTTAATCCTCATATGTGGCTAGGCAAGTTTCTTATTGATTAAATTTTTTGGATTCAATAGACAAACCTTTAAGCTCATGTGATATGGTATCTAATAGACCTCATTTATCAACAATCTCCTCCAAACCTTCTTAATCATTCAATGGAATTTTATCGGTTTCTGAATATGAGGATCGCTTGAGATTATGAAAACCATGATTCATGAAGCTGGGGTTATTTATATTGTTCTTTTCTTGCTATTTATTTGTTTGTGATATGCATAATTTTGTTGTGAAAAAAATAATTTTGGGTCACCTCTAGTAACAATGGTTCCATCACAACTATCTAGCTAACAACACATTTAAAAATTTGATTTCTTGTACCATTGGTTTTGTCTTGACCTCAATATGTTATGTTTTCATGCAGACGATGCAATCTAGGGAGGGAGCAGTTGGAAGGCTCGTCGTACAATCACGGAGTCGATGTGTAGTTGTAACCCAAGAATATATTGTTATTATTATTGTATCTCTCAAAAATAAAAAAATATCAACATAACATTCTATTTTGTACTTTGGATCTATCTTTTTAAACTTAAAAATGTTATTAAAATTTTTGTCATATTTAATTAGTGTTGTCACTTCTATTTGGGATTGTATATATATCTGCTTAATTTCTTCTTAAATTTTATCTCTTTATGATTACCATTAATTTATTTAGTTGTTGCGAAGAGGCCTTGAAGTGTTGTGAAATGAGAGATATTTTGTTAAGCCACCAACCATACTTATCGCCAATTATAATTGTCTGGTCAGGTTTATTGTTGTTGCGATATAATTGTTGGAGTTTTTAATTTGTTCTCTTATTATAAGCCTTTAAAAAAAAAATCATTTGCTTCATTTATGGGAAAAAGTGTGGCCAAAGTTTCTCTATTATTAAATTTAAAAAGAAGAATATTGCAACATTTATAAAATCATCACTTTTGACAAATATATAGTACTACATTTTTGAAAAACACGGCGATAACCTTTAAGAGCTATACCAACGTTTTTAAAGTAAAATGCTGCAACAAGCTATGCCGACTAATGTGTTTGAAAGTGAGTCCGGCCAATGCTACTTATGTGTTTGAAAGTGAGCCCCCTGCAGTAGCCTTATAACTGCAACCATCCATAGCCCTCAACACTCTCCCTCTTTCTTCATGATGGATGACTTTCCTTGTGCCCTTTACTAAATTTAATTACTCTAAAAATTCTTCATCCACCACATCTGAAAAATCCACCTACAAAATCTTATAGACTTCAGAAAATTGAGGAAATAATACATAGAATAATATTCACAAAGTATTTGAACAATGAAATATCAAGCCTTATTCTTGAAAATGAAATCTGCTTTAGTAGAGAAGTAAGAATCATAAAAGTAACAAAAATGGTACTTTATTTGGATCCCAAATTCCGATGATATATAATAAAAGAATATACATCATTGTGTGAATATAGAAAATAGTAAACAAAATTCCAATATGGGCAAAGAATGTCATTGCATGTACTGAGAATTTAGTCTCAGATAACCAAACTCATGTCATTGTGCACTTAATATAGATCTTGGGCTCCTCCGCCTATAATCAATTGGTTTAAGATTGGATACACTCATACACATATTCTAATATGATACCAAAATGGGCTAAGTTAAACAACACACTCAGACATTACCAAAATTATGTAAAACAAATCACGTTTTAGAGACCAAAGAACATTCACATAAGGGGTATAAAATTGCCAATAAGGGCGTTGAAAGTGGGACCACCGACCATAGAAAGGTCAAGGCCGACCATATAAAGGTCGACCTAGGCCCAAAGCCCGACTGCAATAGTGCACCCAAACCCCCCTCTCTCCCACTTTCCTTTTCACTCTTTCTCCCTCTCTCCCCCTTTCCTCCCCCTCCCCCTCTTTTTCTTTTTCTTCCCTCACCCCCCTTTTCCCCCTCATACCAGAGTGGAACCCGGCTCCCCCCTCCAAACGTGCATATCTCTTTGTTTACATACTCATTTTGGAATGAAGTAGAATCTTCATCTTCACCAATTCATTGCTATTTGTTCTTTAATGATGGGTTACGAATCAATTATATTTATTCATCAACTCATTTCTATTTATACTCATGAATATTTTTTTTCAATTTTTACAAAAATTAACCAACACACACATGCATATAGAGTTGATTTCAAAATGTAATAATTATATTTGATAACAAAATTATTAAAACATTTGTGATTTTCTGGTAAGATTCAAGATTTGGACACCAATTAATATAGCCAGCAGCGACAATCAATATAGACTACAACACCAATTAACTACAAAATCAGTTTTAGTGTAAAAACATCCATATCTGCTATTTCTTAGAGCTATCCTTAATATAGATGGCAACACAAATCATCTTTTGAACAAATTTTCGAAATGAACTTTAAATAAATCTAAAGTATACAAATAGTCTTCTTTCAATAAACATTCTCAAAGTAGTCCCTTTTTGCAAATTCAGCCAAGCGCACAAAACTATTGGCTAGTTTTAGGAGAACTAGGCCGGCGCGCAGTAATTAGTCTGCTGGTTTTAGGAAATTAAGTGTTATGTTGGGAATTTTCCCTTAATATTTTTAGATTTGAAGAAGTGCATCATGTAACGATAAGTGCATTATATATTTGATGTCTATATGTACATATTTGTATAGACTCAGTTATCAGCATTGAGAGTTAAACTCAGTAGGACATGAGATTAGTTAAGACCAAAATTGAACCTACACTTCACTCAGAACTAGCCAGTCTAAGGGGTGAGATGTGAAGTTCTAGCTCATACCGTTTTATGAGATTTGAAGAACAAAACGATATTGTTTTTATAAGAAAGCTTGAAAACGATATTTATCGTTTTGATGTCCAGAAAGGCGGGATTTAAAATCTGCAGAAGCGCCGAAAGTAAACATCACATTAGTGAAGTAATTAAGGATGCTTTAACTTTTTATCAAAAAAGTTTATTACCATTGGAGATGTCAGACCTATTAAGGTCAAGTGGTGGAGTTCTTTATAAAAGGGATAACTTCAGGGATGAAACCCTAACAACAACAACTGAATAACTTCTGATTCACCATCAAAAAGAAAAAAGCTAGCAACAGCAAATTGAACTCTATAATCTTGGTGTTGCAAGTTTACTTACATAGCAAGAGATCAAGAGGATCAACTTCCCACTAAATAAGAAGACCAAGTCTTTCTTTAAAGAAGCTAGTGATTCAGCATTGGACCTACTGCAACATTGTTCCATTACTGAAGAAGAAAGCTTTCTTTCAGGATAGCTAAGGAGGACTCAAGGATTTAAAGTAACATTTATTATGAGTAATATTATTGTAAAATCTTTATAAACATTCATCTTGTAAGATCTCTTTGAGATCTGAGTTGTAGGGCTGGGCTGTCAGCCTGAGTGTAGGGAAGATTAGGAGGCCTGAGTGTAGGGATTTGTTAAAAGTCTGAGGTAGGATTCAGGGTTTGAATCTGAGGTAGGAAATCATATGAATTTCCGAGGTAGGGCTATGGGTAGCTTGAGGAAGGATCTGCTGTAGACCTGAGGTAGGATCCTGGAGTGGATCTGAGTTGTAAGATTTTGATTTGAGAAGAGGAGGAGGAGTTTGCTGAATCTAGCGCATTACTAGATAGGTGGAGAGGGAAAGTGGATGTACCCAAACTCTAGGGAACCACTATAAAATTTAGTGTGGTGTTCTGTGTTCGGTTCCTATGAATTAATGATCTGCTATAGTTAGGTAAACAAATTTTAAAAGGCCAAAAGTTTAAAGTGCATATCGCCCTCTAGGTGATTTAAACTACCCATAATCCTTCAAATGGTATTGGAGATAGGTTGGTTGATTAAAGACTTAACAGTTTAACCAAGATTCTATCAAGGGTAGTTAGTCAATCACTATGAGTTTCAGTGAAGGTCATAAAGAGATGAGCTCAATAAAGCTTCTCATATGTAATAAAAACTTTGGAATCTGGAAACAGATAGTCAAGTTACTTATGGAAGTTTCAGATCCTAGGATCTGCATCACTATTAAGGAGGGGTCTTTCATCCCCATGAAGATCTCCTCCATAGATGCAAATATTCAAGTTTCCAAGTTATACTCTGAAATGACTAGGGATGAGGTTACACTGACCACTATGGATAAAATGGCAAAAAAAAAATTTTGTTTGTGCAATTGATGACTCCACCTTCCAGAACTTGATCACTATCAAAATTCCATGGAAATATGGAATACACTCATTATATATATGGAAGAAACTGAGGAGGTCAAGGATGATAGGAAATCCCTTCTAAACCAAGAGTATGAGGTCTTTAGACAAGGAAATATAGATAATATAATTGAATGCTATGAAAATTTATTCAAAACTGTGAATGAGTTAAGGAATTATGGAAGAGTTGTAACACCCCAAAAACCCTAAGTCCAAAAATGGGGTCAGGCTGGGTGACACAGCCTGGGACACGGGCGTGTCCCAGGGCGTGTCCAGTGAATACGGCCTGGGACACGGGCGTGTACTTTGCAATGTGTGTCGAGTTGAGTTCTCGAGATGGCAAGGTCGATGATCGTCGAGAGGCGATATGGCCTAGGACACGGGTGTGTCCCAGGGCGTGTCCTGCTTAGGCAGCATTCAGTGGAGTGGCGTTGAGTGTGGAATACGGCCTGTGACACGGGTGTGTCACAGGGGCATGTTAGGCACAGGGCCGAGGACACGGGCGTGTGCCTTAGCCGTGTTCTTCTCGGGTGTTTCATCCTAGTGTTGGTGAGGTGACACGGCCAGCCACACGACCGTGTACTGGTTGACACGAGCGTGTCAGGGAGTGACACGGGCATGTCGTATCCCGTGTTCTGTTCCAGATTGAGTCGGTTCTCTAACCGCTCAAGGAACACGGCCTGTGACACTGGCGTGTCACAGGCCGTGTATGCTCTATTTAGATGCTTTTCAAAGCAGATCGAGGCCGTTCGTTCCCTTCTATTTTGATCCTGTGGTCCAAGTTCATCCCTTCTCTTATAAGGCCGATAATGGAGATGAATATCTAATTCTCATGTTGACCATTCTCTTTCTAAAGTGAAGAGAGAGAGAGGAGAGCAAGGAAGGAAGAAGGAGAAGCTTGCCGATCGCCGGTGGAGCTTCAGTGGTCCGAATTGAGAGCCGAGTTCAGCATTGTTGAGGCAAGGACGCTGCGGTGATTTCCATCTGGCTAGTTCTTTCATGGCACCGAAGCGATCGTCAAGGGTAACAGTCTTTCTTCCTTGGGCAGGTGAAGCCCTTTGTTTATGCATGTATATCTGTGGAATCCTCCATCAAAAGATGGAAGAGCGTAAGTGATTCCAGCGGTTGAGTCTGCATCTAGAGCCGGAAATGTGTAGTACGACATAGACATGCTATGTGAAGCCCATCTGGATGGATGTCTGGATTGGTGATGCTGCAAACCGGAGAAGACTTCGTGTATACATCGGTTAACCTACGGAGATGGTGAGGACGATTGTGATAGTGAGAAGGAATCTTTTTATAGCTCCTTTGGTTGTATGCTCGACACGAGCTGTGTTGATGGAATGGAAAGTCGCACCGTGTGCCTGTATTATGAGATGAATTGCGAGCACCTCTGAGTGGGTGGGTACGAGAGGCCTCCAACAGGGGTTTGGCGGCTGATGCCCATAGCCAATAAGTTAAGAACCTCTGAGTGGGTGGGCCACCCAACAAGTTCAGTGGTAGGATCGGGTGAGCGGTCGATTGGTAGAAATGCAGCGGGGCAATTTCCCTAGGCTTATTACACTACGAGGGTAGGTCGACTGATAGTGCTCACAGTTTTCCATAAGGTGTGTGCCTCTGAGTGGATGGGTTCTTGAGGTCTTCAATAGGGGTTTGGAGGCTTATACCCAGCCAACACATACACATCTCGAATCGGCCGTGGAACCCTGGGGAGTTTGGTACACCGTAATCGTGCACTGTATGCACGAAATGTATGGCACGAAGGCCGGCGTTTGTGATGATATTATGTATTGTATATTGTTGGGTATTGTATCCACAATTACCTGGATTTGAGGAAGCCACCTGTCAAGCTAAGATGAATTCACAATGTATTTGATGAACTATTTTTTAGTTGTGCTTGCAGTTATTCCATGCTAAGTACACACCAATGTCAGGGTGCAGTGGGTCAATATACACGGGTCTGTGCAACGTAATCCCTCGTTGAGCAGATCAGTGTGTTGGCCTACGTGTACTCTCTCTATTGGGGTGTACTTAATTTCAAGTACAGGGTTAAAATAAAGCAAGAGCAGACAAGGAGCAAGGATGGGCCAAAGACCAGCTCACGGGACGAAAGACGAAAATCGTCCAAGTGTAATTCGTCGAGAATCACTAGGTGATTCTCGCCGACTCGTCGAGAATCACGACGAATCACTAGTGATTCTCTACTAGTCGTCGAGAATCACTAGTTGATTCTCGCCGGGTTGGGCCGGCTGTCTTGATACAGACAGGAAAATTATCTAAGGCAGAATCGTCGAGAATCATTATGATTCTCGCCGATTCGTTGAGAATGACCTTGCATTCTCGACGATTCGGTGAGAATCAAAAGTGATTCCCACCGATTCTCCCAGGCCTCTACAACCTGTGTTGCCAGAATTCACCAAGTAGAATTCGGCGAGAATCGTAGGTGATTCTCGCCGATCCGTCGAGAATCACCTACGATTCTCGCCGATTTTGACTTGGCAATTTTTCCAAATTCCTGGACCGGTCCCTGATACTTCCTGCGGCATTTTGAACCGGTCCTAGGTCTTTGTTTGGGTGGGGACCACAACGGTTATCTCTTGATCTACGGTATAAATACACTTGTATGAATGAACAGTGCAGAAGAGAACATAGGCGATACAAAAACAGCGGTCGACAAACCCTAAAATCGCGGATCGTCTCCGCCTCCGCCGCCGCCGTCGATCATCAAAGCCGATCTCGATCTCCTCCAGATCCTCGGTGATAGAAGCTTAGGCTAGCATAGCGTCTCACGCGTCTAACCAGAGATCCCTTGTCTCTTGATTCGTTGATCGGGAAAATCCTTCCCCTTCCGAATCGATCGAGACGACCGATCCTAGTGTGACCGTTGGAAGACCTTGCTTTCTTTGCTACGAAGGTTGAATCAAGATAGCACTGTAGTAGCTCTCCGTCGCCGCCGCTTATTCCGAGAACCTTGCCGCCGCTCCAAGCCGCCGCCGGTTTTGGGTAGATTCAATCCAAGTGAGATCTAGGGTTGTGGACTCTTCGTTGACTTCAAGAACACGTCGTCGAACGAAGAGGGACACCTTAGTCTCCAAACGTCGTTTGTATTTCTTACAAGCTATTTTCAATTTCTTTGTAACGGACCGATTGGTCTCTAGTTGTAAGGGTTGGGTGCAACCCGGGTTGTGGGAGTGTTGACTCCTACGTGTGGAAGGGTTCCTTCCGTTAGTACAAGGATTGGATTTCAATCCTGTTGGTGAAGTGACCGAGTTGTCCCTGGTTGGGAGATAGGTCGAAGGGGGAAAGTGGATGTACCCAAATTGGGGAACCACTATAAATTGCCTGTGTATTTTCTGTGCTTGGTTGTTCTGTTTTCTTGTGCAGGTAAAATCTTAATTCCGCAAATACGCTGCAAAGACACCTATTCCCCCCCCCCATAGGTGAAGATAGTTGATACTAGGTGGACTTTCAAGTGGTATCAGAGGGAGGTTACTCAACAAAAAGGTTCACACCTTGAGTAGAATCCTGCCACCAGTGTCAAAAGCATGGAGCTGGATTATGGGATCTCTCCGCTAAGACTTCCCGTGTGCACAAAGGACTATTATCCCATCTAGAAGATGCGGGTATCCTTTTATTTGGAGGCCATCGACCCTCGCGCATCAATCATCTTTGAAGAGGGTCCATTCATTCCCATGAAGGCCTCCTGCTCTGGAAAGGATATGTAGATCTCCAAGGAGACTACTGAAATGTATGAGATTGAATTCTCTCTATTCAACTTGGATAAAATGATTCGTAAAATCATCCTGGATGTCTGGACTGGACCTTCCCGGTCAAAACTTGAAAAGTGTAGGACGGCCAAGTCCTTGTGGCAAACTGTATCAGACCTCATGGAGGGATCAGACAGAACAGGGACAAGTAGCCAGCAAGAGGATGAGGCATATATGGGGGTCAGCATTTCTGAAGAAGAAAGTGATGACCAATTTCATAGTATCAGGGCACCTGTGTCTTTATCAGAGACTGAGGAGGAAGTTGAGGAAGACTGCTCAGTTGAAGATGACTCAGCTGCCCCAGTCAGTTCTACCATTATCCCTGATCAGCTAAGTCAGGACCAGGTAACTTCATCATCTTGCCCCTCTCTTCCTCAAGTTCTAGAAGACAGGAATAGTTTGGATGACCGCCCTTCAGAAAATCCTGATTCCTTGAAGAGAGCCCTTCAGCAAAGCAACCTACTTGTTGAGGAGCAAGCTAAGGAGATTGCTCGGCTGAAGATCTTGTTGGTTCTCCAATTGGCATCCAACAAGGTTAAGGACTCCAAAATCTCAGATCTAGAGAGTAGTCTAGAGAATGAGAAGAGGATAGTATCCAACTTTTCCAAGGTTGATGCTATCAAGAGAAAGGAAGAAAATGGATGGATCTCCCGAATTATCAATTCATGGAGAAATGGGGAAACGGTATTCAGACCCCCCACACTAGGAAGGAAGGGTACTCATCATGCCTACAGGTATAATCACAGGAATAACCGTGGTCACTGCAAGGGTGATCTGCCCTCATGTGGAGGCACCCAAAATGTAAGGGCTATCATGGCCACCCAGAAGAGAATACCTCCGGCTTCCACCAAGCCCTTTGTATTCTCGGCCACAGCCCCTACTCGTCATGAATCTGCCAGCATCAGCTCACAATGTGCCTCTCACCTCCCTAGGAATCTGGAAAGGGGGGATAGAAATCATGTTGTTAGGACTCATGAGGTCCTTGGAAGGGGGCTGACTGAAAAGAAGGCACCACCTCCCAGGCCTCATGACGCCTGCCATATGCATTCTTTCCACCCTTCCAATAGTCACGGTGGAAGAGACAATTCTGTGAGCATATCTGGCTCTATTCCGTTTAGACCTAGAACTATGACTACCTCTGTCATCCGTTTAGGTCACAAACGGCGATACAACATTCATGAGTGTTGGTGTTGTGGCAAAGTGGGTCATTTTGCCATAGATTGTTGGCACAACTATTCTGTATCAATGGCAAGGGGACTTCCACATCCTCGAGGCAATGTTAGTCTTCCCACCAGGATTCTTGAGGGAAGGCAGTCCAATTATTATGCTGACAGGAACCTAGGACCCAATACATATTGGGCTCCTAAGGTAAGGTAATATTCTTTGGTGCAGGGTAGTCTAGACTTCCGTGTCATGATGGGAGCTAGACAGAAGATGTTCCAAGATTGGTCTGGAACAAGTATCTGGAACGAAAGAAGTACTATCAACAATGGGATACTCCAATTGAACACCTGGTATGCTCTAATCAGAAGGGCTGAATGATGAATCTTACAATTCCAGGTATCATTGATCAGCCTAAATATTTGAGTCATATTATGTCGACATTTACATATATATATATATATATATATATATATATATATATATATATATATATATATATATATATATACACACATATACACATCTATGTGTGTTATTCTAAGGACAGATCAAAACTGTAAAAATAACCCTTAGATACATTATTAAAGGTGTGTCAGTAAATTCTCTGATAGATTCGAGAAGGCACATCAATAGGCATACATTACAAGCTGAAAATTAAAGCTGACACGTCATTAGGAGTCACTGAGAATGACAACTAACATCAAGAATATTGCGTTTATCAATCTCGACATAATCTATGAAATCTGCTAGCCAATGTTAGTGAGTTAGGAATCACAGAGTTGATGTGCCTCCTAAGCTGTGTGGTATGTTAAACCACACTTGGATTAAGAAATGATCTTTTCGAATTCTTTCCAACCCGTGACAAATACATGAAATTGATTTCTGCAATCCTCATCGAACCAAAGCTCTTATATAAACCCGGTTATAACGTACAATATAAATCCCGCCGACCCTGGTATCCCGCCGACCCTGATATAAATCCTGCTGACTTTTCATCTTCCAATTTACGCGTTCCTTCCGCCAATCCCGTCGACTTTTCACATTCCCGTTTCTCGCTGAGACACTGTCCAAGCTACGAAGGAATCCCTTCGATCCTCTCAGCGGACTCCTCCGTCGACCTCGTAGTGACCTAACGACCCTCCCAAAGACTCCCTCTCGCCGCCGGGGACACGCCCACGCTCAGCTTCGGATCGGCTCGCCGCAACTCTGATAAAGCATCGTAGTGTCGGAACACTCACTGCATCTCCTCACAAGGTAATCCCCTTCTTATCCCTAACCGTGACTTAAGCTTAGTATAGATTGTATCCTCAACCTCATAGTTTTGGAGATCCTTAGACTTGGAAATTGATATTCCCCTTCTTCCTAGTTTGCTATGGCCCCACGGACTACTGCAGGCCTGGTCACTGGATGCGAGCTAGTGAGAACCGGTTTCTCCCAGGCCTCAGACGAGTTCCGCAACATAATCATCATGCTCGAGGAAGCAGGATTGACATTCGTGCTGGAGCACCCATGCAAGATCTTGGATAAGGAGGTATTGGAGTTCTTTTCCACTGCCAAGCTCCGTCATGAAGACACCTCCATCAAAAGCAAGGTTGCTGGGAAGAAGATCAAACTATCCGCCAGGAAACTGATCCAATACCTGCGGCTATCCAGTTGTGGGGAAGAAGACTACCTGGAGGAAGAGGATAGAGCAAGGACACTTTCCTTCTGTGGACTGGCCCGGGGGATCCGGTCAATCGAAAGGAAAGATATGAACGAGGAGGGAAAGCTGCTGTCCGACATCGTTGGGAAGGTTCTAATCTGCAAACCTGGATCCCACGACAATATCTCAGGAGAAATGTTCAAGATTCTGGTGGCGATCGTCTGCCGGAAGCGGTTCAATTGGGGAGCCATGCTCTTTAAGAAAATTAAAGACACACTCCGAACCCCCAGCTTTGGCCGAATCATCAGTCTCTATCTGAATCAGCTGGACGGCGATACATTCGACATGAGCAAAGGAGTGCCTCTGTACTATTTGAAAAGGATGGACGCAAGCATATTCGACCGGTGGGAGCGTCGAATAGGGCAAGTCGCCAGGGAAATAGACCACGAGGATGCATCTCCTGCCGAGGACACTAGTGCTCCTGCACAGTCTATGGCTGCCCCCAGTGAAGTTCCTGATGCACTGATTACAGGAACTGAGGGGGAGTTTGTACTCTCTTCTGCAAACACCATATCAGATATTTCTCAGATAGCAAAAGATGCTGTGGAATCTGTGTAAGTAGATAGTGAGGAGGAAGTGGCAGATGTGGAAGAGGAAGAAGACGGTGAGGAAGATATAAATTACCTGGGCGATGAGGTGGCTGATGAAGAGGAGGTGGATGCAGTAGAAGAAGACATGCATAATTCTGCAGATCAGGCTGAGCACATGGAGACTGAGGTGGAGGAAGAAGTAATTGAGCGGGAGAAAGTGGTGGACCCTCAGGAGGATGCTGCTGGTTCATCAGAGGAACAAGCTCCTGAGAGGTCGGATGCAGGAATACAGGGGGAGCCCTCTCAGCAACCCGCTGTCCCCCCTGTAGACTCTATTCTAGTGTCCAGCTCTCTCAGTACTTCTGCTGGGGAGCCCGACCAGGATCTGCCTGCAGCTCCTTCCCTCCAAACAAACCTAGCAAATCTCACTGTTAATGTTGTCCAAGGGATACTGGATGAGCTCAAGAGTACGTTTAAGAAATCCCACAAAATGGTGCTAAAGAGACTGAAGGAATCTGAGGATCTCATGCTCAAGAACATAGTTCAGATCAACCATAAACTAGATGTGATGGAGAAGAAATTTGATGAAAAGTATACAGAGGCAGGCACCGCTGTATCTCTTCTCATGAAAGGACTGAAGAAGAATATTGATGACCTGGGCGTGGTCAATCATAATGCACATGTTGTGGCAAATAACATACAGAAATTCGATGCCAACATGGTGCTCCTCAATAAAAATCAACAAGACCTGCTGGCTGAGTTCTCTAAATCTCTGAAGCACATAGATGAGTCCCTGCACTCCTATGCAAACTCCATTGCAATCGAAGCCAAAAAGGGGGAGAAAGAATATACTGCCAAAATGGAAGGGCTTCAGCACATCATCATTGAAAACTTCGATCAGTCTAATGTATATGTATATGACAGTTGCCAGTGGTTGCTCAACCAGGCATTAGGCAATGATATACCTAATAATCCTGAGGTTAATCCTGATCATGAGACTACTGAGCACAATACTGTGGATGACGAAGGAGCAAGTGTAGAGGTTGTTCCGTTAAGCGAAGCTGAGTCGAAGAAAGCTGCTGAAAGGGCTGAACGAAGAACCTGGTTTGATCAAGATGCCTTAGCTAAAGCCAAAGGCAAAAGGCAAATCAAAGAAGGAACTTCAAAGGAAACACCAGCTGAAAAGAGGATCAGATTGACGGAGGAGGATGTGAGAAATGAAAAATGGAGTTCTGTATCAAAGAGTATCATCTTGGACACATTTTTGTTACAGTAGAAGGGGCACATAAATCGAAGTGAGGTATATAGCCAATACGAATGGGAGCGGCACAAAGAATTTGAAGCCAAACGCAACATATTCTTCAGAAATAACACAGTGGCAGATAAAGCCCCTCCTCCCAGATATCATCCTAAGCCTAAGGAATATTTCGAAAGACGGAGCAAGAAATTCCTGGCTCAGAAGCTTAAGGATGTTCTTGCTAAAGAAAAATAGGCTTAGGACCTTTTCGCCCCTCATTGCACATCTATGTTTTCATATTATCTTACGAACAAGTATTGTGGTTTTATATATATATGTGATATCATGTTTTGACTCAAGTATTGTTATGTTTGTTCTTGTTTTCTTAAAGTTTTAATCATTCTCTGGATGGTGGTATTCATCTTAGCTAGTAGGATTTTGGCTTCGTCAAATAGGGGGAGATTGTTGGGTATTGTATCCACAATTACCTAGATTTGAGGAAGCCACCTGTCAAGCTAAGATGAATTCACAATGTATTTGATGAACTATTTTTTAGTTGTGCTTGCAGTTATTCCATGCTAAGTACACACCAATGTCAGGGTGCAGTGGGTCAATATACATGGGTCTGTGCAACGTAATCCCTCGTTGAGCAGATCAGTGTGTTGGCCTACGTATACTCTCTCTATTGGGGTGTACTTAATTTCAAGTACAGGGTTATAATAAAGCAAGAGCAGACAAGGAGCAAGGATGGGCCAAAGACCAGCTCACGGGACGAAAGACGAAAATCGTCCAAGTGTAAGTCGTCGAGAATCACTAGTTGATTCTCGCCGGGTTGGGCTGGCTGTCTTGATACAGACAGGAAAATTATCCAAGGCAGAATCGTCGAGAATCATTATGATTCTCGCCGATTCGTCAAGAATGACCTTGCATTCTCGACGATTCGGTGAGAATCAAAAGTGATTCCCACCGATTCTCCCAGGCCTCTACAACCTGTGTTGCCAGAATTCACCAAGTAGAATTCGGCGAGAATCGTAGGTGATTCTCGCCGATCCGTCGAGAATCACCTACGATTCTCGCCGATTTTGACTTGGCAATTTTTCCAAATTCCTGGACCGGTCCTTGATACTTCCTGCGGCATTTTGAACCGGTCCTAGGTCTTTGCTTGGGTGGGGCCCACAATGGTTATCTCTTGATCTACGGTATAAATACACTTGTATGAATGAACAGTGCAGAAGAGAACATAGGCGATACAAAAACAGCGGTCGACAAACCCTAAAATCGCGGATCATCTCCGCCTCCGCCGCCGCCGTCGATCATCGAAGCCGATCTCGATCTCCTCCAGATCCTCGGTGATAGAAGCTTAGGCTAGCATAGCATCTCACACGTCTAACCAGAGATCCCTTGTCTCTTGATTCGTTGATCGGGAAAATCCTTCCCCTTCCGAATCGATCGAGACGACCGATCCTAGTGTGACCGTTGGAAGACCTTGCTTTCTTTGCTACGAAGGTTGAATCAAGATAGCACTGTAGCAGCTCTCCGTCGCCGCAGCTTATTCCGAGAACCTTGCCGCCGCTCCAAGCCGCCGCCGGTTTCGGGTAGATTCAATCCAAGTGAGATCTAGGGTTGTGGACTCTTCGTTGACTTCAAGAACACGTCGTCGAACGAAGAGGGACACCTTAGTCTCCAAACGTCGTTTGTATTTCTTACAAGCTATTTTCAATTTCTTTGTAATGGACCGATTGGTCTCTAGTTGTAAGGGTTGGGTGCAACCCGGGTTGTGGGAGTGTTGACTCCTACGTGTGGAAGGGTTCCTTCCGTTAGTACAAGGATTGGATTTCAATCCTGTTGGTGAAGTGACCGAGTCATCCCTGGTTGGGAGATAGGTCGAAGGGGGAAAGTGGACGTACCCAAATTGGGGAACCACTATAAATTGCCTGTGTATTTTCTGTGCTTGGTTGTTCTATTTTCTTGTGCAGGTAAAATCTTAATTCCGCAAATACGCTGCAAAGACACCTATTCCCCCCCATAGGTGAAGATAGTTGACACTAGGTGGACTTTCATATATATGTGTTGAGATTGGAATACATGCAGGGAAGGAACCATTGCCCTGGGTAAGGGGTAGGGTAATTATAATTGGTCAGCTGAATGCTGACTGTTGCTTTGTTTATCACCCATGGGGTGGATGTCTGTATGCAGGTGCTGCCCTTGTTGATCGATGCTGAAATGGATTGAGTGGGCTGAAGCCCTTGCTGCTGCTGTTAGACCCTCGAAGGTCGTGCAGAGATTTGGATTTCATGTATGGCCGGCCTGCGTGCCGATGTATGAATTCATATGCTTGTAAAGAGAAACTTGTAAGGCCTTAAGGCCGTGAGCAGTGTGCTTGTATACATTCCTGGTCTTGTATATAAATGAGTCATTTATATAGTAGTGGACATTAATGGTTTGAGTTTGTGCAACTTATAAACTTCCGTTAGAATGCTCTGGGTTAGAGTGTGATGGTATTTTGGTATTAACCTGTGACCTCACCGTCTGTTTGTGGCATATTTTGTGGGGCCCCGGTCGGACCTTCTATTATATTTTATTCAACGGGTCGGGTAGTTACGTTTTGGTATTAGAGGATAGGGTTGGTCGAGAGAACATAAGTGAACTCATGAATGTCCACTAGGAATGTGAGCGTGTGTATTTGGTGTGTTTACCATTTTGGATTGGAGGTTGGTTCGTTATTGATGTCTTGTTCACGTTTAGATGACAAGGAGTGGAGCTGGGCAGTCTGCGCCCCAGCGTTTGGATAAGAATACGAAGCCAGCAGAGGTGCCCACACCGCCTCTATTGGTAGAGACGATCCGGTTGATCTCGCAGGTGATTGTAGCAATGATAAGGGCCCACCATGAGGGACAGGTACACCTCCCTGTTCCTAGGGTGTGCCCCTTGCCAGTTGGTGTGCGTGAACAAGTGGCAAATGTAGAAGCATCGATCCCGCCATTGAATATGTGTCTAACCCAAGGACCATATACGGTCGAGGAGTATTTTCATGCATTTGTTGAGTTGAGACAACATGTATAGTTTTGATTTGAAACTAAGGAGACGAAGAACAACAAATTTTATGATGGTCTGCGCGATGAACTTCGCCGTTTATTGGTGGGTCCAAAGTCACTTGGATTTTGTGCCTTGGTCATGGCAGCTTGGTCTTTGGACATGGACTTAAGGAAGTTCCGAGCAAAGTATGGTGTCAATGTGCCACCGCTTGAGACTGTATCCCCCTCGTCCTCCATCAAGAAACCAAAGAAAAGGTGTTTTTTCGTGTGGTAAGGGAGGAAATTGTGCCAATCAATGTTGGGCAAAGAAGGCGAAAACTGGGAAACCTGTAACCATTTGTTACTTGTGTGGCAGAGAAGGACATAAAGACCGCAATTGTTATGAGAAAAAGGCTGGTGCATCCTATGCGGAAAAGGGAAAAACAGTGGCGGAATCATCTGCACCCCGGGCGCAACCGCGAGTGTGTACTCTCGAAGTACATAAGCCGCAAAGCTCAAATCATGAAGTTTAGCAGCCTCACGTATATACTCTGGAAGTACAAGAGGATGTTAAGGAGATTATGAAGGACGCAACTGAGAAGAAGTAAAGAATGTCCAGCACTTGTGGTGTTGTATGATGTTTGTAAAAAGACTTTGTGTGTGCGAGTAATCCTGGCTTGTTTTGTGGATATTTGTACCAAAGGAATGGTTGTGTTATTAGATATGTTGCGCTAAATTTCGGGACGAAATTTCTCTTAGGAGGGGAGGATTGTAACACCCCAAAAACCCTAAGTCCCAAAATAGGGTCAGGCTGGGTGACACGGCCTGGGACACAGCGTGTCCCAGGGCATGTCTAGTGAACATGGCCTGGGACACGGGCGTGTCCCAGGGCGTGTCCTTTACGATGTGTGTCGAGTCGAGTTCTCGAGATGGCACGGTCGACGATCGTCGAGAGGCGACATGGCCTGGGACACAAGCGTGTCCTAGGGCGTGTCCTGCTCGGGTGGCGTTGAGTGGAGTGGCGTTGAGTGTGAAACATGGCTTGTGACACGGGCGTGTCACAGGGGCGTGTTGGGCACACGGCCGAGGACACGGGCATGTGCCTTAGCCGTGTTCTTCTCGGGTGTTTCGACCTAGTGTTGGTGAGGTGACACGGCCAGCCATACAGCCATGTACTGGTTGACATGGACGTGTCAGGGAGTGACACGGGCGTGTCGTAGCCTGTGTTCTGTTGCAGATTAAGTCGGTTCTCTAACCGCTCAAGGAACACGGCCTGTGACATAGGCGTGTCACAGGCCGTGTCAGCTCTGTTTAGATGCTTTTCAAAGCAGATCGAGGCCGTTCGTTCCCTTCTATTTGGATCCTGTGGTCCAAGTTCGTCCCTGCTCTTATAAGGCCGAGAATGGAGATGAATATCTCATTCTCATGTTGGCCATTATCTTTCTAAAGTGAAGAGAGAGAGAGAGGAGAGAAGGGAAGGAATAAGGATAAGCTTGCCGACCGCCGGTGGAGCTTCAACGGTCCGAATCGAGAGCCGAGTTCAGTGTTGCGGAGGCAAGGCCGCTGCGGTGATTTCCATCTGGTTAGTTCTTTCATGACACCGAAGAGATCGTCAAGGATAACAGTCTTTCTTCCTTGGGCAGGTGAAGCCCTTTATTTATGCATGTACATCTGTGGAATCCTCCATCAAAAGATGGAAGAGCGTAAGTGATTCCAGCGGTTGAGTCTGCATCTAGAGCCGGAAATGTGTAGTACGGTATAAGCATGCTGTGTGAAGCCCATCTAGATGGACGTCTGGATTGGTGATGCTACGAATCGGAGAAGACTCTGTATATACATCGGTTAACCTACGGAGATGGTGAGGACAATTGTGATGGTGAGAAGGAAGCTTTGTATAGCTCCTTTGGTTGTATGCTCGACACGAGCTGTGTTGATGGAATGGAAAGTGGCACCGTGTGCCTGTGTTATGAGATGAATTGCGAGCACCTCTGAGTGGGTTTGTACGAGAGGCCTCCAACAGGGGTTTGGCGGCTGATGCCCATAGCCAACAAGTTAAGAACCTCTGAGTGGGTGGGCCACCAAACAAGTTCAGTGGTAGGATCGGGTGAGCGGTCGATTGGTAGCAATGCAGCGGGGCAATTTCCCTAGGCTTGTTACACTACGAGGGTAGGTCGACTGATAGTGCTCACAGTTTTCCATGAGGTGTGTGCCTCTGAGTGGACGGGTGCGTGTGGTCTTCAACATGGGTTTGCAGGCTTATTCCCAGCCAACACGTACACATCTCAAATCGGCCGTGGAACCCTGGGGAGTTTGGTACACCATAATCGTGCACTGTATGCATGAAACGTCTGGCACAAAGGCCGGCGTTTGTGATGATATTGTGTATTTTATATATGTGTCTAGATTTTAATACATGGAGGGAAGGAACCATTGCCCTGGGTAAGGGGTAGGTTCGTTATAATTGGTCAACTGAATGCTGACTATTGCTTTGTTTATCACTCTTGGTGTGGATGTCCGTATGCAGGTGTTGCCCTTGTTGATCGATGCTGAAATGGATTGAGTGGGCTGAAGCCCTTGCTGCTGCTGTTAGACCCTTGAAGGTCGTGCAGAGATTTGGATTTTATGTGTGGCCGGCCTGCGTGCCGATGTATGAATTCATATGCTTGTAAAGAGAAACTTGTAAGGCCTTAAGGTCGTGAGCAGTGTGCTTGTATACATTCCTGGTCTTGTATATAAATGAGTTATTTATATAGTAGTGGACATTCATGGTTTGAGTTCGTGCAACTTATAAACTTCCGCTAGAATGCTCTGGGTTAGGATGCGATGGTATTTTGGTATTAACCTGTGACCTCGCCGTCTGTTTGTGACATATAATGTGGGGCCCCGGCCGGAGCTTCTATTATATATTATTTAACAAGTCGGGTTGTGACAAGAGTCTTCACTGATTATGAACTCAATGATAAGTTCTTGAGGTCCCTCTCCAAAGAATGGGACAACAAGATCTGTGTTATAAGGGAAATAAGGAATCTGGCCAACATTCCTCCCTGTACTCTCTTTGGGAAGTTATTCTCCTATGTGATGAACCTCAATATCAGGAAGGAAAAGTAGGTTGTTGTCAGGTATCACCTGAAGGAGAAGTCTATGATTATCAATGTTGTACGCTCAAGGATAAGCAAGGAGAGAATCCCATCTCCTCCTAGAAAGGTTTCAGAGTCAGAATCTTCTGAGCCCAGCACTTTTAATGTTGAGTTGACTGATGGAGAACTTGCACCATTCTCCAAGTAGTTCAAGAAGATGATGACTAGAAGAAAACGATGTAAGACTAAACCCTCTTCCTCATCTAGCTCCAAGAATGACTACCAGAAGTCAGACAGCTCCAGGAAGGACCCCAAAGGGGACAAGTATGTATCTAAACATAATAACATATTTCTGCTAATATCATCTGTTATTATTATAGCAAGCTTGAGCATATCATTGTTGACTGCCCAGCGAAAAGAAAAGAGAAGAATAATGCTGGTGATTAATTTCACCATAAGGAAAAGAAAATTGAAAAGATCTTCTTGACTAAAAAGGAAAAGACATGGAGTGAGAGTGACTCTAACTCATCTGAGTTAGAAAATGAAGAAGCTTACATTGGGTTATTTGCTTTCAATGAAGAGGATGACTCTCATGTTGTTAGGATTGGTATCAAGGCCTCTCTATCACACTCTAATAGTGACAATGATGAAAAGGAAAGTTGTGGACTGATGGTCATGACATATGAGGATGGTCAGGATGACAACCATCACTACAACAAACTGCACCTGTTGTAAGGACTGAAATATAACTAAAATACAGTTTGTTACTAATAGCTATATTTAGTAACGAATTTTTTCTGTTGTTACCAAAAAGTACTTTGTGTAACAAATATTTTATATTTTGTTACAATAAAAATTAATTTGTTACTATAAATGTAAGTATTTGTAATAAAACTAATGTTACGTTACAAATAGTAATTTTTCTCATAATATGTTTGGCCATTTTTAGTCCCACACCACTAGTTAGAAAATCAATTTTGGGTTTATATTGCCCATTCCACAATGAATTTTTGAAATATGTTGGGATCGCGGGCGTGCGGGCGGCGGCGGGCGGCAGCCGGCTGGTGGGAGGCCGACGGAATCTTTTTTACTATTGTAACTAATTTATTGTAACGACACACATATATTTGTTACAAGAAGTATTAGCGTCGAGCTTTAGAGGAAGACCGTTACATAAAGTTTTTTTCGTTACCAAAGAGTTTTTGTAATGATTTTTGGTACTTATTGTAACGATTTAGGTCCTTACTATAAGTGCAATTTATTGTAGTGCATCCTGATAAAGTAATTCTTCTAGTCCCTTCATCTTTATCAAAATCTAATTATGAAACTGGTATGGATTTTGATCCACTCTCATCATTTAATGAGTATGGTGACTCAGAATCTAAAATGAAGTTTGTGCTCTTATTGACAAATATGGTGCTCTTTTTGAGGCGCTGAATAAAAGCAAGCAGCTTGCTAAGAAGCATGCTGAGGAGATTGCTTCACTCAAGCTTTCCAAATTTGAATGTCTTACGACGGCTGACCAACTATTTGAAATGAGCAAGAAGATTAGCAAGCTGAGAGGGATACCAATCATCCATCTTGGCACCATTAGTCATCAGATCAAGACCATTAAAGATCTTGAAGAGAAGCTCCTCAAAGAGAGGAAGCTTATGGCCCAAATTTCCAAGTCACAGACAGTGTTGCCCATTATTGATACCTTCTCATCTTAGTTCAGAGGGCGAGTATGTTACAATAGAAAGGCAGCATGTGTCAAAAATAGGGGAAAAGTTGAAGCTATTGTGCCTCAAACCACCTTTCAAAGAGTGCTTCTTCTATCCAACAACTATGACCAGGACAATATGTATAGTCACCTGAAAAATGAATGTTCCTCCAGCCAGGTAAACAATGCTCCTAACTAGGGAGGAAGAAAAGGAATGTGGTTGAGTGCAATAAAGGCACCCCATGAAGAAATTTAGATTGGTCAATATGAACCATTTGTGTTTCATACACCAGTACCCACTCTTAAGTGTAAGGAAGTGGATTCTCATCAAAGGCCCCTTCCTAAGAAGCAACAATAGACGAACAAAACGATACATGTACCTAACAAGACGATGTTGTCTTATAAGGTCACCTAACAATATTCTCATAGCTGGATGCTTCCAGAAAGAAACCTAAAGAATGTTAAGGATTTAAACTCTAAACCAACTTAATCTCACACACATTCTACCCCCAAAGTGGTTCAGAAAATAAGGTATAATATTCATGAGTATTGGTGTTGTGATAAAGTGGGGGCATTTTGTTGTGGGCTGCTAGTATAATCCTACAGTGCCTCATGCAAAGAGGGCCTTCCTAACTAGTGTTTGTTTTAATGGAAAATTTATTTCAAATGTTGTCAGGAATCAAGGATGCATGACAGGTTGGGTTCTTAAGATAAACTGATTTGTTTTTGCAGAATAGTTCAAGTACTAATCTCAGGAAAATATGGTACTTGGACAGTGAATGTTCAAAGCACATGACTGGAACAAGGAGTCTTCTTAAAGAGTGTGCTCCTGTAAAGAATGGACCTATGGTTATCTTTGGAGGTTTTGATAGAGGGACCACCAAAGGCTATGGTATGATTTCCAATGATATAGTCTCTATCACAAGGGTAGCCTATGTGGAACGGTTTCAAAACAATCTTGTAAGCATAAGCCAACTATATGACTTAGGTTATGTCATTGAATTCCAAAAGGACAAGTGCCCGATTAAAAGTTCAGTTGACTTAGAGACAATTCTCTCAAGAACTATGAGTCGAAATGTTTATTGCTTAGACTTTATATGTTCTGATTATTCCAATCTAGTATGTCTTGTGGCTAATAAGAAGGAATCTTTCTATGTACAGTATCACAAGAGATTAGCTCACATTAACTACAAAATAATATTCAAGTTATTCTCTGAACTTTAATTAGAGATAGTCTTTATTTGAAATGTCTTAAAAATGGTTCATGTTATGTATGCCAAATAGGCAAGTAAACTAGGTTCACTTTTAAGAGCATTACATACAAAGACTCTATAAGATATCTTTATTTATTACATATGTATCTTTTTGGTCCACTGCCCATTCAGATTTTAGGAGGAAAAATATATACCTTTGTGATAATAGATGATCACTCTAGGTATACATGAGTCTTCATCCTTAGAAAGAAGTCAGATACCCTTAATATCTTCATGACAATTGTCAAGTCTATTTAGAATGAAATGGACTGTTCTGTGGTCAAAGTGAGAAGTGATCATGGAATAGAATTTCAATCTAGGGCTATGCTAAATTTTTGTCAAGAACAAGGTAACTCCCAAGAGTTCTCTTCTCTCAAAACTCCACAATAGAATGGAGTGGCTAAGAGAAAGAACAAGACCCTGATAGAGGCAGCTAGAGCATTGTTGAGTGACTCCTTAAGGACAGAATTTTTTTGGGCTGAGGAAGTCAATATAGCTTGTTATATTTTGAATAGGATCTCTATCAACAAAGTTCATAAGAAAACTCTATATAAAATGTTAAAAGACAGAAAACCAATAATTTTATATTTTAGAATCTTTGGATGCAAATGCTTTATTTTGAATAATAGAAAATCTCAATTAACAAAGTTTGCAGAGAAGTGCAGTGAGAGTATTCTTGTTGGATACATCTCACATAGTAGAGTCTATAGAGTATTCAATAAGAAAATCCATGTTGATGAAGAATCTATTAGTGTTGTATTTGATGAGACTAGCATGATATACAATGGCTGGTCTATTTCTTTTATGGTTGTAGGTACTAAAGTAAAATTGAATGAAATGTTTTTAAATGACAAGCCCAACACATGCAAGATCTCCTTAGAAGAAACAATCACAACTGAGGAAGATCTTCCTTCAAATGAAGTTTAAGATGCTGAAGATGAGGATCAGCAAGTTGATGATAATCTAGGAATTCAGCCAACTACAATTAGGTTTCCTACATCAACTAGGAACCTAAAGGATCACCCCCAGCAATCTTATTATTGGGGATGCTAGCCAAAGAGTCACAATATGGAGCAAAATTCACAATGAAACATTATTTCTAAGCTTCCATTCTCAGGTAGAACCAAAGAAATTTGAAGAAGCAAATCAAGATCCTTTCTAGATAAATGCAATGTAGGAGGAACTACACCAGTTTAAGATATGTAAAGTTTGGAAGTTGGTGCCAAAACCACAATGACACAACATCATTGGCACTAAGTGAATCTTTAAAAATAAGCTAGATGAGAATGGAGTAGTGGTGAAGAACAAGGCAAGGGAGGTTGCTAAAGGATACATACAAGAAGAGGGCATTAACTTTGACCAGACCTTTGCTCCAACTGCAAAGATAGAAGCTATAAGTCTGTTCCTTGCATATGCAGCCTTCAAGGGATTCTAGGTGTATCAAATGGATGCCAAATCAGCCTTTTTTAATGGCAATCTCAAGGAGGAGGTATATGTATAGTAGCCCTCAAGTTTTGTACATCCTACTCTTCCTAAATATGTTTATTTCATAGAAAAGCTCTATATGGGTTAAAGCAAGCCCCAAAAGCATGATATGGTACCTTATCTACCTTCCTCATTAAAAATAAATTCTCAATGGGGAAGATAGATAAAACATTAACAAGTGTCTCCTAGTCCAAATATATGTTGATGGCATTACATTTGGGTCTACTGATGACCATCTTTGCAAGAGATTTGCCAACCTGATGCAGGGGGAGTTTGAGATGAACAGTATGGGAGAGCTAATTAAAAAGTTTGGTATGGAGTATGCCTCCACTATGAAAACTCTTATGTGGTCAAATATATCCCTAAACAAGGATGAGAAAGGAAAACTTATTAATGAATCCATATACAGGTGTATAATTGGCTCTTTGTTTTACTTCTGATAGTAGACTAGATATAATATATGCAACTTGTGTTTATTCTAGGTACCAGGCATGCCCTAAAGAATCTCACTACTCAGTTGGAAAGAGAATTTTGAGATACCTTAAGGGCACTCAACAACTTGGTCTGTGGTACCCTAAGAACAATGACTTTGAGCTAATTGTCTTTTCAGATACAGATTTTATAGGTTGCAAAGAAGACAAGAAAATTACCTATAAGATATGTCAGTTCGTAGGGAGAAGATTAGTCTTTCGGAACAGCAAGAAGTAGACCAGTGTGGTTATTTTCACAAATGAGTCAGATTATATCTCAACAGACAGCTGCTATGCACAATTATTATGGATTCAGTATCATCTACCGGATTACAACCTCCAAATAAGTAAAACCTCTATGTTTTGTGACTCATCTAGTGTCATCTCTATTGTTAAGAATCTTGTGTCATATAGCAGGACAAAACATATAGAGATAAGATATCACTTCATCAGAGAGCATGTTGAAAAGGAGAATATCTACCTTGAGTTTGTACCCACAGACAAACTAGTGACTGATATCTTCACCAATCCTCTAGATGAAGCCATGTTTAATTACTTTAAAATTGAGTTGCGTATGTTAAACTTGGAATGAGTTTGCTCTTCCAGTTTTATTATTGTTGATATTTTAAGTAGTTTTATATGCTATCTGGTAGTTTCTAGTAGATGTTAGAAATTTAACCATGTTGTAGGAACATCTAAGAAGGTGTCAAATGACTAACAACCAGAAGATGGGAATATCGTTTTGATCAACAAGACGGTAAAATTTCTGACGGGCTATTCTTGTGCTAAAATCTCGATGGGTTGTTGTTACTATCATTCTCAACTTAAATATCAAGCGTCGAATTTAAACTTGACACCTCTCTAGGTACGCGACCCTTCATTTCCTTCCTGTTATAAAAGCATATAAAATAGACCAAAGGGTTTAGGTTAAAAATACACAAATAACTTTGCCTTAGTCTCCGTTTAGCACTCTCCAACTCTCAGGATAGCAAGAATCTCCAAAGTGTTAACAAAAATGGCTACCAAGAAGGAAAATTATCTTCATGAAGGAAGTGAGGTGGTAAGTAATGAATTTTAGAATGCACTGGAAGAAATCAAATCCGTAATCAGACAACTAGATGTCGTCTGCTTAGAGCTCACCTTATTAGATCCAACAGTTATTCTAAAGGAGGTGTTGGAGCTATACGTAAATGACATGGTGTCTCCCTTTGGAAGCTCCATGAAAAGCAAGATTGGTGGAGTACATGTTAAGATAAGCCATAAGCTACTGGCGAAAGCTTTGCGTTTTCCACAAGTAGAGATCCATCAAGAAATCACACAGCAGTACACCATATATGCTCTGGACTGGTTTGAATATACAAGAGAGCCCTATGGTTCTTTGGAGAGGAAGTTCTTCAATCTGAAAAAAAAGTTTCTAGCAGACATTATTGGGAGGGCCCTCCTGTGCAAGGTAGGGTCCCATAATAGAATCTCAAAGCAGATGTCTGAATGAATGACCAGAGTTATTCCCATGACGAAAATAGATTGGGTTGGAGCGGTCTTCAAGAGAATTAAGGAAAACTCGTAGGTTCTTATTCTGGGAAGGATTCAATCCTTATATCTCCTAATTGAATATCCAGACATCTTCAAAAAGAAGCAAGGAACAAAGATACATCATATGAGGAGGATGAATGTGAAGACACTGAAAGTGAAAGAATTCACAAAGGAAGAAACTGCCTCATGAATTAAATCCCCTGAGACAGGAAGTGTTGTGCACATAGAAAGTGAAAAAGAATTATCAAAGGAAGAAACTGCCTCTGGAATCAAATCCCCTGAGACAGGAAGTGGAGAAATTGAGAGAAGTAAGACTATCCATAATCTTGATGTGAGCACTCAAATTGATGAAATTCTATCTAACTTGGAGAAGATTGCCTCAGCTGAAAGGGGGGGGGGGCAGAAAAAGATATTCCAAAATTTATCTGTTGAAACCAGTAGAACTAGTTTCTCCTAAAAGCTCGGATCTAAGGCTGCAACCTACGCTTACTTTCTTCGAACCACGCTCCCAACAAGACACCTAAAGGAACAGACCGGGGGCTTCAGCTCGGAGGTCCCACCGCTCACCCAGAAGAACTAGAATCCTTCCCCTCCCTAGCCAGTGCTGAGCTAGGTGTCTGAGTGAGAAGGAAAAAGAAGGTTCCACACCCCTCTTCTCAGACACCTTACCGGTCTATTTATAGGCTTCAGGATTTGAACTGCAAATAACCAAAGCAAGCACCTGTGAAATTACCTGAATACCCTGGGTTGGGTCTGCCAATAGCCAAACTCCGCTGTTCTGAATGGCTATGAGCAGACCACCGAGGGTAAAAGAGTAACAAGGCCAAAAAGGATGAACCGCTTGCCAACTGAACCGGTTCCCACCTAATTGCTGGACCGGCCTTATCTCTTCCTGCCGACCCGATGCTTGGCGAGAGGACCACCTTGCGGCTGAAAACACCACCTCGCAGGCGAGACCCTCCGTCGGCATATAGAAAATCTTCCTTTGACCCCCACCTGTCAGGCGAATGGACTCAACTTTGGCTTCCTCCTGCCTAGCGCGAGCGGACCCATCTTTGGGCTCCTCTCGCCTATTGCGAGTGGACCCACTTTTGGGCTCCTCTCGCTTATTGCGAGTGGACCCAACTTTAGGCCCCTCTAGCCTTGTGCGAGTGGTCTTTGCTTTGGGGCCCCTCTCGCCTAGGGCCTTATCTCCTCTTGAGGATTCCTCTAATCCCCTCTCTGCTGAGTTCCCTCCTGTGAGCCCGAGGTTGTACACAATCCCCGCTCTTTTCGGGGTTGTCCAAGCTCGAAAAGAAAAGTCCAACTGAGGCTCACGTCATCTCAGCGACTTTATAGCGGAATCTTTTTCGGGTGGGATTCCCCCCCCCCCACCTGAGTCTATAAATACTGGGATCCTTCCCAAGTGCAACAGGTCTCCTCTCTTCGTTTTAGCCACCTCCACTTCGCTGCTATGTCTCTTAGCAAAAGCTTTCATGATCGTATCGCGCTGGTGCGCCAACGGAACAAGGCGAGCGCGGCTGCCTTAAACCTAATTCCCGCTCGTACTTTTTCCTCACCACCACCCTCTTCTTCTCGCCTGAAGAAGGCGAGAACAACTGATCTGGTTCCCCCGTCGGGAGGACCCTTACCGGATCCCCCGGAGAGACGCATCCCCCTACACCATCGCTTCCCCAGGAAAAAGAGGTAAGGTCCTTGTTCACCTCCCCTGTTCGCTATCTATCTTTCATTGCTCCTTTTGCTGTTGGTTTTCAGAAAAGTCACGCACCCCACGGTCAGTCTAGTAGCGCACAAACTCATCTCGCCAACCATCGTCTAAGCTCTGTCTCGCCTCCTCCCTCTACTCTTCCCTCTACTCTTGGTGGGAAAGATGGCGAGCCTTCCCATATCGCTGGGACCTCTCGCCACTCTGGTTAGGAATCTTCTGCCCTGGGTTCTGGCCTCTCTGGCTGCCCACCTTTGATTATGACCCTCATTCTATTTTTGGATTTGCAGATGTGCGAGTAGACTCATCTGCCGAAGACTCGCCTACTGAGGAGCGCCCGAGGCGAGCGGTCTCCTCGCCTCCTCCTCCTATGGACGAGATCGAAGATTACCTTGACGAACCTATGGATCCGTTGGCGATGAAGCGCAGGGTGGCTGAGATGTTCCGGAAACATGCGATCATGATTCAAGAGTTGGAGAAGGACAAGCAAACGGCTGACCGGCAGATTGATTGGTTAGAGGTGGAGGTTGCTCGCTTGACCTCTGAAGTTGATGCTGACATTGAGATAGACGAGACCGACCCCCAGGCAATTCTGAACGAGGTTGACCAACAACTCCGTCTCGCGCGCCGTGGCGTGGATGCGGCTCGCGCTTTTCACCTACCCCACCGTCCTCCCTGCACGAGGTCTCGCGGTGGGGGGCGCTGGCGGTGGCATAAGGATTGAATCCCTCGCGCCGCGTTGCGCCCTTATTTTCTTTGTACTGTTCTTCGTTTTGTAATAATGTTTCCTCTCGCGGCTACCGCCCGAACTCTTTGGATCTAAAGAATAGGTCTGCTTAATAACCTCTTTTAGTAGTTCCTTTGATAATTTTACCTCTAGTACCGTGCTTTTCTACACTGTGACTCGCGCGTCATATCTGTGCTTAAATCATTACTCTTTTTTTTTCTTTTTATTGTATTTTTATGGTACTGTCTCGTCCCCGGCCTAGGACTTACGTTAGGTTACACCAATCGAGTCTAGGAGAGAGAAAAGGACGGCCGCCTCTTCCCCTTCCTTTACACTATATATTTTTTGCCTCTTCGTATTTTTCTCTTTATCCAACGGGCTATAAATACCCCCCTATCCCTGGGGCCCGGATCATGCTCTCGATTTGTCTCGGCGCCCTAAACCTTGCCTCTGTCTTCCTTCCCTCGCGAGTAGATCTTGTCGGCACTTCGTCTCGCCTATTCTTCTCGCATCCCCCCTTCGCTCTCTTTGCCCAGAATGGGGAAAAAGAAGGCTGAAGAAGGCGAGGGGAGAAGCCGATGCGGGAGGCGGTTTGGTGACCATGATTTTCCTCCCGGCCAGATTTCTGAAGAGGACTACAACGCCTTCACTCGCGATTTCTTGCCGGAGGGTTTTGAGTCACGCCCTCCAAGGTTGGGCGAGTCGATCAACACTTTTTATCCCGGTGAACTCGCCTTCCCTGTCCCGCATTTCGAAGCGGGGCTGAGGTTGCCCCTCTGGCCAGAAGTGAAACAGGTTCTCAAGTACTTCGGGACTGTTCCTGCGCAACTGAACCCAAACGCTATCTCGGTACTCGTTGCCTTTGTCTGCTACATGCGCCGGGAGCGAATCGAGTTCAGCCTGAACTCCTTCCGCAAGCTTTTTGTTTACCATGCCAACGCCGACGGCATTTCCTATTTCACGGGGCAGGGTCTCAAGGTCTGTGAGACGCCTAACAAGAACCATCACTGGCTTACTCGCTTCGTCTTTATCCGCGGCAACCTGGGTGGCATTCCGCTGGCGCCCGTGTCACCAGCCTAGGTGTTCTATACCACTCCCCAGGTTAGTGGCACGGACAAGCTTCTCTGCGACTTTTTCATTGGCAAGAACTTCGAGGTTCAGTTCCTGAGGCGGGGCCTCGACTCCCTCCTCCCTGTGCTTCCAGGCGAAGGTAAATGCCGGGGCCATTTATTTTCATCTAGGTCTAACGAATAGTTTTTGTAAACGCATCGTCTCGCCTTTTCTAGGAGAAAGAAATGTTCCCGTTCGCCCGCCTTACAAAAGCAACATCAAACCTTCCAAAGATGTCGCCCTCGCCACGATGGCAGCTGAGGCGGCGAGAGAAAACCTACCCCCCTCTCTGAAGAAAAGACCTGCCGAAGGCTCCGCCCCATCTCGCCAGAGTCCTTCAAAGAAAACAAAGGTCAAGAAAGGAGCGTCTCTTCCCTCTGGAAAGGCGAAGCAAGTTCCTGCTGAGATGGTAGACGTGTCGGGATCCTTATCCCCCATCTCTTTGGGGTCCCAATCTCCCCAATCCCCTTCTCGACTTCTCGATCAGCGGACCGTCTCGCCGATTGGCGGGACGGGTCAACCTGATTCTCTTGCTGACAACCTTCCCTCTAAATCTCCTACTCGTGAGGTGGGCTCTTCCAGCCGCCCGGCTCCTTCCACCCATCTGAACTTCAATATGGGCCCTGTGATCCCGGATGCTGCTGGCGAGCCAACCCTGATATGGGACAAGGAGGCAAACCGGGTCTCTATCTCTACCCTCCTTCCTCCCTGGATAGAGCGAGACCAACCTACGGCTCATGCATTTTCTCTGGGCTTTGGCCTTTACGGTAGCGCAGAGCGAGAACCTGCCGCTGAGCCTCCCTCGCGGGATTTGATCCTGAGGGCCGCGCAATCCTAGCTGCGCTCGCTAGAGCTCTCGCACCAGGTCTCACGCCGTCTGATTTACAATAACAAGAGCTGGAGGGATTCAGAGGCGAGTCTGGCGGCCGAGCGTGAGAAGTCTATGGATCTTGAGAAACGGTTGGCCGTGGCCGAAAACCTTCTCGCCAAAGCTCGGGGTGGTGTGGTGAGTTTCTCCACTCTCGCATCTTTCCCTTTCTTTGTTCACCTTCAACTCCCCCTAATAAATAAACCTCTCGCAGGATGCCGAGACGGCCGACAGGATGCACTCGCGCATAGCCACTCTGGAAGGGGAGGTTAAAGGCATGGAGTCCGAGATCACTCGACTTTAGGAGGCTGCTCTCTCGCCTTCTCGCGTGGTGATTCCCCAACCTCCTCCCTCTCATTATTCTCATGCTGAGGTCATGGGACTCTGCAAAGACGCCAATATCCGGACCGCCGAACTAATCGTGAAGATGATGAAGGAGATGGAAGTTATTAGGGAAGGCTGCGAGGAGGTCACTGCCCGCGACCTGGTACCCGAGATTTATGGCGAGGAGGAAGACGGCCCGTCCTCCAGCGCGGAAGAATAGAGGAATTTTTTTACAGTTTTTTTTTTGTATACTCCTCTTCTCCTTTTTTCTTTTCTTTTTTGGACACTTATTACTGAGGCATTTTGTATTACGGCCTCTTTTTGCGGGTGATACATATTTTGTTTTTTAGGACCTCTCGCCTTTCTTTTCATCTTTCCTGTATGTCTACCTTTTCTTTATTTGCGGAACGAGATCACGACTTATCTCGCCTACCGATGGAGGGGCTAGCTTTACTCGTGGCGCGAGTGGATTTTGAGGGACCGACTCTTCCCTCCTCTTCTTCCTTTGGGACAAGGACCTTGCTTTTGCTCAAATTATGAAACTCCCATCCATATACTGCCCCTTTACCCAATAAAATCTTCTTGCTTTGAGAAGACGGCTACCTGAGATTGCTTTGCAGGACCAGAAGGCCTCGCCCGACTTGCTAATATTGAAAAGTGAGAGAGAAAAACAAAGAAACTACATCTCCTTCAGAATAGATGATGATCACAAACAGTGGTATTAAGGATAGAATCGCTTTAGATCGTCGCTGCTTCGGGCGCGATCGAGGTGCGCCCCATTTACATCTTGGAGGTGATACCCTCCTGATTTCAAAACTTCTTTTACAATAAAAGGACCTTCCCAGTTGGGGTTGAGCTTCCCTACCGAAGCCCCTCTTCCTGCGGCATCCACTTTCTTGAGGACCAAGTCTCCCTTCTCAAACTGCTTGACCATGACGTGCTTATCAAAATATCTTGACATCCGGCGCTTGACCTCCTCCTGTCGGATAGATGCCAGCTCTCTAAGCTCCTCCACCAAGTCGAGGGAGAGCCTATGCTCTTCCCCATTATCTACCAACCACTCCTCATCTCCCCTCCTTGCCGCAGTTACCCTAGGTGACTCAACCTCGAACTCAACAGGTATGACAGCCTCAGAGCCATGGGAAAGTTTGAACGGCGTCTCCCCCGTGGCGGAACTTGGCGTGGTCCTCAAAGCCCAGAGGACGGAGGGGAGCTGCTCCACCCAACTTCCCCTCAAGTTTTCTACCTTTTTCTTTAAGAGATTCACGATAACCTTATTCGCGGCTTCCACCTGCCCATTGCTTCGAGGATGATGCACTGAAGCAAACCGAAGGTCTATACCTAGTCGTATGCAGAAATCCACGAACTCTCTGCTGGCAAATTGCGGTCCGTTATCCGTGACAATGGCCAGAGGGAGCCCATGCCTACAGATGATTTCCCCCCATACGAATCTTTTGACCACCTGAGACGTCACCTTCGCCAATGCCTTCACCTCCAGCCATTTTGAGAAAAAGTCTACCGTGACCAGCAGAAACCTCCTCTGGCCACTGGCTTGAGGGAATGGACCCACCAGATCTAGCCCCCATATGGCTAAGGGCCATGGAGCCGTAATCGTGCGCAACCTTTGGGCCGGGAGGAGCTGAAGAGGAGCAAATTCCTGGCACTTTCTGCACTTCCTTGCGAATTCCTCGGCATCCTTCCTAAGGGTGGGCCAGAAATAGCCTTGCCTCAACACCCTTCCTTCCAAGGTTCGACTCCCAGAATGGCTGCCGCACTCTCCAGAGTGAATTTCTTCCAGCACCCTCGCGACCTCCTTCTCGGATACGCATCGAGCCAATAGCCCCGACAACGTCTTACGGTATAAGATCCCTTCTTTTAGCAGGTAGTACGCCGACTTGTACCTGACTTGCTTCTTCTCGAGCTCTCCCTCAGGCAAACGTCCCGTCGTCAAGTAGGTGGCAAATGGATCCATCCAGGATCCCTGCTGATCTACTTCCATCAGTTCTCCCTCTTCAATGGAGGGCCTAAAGAGCTCTATCATGGTTCCTCCGACCCGAGGACCGTGCTTGGAGAGCAGGTCTGCCCGAGTATTTTCCTCCCTTGGGACGTGTTGAACTGAGAAACTGCGGAACTGCCCAATGATCCTCTTTATCTTTGTTAAGTACAACTGGAGGGTGGGCTCTCTTACCTCAAATTCCCCTTTTATATGCCTTGCCACTATCATAGAATCCGTGGAGACCTTGATATCTTGTATACCGAGCTCGCGAGCTAACCTCAGCCCTACTATAATGGCCTCGTACTCCGCTTGATTGTTGGTGAGGGTGAAATGAACCTTCAGGGCCTGTTCGATCCGTATTCCCTCAGGACTTACCAAAACCATCCCTCCTCCAAAAGAATTCTTTCCCGAGGCCCCATCTACTAGCATCTCCCAAGCTACTACGGGAGACGTCTCGGCCTCCTTGACCTCCACCGTGTAATCCACCAAGAAATCTGCTACAGCTTGCGCCTTGATAGCCAACCGAGGAATATAAGAAAGGTCAAACTCACTGAGTTCTATTGAACATTTAGCTAATCTCCCTGAGTGCTCTACCCCTTCCAAAATACGGCGGAGTGGGTGGTCCGTCACGATCTGGATGGAATGGGCCTGAAAATATGGCCTGAGCTTTCGGGTTGAGATAACGAGGGCAAAGGCTAGCTTCTCTAGGATAGGGTACTTTAGCTCTGCCTTTTTGAGGACTCTACTTACATAATAAATCGGGAATTGCTTTTTACCTTCTTCCCGCACGAGGACCGAACTCACTGCCCCTGCTCCTACTCCTAGATACAAGAATAGAATTTCTCCTTCCCTCGGACCTTGGAGTAGCGGCGCCTTGGTGAGCTGCTGCTTCAAGGCTAGAAAAGCATTCTCGCACTCGGAGGTCCACTCGAATTTCTTTCCCCCCCCCCCTCAATGTTCGAAAGAAAGGTGAGCATCTCTCTCCTGCTCTAGAAAGAAACCTATTGAGCCCTGCCAACTTGCCGGTAAGACGCTGGACCTCTCTGGCATTCGTCGGAGACTTCAGTTCTAGGATAGCCCTTACCTTATCCGGGTTAGGCTCTACTCCTGCTGGGGTGAGGAGATGTCCTAAGAACTTTCCCCTACTAGCCCCGAATACGCACTTCAACGGATTGAGCCTCATCTTGTACTTCCTTACAGTTGCAAACGTTTCTTCAAGGTCCGCAATATGAGACTTGAGATCTTGGCTCTTGATCATCAAGTCGTCCACGTAGACTTCGAGGTTCCGTCCCTTTTGCTCTCGGAAGATCCGATCCATCATCCGTTGGTAGGTCGCCCCCGCATTCTTCAACCCAGAAGGTATCATGTTATAGCTGAAGCATCCATCCTCGGTGATAAAGGTGACATCCTTGATGTCTGGTGGGTGCATGCGTATTTGATGGTATCCTGAAAAGGCATCTAAAAAACTCATTAGTGAAAAACCGACGGCTGAATCAACCAGCGCGTCGATTCGAGGCAGAGGGTAACAATCCTTGGGACATGCTTTATTCAAAAGAGAGAAGTCAATACACATTCTCCACTTCCCTTCCCCCTTCTTTACCATCACAACATTGCTCACCCACCCCGGATACTTGTTTGCTGATATGAACCCCGCCTGGAGCAGCTTTTCCACTTCCTCCCTGATAGGCTTGGCCATCCTGGAAGCGATGGCCCTTTTCTTCTGCTAGATGGGATGAACCTTGGGGTCAAGGTTGAGACGATGGCATGCCACATCTGCGTTAATCCCTGGCATATCGGCCGCGCTCCAAGCAAAGATATCAATGTTTTCCTGCACGCATTTTCGGATCTCCTCCTAGTCCTCAAGACCAAGCTCTCCGCTGATTCTGATCTTTTCTTTTCTTCCTTCTTTTGTTAGGATGTCCACCTCCTGTAGCTCGACTGCAGCCTTCAGCCTCGAGGGCTCTTCTTCTTCCTCCTGATCTTTCGGAATCTCCTCTTCCTCTCCCAGCCCCTCCTCCTGGTTTCCGAGCTCTTGCTCTCCACCCTCTTTTTTCTCCACTGCCATGTCTACTTTTTCTACGAACCTCTCCTCTACCCGCACCGGGCCTCCTCCTAGCACTGACTCTTCCATCTCTCCTATCTTTCTTTTCCTTCCTCTCTCCTCTTTCCCTTCTCCTCCGACCCTTAACTCCCCTGCCATTACTGGCTCCTCCGCAATGACACCTCCCAACTTCTCAACTCTACTCTCCTCTTCCCCTTCTCCTCCGACCCTTAACTCCCCTGCCATTACTGGCTCCTCCGCAATGCCACCTCCCAACTCCTCAACTCTACTCTCCTCTTGTTTCTCCCGTTCCAGTCTTCTCTCTAACTCCTCCGCATCCCCCCTCCATGAGATAGTGTTCACTGCCGTCACATAACACTCCCGGGCCGCCTTCGGATCTCCTCTCACCCTGATCTGGGTCCCTCCCGAATTGAGTTTCAAACATTGATGAAAAGATGAGGGTACACATCTAAAGGCACTAATCAAGGGGCGCCCGAAGATGGCGTTGTAACTGCTGGGAGCGTCCACTATCACAAAACGGCAGTTCCTGGACATCCCTCCCAGAGTTACCTGGAGACCGACTCCCCCCTCCACTTCCTTCCTTTCTCTTGAGAATCCGAACAACGGTCCGTCAGCTGCTAACACCCTCCTGGCTTCCACCCTCATCTCATTGAATGCCTTTTTGAAGATAACATTAACCGAGCTCCCATTGTCCACCAAGATCCTTGATACCGTGAAACCCTCGATAGCCGTCCGAATCACCAGCGCATCGCAGAATGGGTCTTCGTGATCTGGCAAGTCCTTCCTAGAGAAGGTGATCTTCTCGTCCGGGGGTGGGGCTTGCGACGTCGAGGCGACACCTCGACGATACATTGTATGAAGGCTGGCCTTTCGGGTAGCCTCAATTCCCACCCCGCCATGAATCACCCCGATCCCCCCTCTATCCCCCACATCTGACCGATCTACACATCTATCCTCCTCCCCCACTCCGGTCATCTCTACTATCCGCGCTGGTGGCTGCTGCTCTCCCGCTCCTCTTCTCCCCTTCAGCTCTAGAAATTCCGGACAAGTAGCTGTCGCGTGACCTTCCTCCTCATAGAAGTCACAGAATGGCATAGCTACTTCCCCCTCCTGCCTCCCTTCTTGGTGATTCCTTCTCCTCCCTGCTCCTGTTCCTCCCCTTCCTCGCTCTCTTCCCCTTCCTCTTCCCCGACCTATTACCATAGCTTGTTGAGGCGGGGGTGGGAGTGGCCTAGGACCATGTCTCCACCCCAGCTGTGGTAACCTTCCTGCTCCTCCCTGGTAGTAGTTCCTTCCTCCCGGAGGAAGACCTCTCCCTTGCCCTTGAACAGGGCCTTCCGGTTGCTTCCAACCCAACTCCTGATGTGCCGGCCCTCTTGGCTCCTCCCTTCTCCTCCCTTCCTGCTGCCTCGTTCCTCCTGGTTCCCTGGATTCTACCTCCGCCAACCTTGCTAGTTTCTTGGCAAAATCCGGGTTTGCTGCCTCCATCGCTATCTCCTTGGCTGCCCTTTCCATCAACCCTTCAAAAGATAAGGGTGCCTTCCTGGTGAGGCTCATTTTGAAGAAGCCTTCCCTGAGACCCACAGTAAAGGCCATTTGGAGAGCAAATCCCGGCACCTCCTGAATGCCCAGGATTTCCTCTTGGAAGCGATCCACGTACTGGGCTAAGGACTCGTCTGCCTTCTGCTTGATCAGGAAGATGGACTCCGAGTTTTTCTTCCTCTTTTTCGAGGTCGAGAAGCGCAGCTGGAAGCTCCTACTCAAATCTTCAAAACCATATATTGACCCTGCCGGGAGTTGATGAAACCAGTCCCGGGCCTTGTCCTTCAAGGTGATCGCGAAAAGGCGGCACTTGAATGCATCCGTCATCGGCCTGATGGAGACCACATCCTCGAACCATTGCAAGTGTTGGAGGGGATCATCCTTCCCCACATAATAAACCATCTCAGGCTCGCGGAAGCCCTCCGGGACGGGAGCCGAAAGGACCAGCTCGCAAAAGGGGGACCCTCTCGCCAGGGGTCTCGCCGTTTCCACTCGCGCGATGAGATCTACTGGCGAGACGGCGCTCGCCGGGCTGGGGAACAACTCTCTTCCTGCCAGATCTCGCCCATTTCCTTCCACCACCTTCTCCTTTCCAGGCCGCCCCCCTAGCGCATCCTCGCCCACCCTTGTCGAGACGACTCCTTCCTGAGGCGAGAGGCCCGCCCCCTGAGGTAGAGGGGTCACGCACTCACCTCGCTACGAGATCTGTTGCAACATCCCCATGATGCCCCCGATGGACGCCATGAATTCTTCTCTTCCCACATATCCTCCTAGGTTCTGGGACCCGCCCTCATCTCCTCCGCCCACATCTCCTCCTCCTAGATCTCCTGCCATGAGATGATCCAAAGTTCTTCGACGCAGGCTGCGATCCACGCTCACCGCACCAAAAATGTTGAAACCAGTAGAACTAGTTTCTCCTAAAAGCTCGGATCTAAGGCTGCAACCTACGCTTACTTTCTTCGAACCACGCTCCCAACAAGACACCTAAAGGAACAGACCGGGGGCTTCAGCTCGGAGGTCCCACCGCTCACCCGGAAGAACTAGAATCCTTCCCCTCCCTAGCCAGTGCTGAGCTAGGTGTCTGAGTGAGAAGGAAAAAGAAGGTTCCACACCCCTCTTCTCAGACACCTTACCGGTCTATTTATAGGCTTCAGGATTTGAATTGCAAATAACCAAAGCAAGCACCTGTGAAATTACCTGAATACCCTGGGTTGGGTCTGCCAACAGCCAAACTCCGCTGTTCTGAAGGGCTATGAGCAGACCACCGAGGGTAAAAGAGTAACAAGGCCAAAAAGGATGAACCGCTTGCCAACTGAACCGGTTCCCACCTAATTGCTGGACCGGCCTTATCTCTTCCTGCCAACCCGATGCTTGACGAGAGGACCACCTTACGGCTGAAAACACCACCTCGCAGGCGAGACCCTCCGTCGGCATATAGAAAATCTTCCTTTGACCCCCACCTGTCAGGCGAATGGACTCAACTTTGGCTTCCTCCTGCCTAGCGCGAGCGGACCCATCTTTGGGCTCCTCTCGCCTATTGCGAGTGGACCCACTTTTTGGCTCCTCTCGCCTATTGCGAGTGGACCCAACTTTAGGCCCCTCTAACCTGGTGCGAGTGGTCTTTGCTTTGGGGCCCCTCTCGCCTAGGGCCTTATCTCCTCTTGAGGATTCCTCTAATCCCCTCTCTGTTGAGTTCCCTCCTGTGAGCCCGAGGTTGTACATTATCCTTCAAGTAGAAGTGGTGAAATCTAATAAGGAACCTGAATTCCCTGATAGGTTTCTAGATGATGATGCAGATGATTCACTGGGAATGGATGTTATCACTAAGGGGGAGATTCACACAGAGCTCCCTGATCTAGGTGCTCAATAACATGTATCTGAAAAGGCTGAGAATGCAACTCAAACTAAGTTGGCTGTCCAAGAGAACCTAAGTGAGATAAGGAACAAGTCACATCTATCTTCAGAAGATGTTGCTCATATCTCAGGGCCCTCTACATCTATCCCTATCGCTTCCACAACTTCAATACTGACTACTCTAAAAATTATACTGGATGAGCAGAGTATCTCTCCAAGGACTCATATTGATGAAGTAGTGCAAGGAGTCGAAGAGAAATTTGTGGGAGAAATAAAGGTAATCAAGTAAGAAATTGCTCATGCAAACAGTGAGATCAAAAAATGGTTTGTTAAAGCTGCTGGAGCTATGAGCAGTAATGTAAAAGTGATGAGAACTATGAATAAAAATCTTCAATTCTGCACTATGGACCTCATTGGAATCAAGCAATATGTCAGCAAAATTGATCAAACAATTGAACAGGATGTAAACCATATAGAGAATTATGTGTATGGAATTCAAATTGAAGTTGTGAAGCAGGTTGATGAGCTAAGGGATGTCCTTCTTGAAGAGAAATAAAATGTCTTTCAGACACTTTCAAGCTAGATTGTGGCAAACACCATTGATATTGAGAACAAAGTATTTGAAGAAGCCAGAAAGGGGGAGAATGTAAATGTTGATTAAGCCCTATGGGTACTTCAAGGCACCAGGCTTGCACTCCACCTGCCCCTACTAGATCCAAATGAACCATCAGAGTTTGACTTTGAAGCTAGAGAAAGAGATGCTCAGGATGTTCAAAAGTCCGAAAGAAGGGAAAGAGAAGGAACTATGGACCCTGATGAGTTCATGTCCAAGAAAAGGAAAGAAAAGGCTAGGTATCCTAGTCATGAGGAAAGGGGTGATGAATCCAGTTCTATCATTATGCAGACCTGGGTTAGTCATGGACAGATCATGAAATACATTGGCAAAGCTATCCCTCTGAAGAATGGATTAAATACTTGGAAAGGAGATCTCTCAGGGAGAAGACTATCAAAGGGAACATGAACAAGTAGAATCCCATCAGAGTACCATCCAACTATATTCCAAGTCTCTCAAATATTTTGAAAGACAAAGGGTGAAGAGAAAGAGAGCAGGAAAGAGTGTTGCTTAGTAACTGAGACTACGCCCATGCTTAAATGAAATTGTTATTTATGTTTTTTTCAAGACTTAAACTCATTGTCCTAAAGTTATACGATCTCATTTTCTTCTATTATCATTTTTCATCAAGTTATATTTGTTCAGCTCTTTTACTAGTTAATTATCTCTGTGATAATAGTATAATTATCTGTATGTATTTTATCATTGAGCATAGTTCTGACTTCTTAAAACAGAGAGAGATTGTAGGGAATTTGCCCTTAATATTCCTTGATTTGAAGAAGTGCCATGCAATGATAAGCGCATTATGTATTTGATGGCTATTTGTTCATATTTATGTAAACTAAATTATCAGTATTGATAGTTAAACTCAGTAGGACAGGAGATAAGTTAAGACCAAAATTGAACCTATATTTCACTCAGAACTAGTCTAAGGGGTGAGTTATGAAGTTTTAGCTCATACCGTTTTGATGGGCTTTGAAGTACAAAACGATATCATTTTGATAAGAAAGCTTCAAAATGATATTTATCATTTTGATGTCCAGAAAGGCGGGATTTGAAATCTGCGAAGGCGTTGAAAGTAAACATCACATCAGTATATAATTAAGGATGTTTTGAATTTTTATCAGAAATGTTTATGACCATTGGAGATGTCAGACTTGTTAAGAACAAGTGATAGAGTTCTTTATAAAATGGATAACATCAAGGATGAAACCCTAACAACAGTATCTTGATAACTTCTGATACACCCTCAAGAAGAAAAAAGCTAGCAGGTGTAAATTGAACTTGTAATCTTGGTACTGCAAATTTTCTTACACAACAAGAGATCAGGAGGATCAAATTCCTACTGAAGAATAAGAAGAATACCAAGTCTTTCTTCAAAGAAGTGATTCAGCTTTGGACCTACTATAACACTGTTCCATTGCTAAAAAAGAAAGTTTTCTTCTCAGGGTAGCTAAGGAGGCCTCAAGGCTTTAAAGAAATATTTATTTTGAGTCATATTATTATAAAATCTTTATAAATATTAATATTATAGGATCTCTTTGAGATCCGAGTTGTAAGGCAGGGCTGTTAGCCTGATTATAGGGCTAGTTAAGAGGTCTGAGTGTAGGACTTTATTGAAAGTTTGAGGTTGGATTCAGGGGTTGAATCTGAAGTAGGAAATCATCTAAATTTCTGAGGTAGGGCTATGAACAGCCTGAGATAGGGTTTGTTATAGACTTGAGGTAGGATCCTAGAGTGGATCTAAGCTGTAAGATTTTGATCTGAGAAGAAGAGGAGTTTATTGAATCTAGCACACTGCTAGATTGGTGGAGAGGGACAGTGTATGTACTCATACTCTAGGAAATCACTATAAAATCTTATGTGTTGTTCTATGTTTTGTGTCTGTGAATTAATCATCTGTCATAGTCAGACAAACAAATTAAAAAAGACTAAAAGTTCAAATCACATATTCACCCCTATTGAGTATTATTCCCACAATAACCTTGATTTGAAAAAGTCCACCTTGAACTAAGATGAATTGAATTGTATTTGATAATGTTTTCAAGTTATGTGCTTGCAGGATTTAATTGTCAAGTACAAACCAATGTCAGATTACAATAGGTCATAAAAAATAGGACTATGCAATATAATTCCTTATTATGTAGGACATGGTGTTGACTCATGTATAATCTCTATATTGCGGTGTACTTCATTTTTAAGTGCAATATGGAATTCAAGGAAAAGGGTGGTTGCTAAGTTCAGGATGAATCAGAAATTTATCTAAGTCAAATTAGTCAAGTATTCATGTGAAGTCTCTTGTCATTCATCGAAACATCACGTGAACACTCGTGGAATTCACCGAGTTTACTAGGGAAATTTCTAATAATTTCTTAAATCTTTTTCAAAAATGGCCATGTTAAATTCGTTGAGTATACACGTAAAGTCTTGTGTCATTCGCCGAGACATCACGTGAACACTCGTGGAATTCGTCGAGTATTCTCGAGAAGTCTAGTGACTCTTAACAAAAAAATTTCTTCTGGTCCCATTTTTGACTAAGTATAATTCATCGAGTGCTTTCATGTAATTCGTCGAATGCTCTCATGAAACTCGTTGAGTGGCTAAGTGATGCATCAAGCGTTCTGGTTATGACATGAGTGATCTCTACGAATGGACTTGGCAAATTTTTTGGTTCGATTTTCTGACGGGTTCTGTTTTAAGAAGTCGGCCATGTACAGTACACGTAGAAGCTCATTTTGAAGAATATTTCTAGCTGTTGTAGATGAATCATATAAATACCAAGGATTACATTTCAGTCAACAAGAATCGCTCTTAACCTAATTTTCAAATCTTGAATGACCACAACATTTTCTTTCCGGATTTATTGTTCTCGGAAATGCACATACTGATGACCTAGAAGTTCATGATCGGTGATTCCTCTCAAGAATAGATTCGACAGATCATTGCTTTTAGATTCTATAGAGGTTCTTATTGATCTTATCAGATCCTAAGTTTTAAGATCAAAGTTTTCAAGTCTACATCAGGTATTCTCCTTTAAACTTTACTTCAAGATCAACTCTCTAAGAAGGAAGAGGATTGAATCAGCTCAAATTTGAAGAAGAAGATTGTTTTTAATCTATAAACTTGTACAAAATCATTTTCATTATTGTAGGAAGTTTCTACTTCCGAGTTTGTAGATCTTCGTTTATTGGATCGAGTTGTAGGAGAGGTTATTCTACGAGTTATAAGAGTGTTGTCTCCGAGTTTGTAGGAGTTAAGGCTCTGAGCTGTAAGATTATCATAATCTGAGTTTTGGTGAAGTAATTGAGTCTAGCCCGAAGTGCTAGATATGCGAGGCAGGACAGTGGACGTACCCATCCTAGGGAATCATTATAAATCATTGTGTCTGTGCTGTATTTCTGTGTGCTTGTTTGTTACTATATTTTAATCCGCTAAAAGATGCAGAACTCACTTATTCACCCCCCCTCTAGGTGATTTAGGTAGACAACTAAATACTTTTAACCCCCCCCCCCCTCTAGGTGATTTAGACTACCCATAATCCTTCAGGTTATTTGCAAGATTTACTACAATTTAGGAGAATAATTAATGATCATTTAGTGTACAATTTAACAATCTTTTAGTCTCACACTGATTAGAGATTTTTTTGACATGCTTGAGAGCCTATAAAAGGAATCATATGACATCATACCTAGCCACATAAATTAGGCATGCAGATCTTTACCTAAGGATTTGCTCTCACTACAACATATAGGTTAGTAATTTAATAATTTAAATATTAATTTATTTTTTATGATTTAATTAGTTATTAATAAAGTTTTATTTCTTTTTTTTATTCGGTGTTTTTGAGGTGTTATAATCATATCTGGTGGTGTTGAATTTGAACTTGATGAGTGTGAAATGTTTCGACAACAAGGATTATATATCGATCTAAATGATCTGGATGATAGCAAAGAGTAATTAGTTATTAATAAAGTTTTATTTCTTTTTTTTAATTCGGTGTTTTTGAGGTGTTATAATCATATCTAGTGGTGTTGAATTTGAACTTGATGAGTGTGAAATGTATCTACAACAAGGATTATATATCGATCTAAAGGATCTGGATGATAGCAACAATGACGACTCGCTTGATAATGATGATGAAAATATTTCTGAAACTCAAAATAGAGTCAAAGACATTTTTGAAAGATCAATTTTGGTTGATCTTAGTTGGGTTGATTGCATAATTGTTGATAATTCATTCATTTAATTTGCTAGAATAATAAAAGATTGAATAATTGAAGAAGATTTTGATAGAGAACATTTACAAGATAATCAAATCATAAGCTTTAAATTACCTCGTGATTTACAAGTTAAAACTTTTTTCAAAACAAAATGGGAGATGCACTGCACTATTAGTGCTTGGTCTATACAGAATCATGTATAATTTAAAATGTTTCATTCAAATCAGTGTAGTCGTAGTATGCTTAGAGAACATTTATTCTAGCCGACCATGTATATGGAAACTAAGGGCTATTGTTTCCAAAATAAACACAGAGGTGTTTGGTTGGTTTCAAAAATTTCTTGATCGCATATATATACAAATGCGAGCATACAAAATGATCACAGACAATGCACTGCAAGATTTATCACTCTCATACTTCAGACACAAGGAGACATTAAACCGAGCGGGATAAGGTCAGATAAATGCAAAATTTAATATCATGACGAGCTACAAAAATTCATGGGATGCCAGACGAAAAATAATAAAATTTGTTTTTGGAGTTGGTCTGAATCTTATAAAATTCTACTTTGATATCTAGATACACTTTATATGTATAACCTTGATACAATCTATGATATTTATATTTTTGTAAACAATAAATTTTAAAGATTATTTTAGGCTTTCGACAATAAAGGCATGATATACTTAGGCATTAGTGAGATTATGACAAAAGATAGGGCACAATGGCGATAAAGCATTCATATAATCGACCCCACTATAGTTGGATAAAGGCTTGAATGTTATTGTTGTTGTATTTTGGGCTTTCAGCCCCTTAATTGAGAGATGGTCTAGTTGTCGTCATGTTCTTAGCCTTGATTGAATATTTTTATTGGGTTGTTTCTAGGGCACTTTGTTGATAACAGTTGGTATAGATTCTAATAATGAACTTTTTTTTGTTAGCAATTGTTGTTATTGAATCAGAGTATAATGAATACTTGTAATAATGTTTTGTTTTAATTTTTTTTCACACATTTTGGAGGAATGCACTAGCTGAAGCAATGAATGAATCACTAGCTCTTTTAAGACATTTTGGAGGACTTTTTTTCCAGATGTTTTGTTTTAACAAGTGTTTACTTTGTTTTAATTTGACTATAAATGATCATTTCACTGTAAATTTGACTATAAAACTGCAGTTTAAATTTTTCTCCCAAATTGTAAAACTGGATCGCTAGCTCTTTTAAAACTACAAAATTAATTTTTCTCCTAAACCACCTGACAATTCTGCGCTCTCTACTGAATTTGCAAAAAAGGACTACTTTGAGTATGTTTATTGAAAGGGGGCTATTTGTAACTTTATATTTATTTAAGGTTCATTTCCAAAATTTATCGTCATCTTTTTCAATTCTCCTCTCTGTTCCAAATAAATAGAGGAATATATATTATTTGATCAGTTGTATAGTTTTGCATAGTTCATGTTTATTCTGGTAGAAATTTTCTTCTTCGCCCAGAAGTAGAGAACCATAGAAAATCTACAAATGACCTATCAATATAGAATAGAGAAAGAGGAGACCTGCTTGAGGTGGGGCGTGTAAAAGGATGAAGGATCAGACCTAGATCAGTGAAGGCGATCCACCATAGTATAAATTTAATATGCTGCTCTTCAGAAAGGGAACTGAGCATGGGAAACGAAGGGGAGAGGAGATGTAGCAGCACATGCTGATGAGATCGAAGATATGGATATCCACCTAGAGAAATAGTACCAAAACTGCCAATGATATAATTTGGATATTTCTTGCATGAAGGCGAAGAAACTAGACCAGGAAATGGGGAAGGAGAGGTTAATTTTGTTATGGTATATTTAAATATATAGCGGGTTCAGAGGCTTAACGGATTTTATTTGAATACCGGGATATCTTATACTTGTATTGAACCTAGGTTTGCCTGTAAAACTCAAGTTAGGAGAAACGGGAAGATAGTTCCACTTTGACCACCACCTAAGATGCTTCAAGCGACATAACATTCTTGAAGTTGCCGTAGTCGCTTGTAATCCCACGGCTAATTTTTAGGTCAGGACTCCTGACCTAAAGAAAGGTCAGGACAACCAATGAGGAGCTAGAAACTGCATGGGTCCCGCGCAAAAGTGTATGACATAAGTCACTAGTGCGTGGGCCCCACCTCCATTGCAAACTCCTCATTAGTGAAGGACCATGAGCATCATCAGGAGTCCTGAACTAAAAATTGCTCGTAATCCCGCTCCCAATTTTCCGTCTCCGGTGAAAATTCAATCGTGTCGCTTGATTGGAGATATCATGCCGCTGGAGTGGGAATTGAAAAAAAAGAAGGAAATCGGCCGCCGTTGTTCTCCCATCCCGCTGCCAGTAGAAAGAGAAAGGAAAAGCTTCCCCGTTGTTTTTGATCGGGACACAAAAAAGAAAAAAAAAATTCTGCCGCACTTGTGCTTTTCTACCATTGTGCACCGCTCTGATCCAGAGAAAGAGCAGGCATCTGGCTGCCGCTGATCGGGAATAGGGATAAGCCTATTGCCGTTTCTTAGCTGTAATTTGGAATTTCCAGTTTCGCCGCTTGGTCGATTTCCTGCAGGGCTGCTGCTCTCCCATTTTCCTACAGGGCCGCCTTCCGCCTCCCTTCCGTCGTTTGATTGAAGAAAAAAGAGAGGACTTCCCGATTGTTCTCTTGTTTCCTGTCATTGTTTTATCCTCCCACGTCTCTCTAATTTTCTGGTCGGCATCGATCGAAAGAAAAAAAAAAAAGGCCGCCTTTCACTCCAGATCTTGCATATTCCGGCGCCGCTCCAGTTTTCGCTTACGTTTCCGCTGCAACGCCATTTTTTCTTGCAGATCTTCTATTGGCAAGGTCAATTCCGTATAGGACAGGATTGATTGTGGAAGCCCGACGACCTATCTGATCCTCGTTCTCTCATTGGAACAAGTTTGTTTTCTCGCTGGTTGCGCCACTCAGATCCAGAATCCCGCCGACCTTGTTGTGGCCAGAGAAGGAAAACCTCTAAATCTAAACCAAGTGCAGATAGGTATTTCACATCTAGAGAACTTGTGAAGTTGCCACCTCTTCCCAGTTTCTCAGTACTGGGTTTCTTTGCCATTAGTGGAGGAAATTTGCATATCTCCACTTTTGCAAGATAAAGAAATGGATTTACAATGATGAAGGGGAACAATTTCTTATCTCATATTTCAATGATAAAATTGGAAATGTTCATAATAATGGAGTTCAATGATTAGAAGCTGAATACCCAGTTCTGGATGAAGTACCTGAATGTGTTTTACACCGTTTAGTCCAATTGTGCAGATGTTATCGAAATTGTCGATGAAGCACAATGGATCGCTGATGAGGACTTCTGTAGAGACTACATGTTAAACTGTTGGTCATCCAGAATGAAAAAGACTTACATCAAGATGAAGACCGCCAAGGAGATCAAGGATGCACTGTAGGAGCTTTTCAAACAGGAGGAGGACTTGTCCAAAGCCTGCCTAGTGGAAAAGTTTCACTCTTTCATGTTCTACGAGGAGAAAGAGTTTCTCCCCAAGGTATTAGAATTCGAACATATAATAGAGTCTTTGCATAGTGAAAACATTTCTTTGCTAGATAGCTTAGTTATTGGCACAATCATTTACAAATTACCTACCTCAAGGTATAATTTTAAAACTGAGATGATCGCAAAAAGATGCAGATTGGTTTGAATAACCTTAAGCATTTTATACGCATTGAGGACAAAAATAGGACTAAACATATGTTAGAAGCTATTAGCAAACAAAAAGTTACTGGTAACATGATTTCAAGCTCTAAATGCATGCCTAACCATAAGAAGATCAAGTAGTCCCCAAGTTATAGGCCCTAATAAAAAGATCAGAAAGTTTAAGGGCAAATGTTTTAATTGCAATAAGTAGGGACACAGTGCATCTGATTGTAAGCTTCTTAACAGGGAAAAGTCCAAATTACCATAAGAAGGCAGTCGTGCCAATATGGTAGGTCATGCAGAGCCACTCAACTTTGTTGCTATGGTTGGAAATACAAAGGCCAACTCTGATTGGTACCTGGATTCAGGGGAAACTTTTCATTTCTATAAATGAACTATCGGCAGGGCTCACTGTTGCAAAGAAATTTGTGACCGTTGCAAATGATGAAGTAACTGACGTGCTGAATATGGGGAATGCTACATTGCTGCTCTACTCTGGTAAAATTTGAACCTTAAAAAATGTTAAATTTCTTTCTTCACTAGCTGGTAATTTAGTGTCTATTAGTTTACTTTATGATGCTGGTATGCCTGTTAATTTTTGTAGCGGTAGAGTAATATTGTTAGTTAACTCACACTACTTTGGTTGTGCATACGTGCAGAATAAGATGTATCGACTAAGTCTAGCAAACAAAATAGTTCAAAGAGTTCAATCTAACTTAGTTAGCACTAAAACTCTACATGAGAAATAAAGACATGTGAAGGGAAGATATTCTAAATTGCTAGAACTCGCCAGATCACCTTAGAAATACAAACAAAATTGGAAAATATGATGTGTATGCTTAGAGTAAGATAATTGGGAAACCTTTTAGTATGGTTACTAGGAGCACAACACCCCTAAAACTAATATATTCTAACAACTGTGACTTTAAAAGTTGTCACTAGAGGAGGTAGGAAGTATATGATTATATTTATAGATGATTGCTCTAGGTGCTATCACATTTACCTTTTTAAAACTAAAGATGAAGTGTTTTGAAGGATCAAGCGCATACCCAACTGTACCAAAAGCTCGGACTGTTGGAGAGGGCGCTACTTAATTTTTTATATAAGTAGCAGAGCGCCACGGGTCAAGTGAAGGAACGTCGGACCCAGCAATCCCCCCCGGCGTCCAGCACAACCCGTCGGCTCAGAGGTGGGGTTACCACATAGCCCACACGGCTCAGAGGTGGGGTTACCACATGTCCACGGTTGCCTGACCCACCAGACCCACACAGGTAGAAGGGAAAAATCAGGATTTAATAGTGCCCCCCGGTCTTGAACCCGTGACCTCCTCTGATACCAATTGAAGGATCAAGCGCATACCCAACTACACCAAAAGCCCGGACTGTTGGAGAGGGCGTTACTTAATTTTTTATATAAGTAGCAGAGCGCCACGAGTCAAGTGAAGGAACGCCGGACCCAACATGTTTGAAAGGTTTTGTCTTTACAAAACCAGGGTAGAAAACTAACTTAACATGAAAATCAAAAGATTTAGAAGTGATAGAGGGCGAGAATATATGTCCAGTGAGTTCAAGTGTTTTTTTGACAATCAAGGAATTGTAGAAATGCTCCTTAGCCACCTCAATCAAATAGTATGGTTAGGAGAAAAATAGAATATTAATAGAAATGTTAAACTCTATGCTCTTGACTGCTATCATGTCTACTACTTATTGGGGGAAAGCAGTCTTAACTGCAAATCATATACTAAATAAAGTTCCACGTGTTAAGTTAGAGGTTACACTCTACGAGTTTTAGTGTAAGAGACGTCTAAACATAAATAGACATAAGACCTGGGGTTGCATAACTAATTTTAGGGTTCCTGATGCTAAAAGGTCTAAGATTAGACTTAAGACCAATATATATGTCTATCTAGGTTGTGTTGAAGACAATGTTGTAGATATATTCTTAGATATTTCCCCTAATATCATTATAGAATCTAGGAATGTTGTGTTTTTAAAGATAAATTTCTTAAAGTTAAGAACTTGTCACTCTCAGGTATGCAAGTAACTATTACTAAGGAAGATCCTGAATTAGTACAGAATACCTCTTATTTAGTTCTTGTAGACAACTTTGGCTAGTTGTAAAATTTCCCCTCCCGGTAATTGAGCACAACTAAGGGAAGATTTTATGCCCAGAACTGTCGCCTTGCGGTGACACCAACACGAGGGTTAGTCGCCTCCACAAGATGCCAATTCTGTCAGCTATTACGATCATATCACATTGCTAATGAGAAAAGAAGTAAAAGAAAATCAAGTCCACAATCACATCATATATATATATATATATCAAAAGATAGATAATAGTCCACAATAAGAAAATAAATGAAAGAGTAATAAGAGCTTAAGCCTGATACATGTCCAAATATAAAAGCATATTCTCTATCTCTCTAGTACATCTAGCGGAAGCTAATCAAAAGATCACACATCAACCTATCATCTGGTAGTAGTAGTGCAGGACAATGGATCCTCAAGTCCTGCCTCCTCGTGTTGATGGTCCTCCAGGGCGTGCTGTTGTTGATGTATCACCATACGCTTCTAAAATGATATAGTCCACCGACCGTTAGTCAAAATACTAAGCCATATCATCCTCGCCTCACCTCTATTACACTTAGGCACCGCGCGAGAGGAAGAAAGTGGAGGACAACAAAGCATAATGGAAAAGCAGGTGATATGACACTATCTAACCGTTTATATATTATGTAGTAAACAATAGAAGTAGTAACAGTGGAAACAGTAAATAAGTAAACAGTAAATAGTAAGTAAAGGAAACAAGAAACTAACTACACTACCATCACAGAATCGTACCATAACTTATACGAATACCCATACAAACTTATAAGTTAAGGTTTTCGATAAATTAAGAATAAATCATCATATAAAAGAGCTCATACTAATTTATATGATGAGGATCTGCAAGAAATGAATGTTTAGATATGCAATGCATTGCTTATGATTCATGTAAGTGCAAATCACCCACACATGGCAACTCTGTATACACAGACCTTTTGTTCTCATTGTTTGGAAGTAGTTAACCTCTCGGGCACCCCCGTCGTGGTCAAACAGTGGCTTGGAATCGGCACCTCCCTACTCCTAGGCGGGTATACACACTACCACGCCTAAGCCTTTTATACCCATCTCTGGTGTACTCTAGAGTCTCTGCGTACCCATTGCTGGAATATACTAGTCTTAACGACCAAGTGATAAGTCTTTAAGAAAGTGTCACACTCTAGACTATGCTGGCCCTCTAGACCTTATCGACTTTCCAAGTCCATGTACTACCATCGGTGTGACGACTAGGTTAGTATCAAGGACCAAACACATCAAATGCATAAGTAAAGTATCACTCACATCCATCCGAGCCTCCAGCTCACAGGACTAACAAGTCCTTATATCACCACTATAATGAGCCTCCAGCTCGCAAGACTAACGAGTCCTGGCCCACTCCATCCCATATTAAGGGATGAGGTTCATTGTATCTATACTCTCCTACTTACACAATTCTTGTCTATTGTTAATTATACTTAGGACTTAAGGTGAATCTTGGACTTTTCGAGGTCTACCCGGTGAAGGGCTCGTAGCGGTACTTGGTAATGTGATGGGATGAATCCCAAACTTCCATTTCTCAAGATATTTACTATTATTGGTGATTACCCTTTCTATACTACCCATCTCTCAAGTTACAATTGGCTATCCTAAGGTGGGTTATTCCTCTTATAGGGGAGCGACGATCTTTCATCAATCTCTGAGCTTAACTACTTCCCTTAGGGTCCATGTACACTAACTCACAATACCTCTTGGTAAGTACCTTAGTACTCTTACCAGCATCTTATCATGATCCTAACCATACCAATTTATTATGGCTTTCAACCATCACCCCCCCCCCCCGTGACATTATTATATGCAGACCAAATAAACAATTTGAGCCTAAGGGTTGTTACTACCAATTATTTTGATTCAAATGTCCTACAATTAATTACATGGGTCTAGATACTCAATTATGATAAAATTCCATAATTTCCCAGTTTTCCAAATTAATTTGATCATAATTGAATATTCTTAAAATATAAGTCACTAGTGGATTTGTACATGAAGTATCACTTTCAGGGATCCAAATAGTACCAAATAGTTTTCATAAGATCAAAATGATAAATAAGAGATTTATACCAAATTTCATAATATTCTAGTAATATTTGATATTTAATTTCTAATTATCAAAATCTGATCCACTAGTTCTTTTTACATATGAGGAACTATAAATGTTCATCTAATAATTCCAGAAAAATTACTAGAGATTACAAGTGTTAAATAATTAAATATGTCAGAGGTTCATAATTTTCTAACACTATTTGAGCACAATTACTTCAATAATAAAATAGGGGACAAAATGGTAATTATAACTGCAAATCTAAGGTTATGGCTTCCAAAAATTCCAGTTAATTTACCATGGATATAATAACTTGAAAAAATAATGCTACTTGCATGGTTTCATGAATTTTGCAACTATTCTTGACACATTAATCTCATTAATACATATGCGTAACAATATAAGAAATAATTAAATTGTCAAGCAAATTCAACTACAAATGTTCTAAAATCCCCTGAAAAGGTGTGCTCTTACTAAATTTGTGCATGTCCAAAATTTTACAGAAATTGACCAAGGGGTTCTTGCTAAAATAACAAAATATTATTTTTGGCTAAACGCACACCAACCTCCTTAAGCCTTAGCTCCATGCAAGTTGAATTAACTAACATACAGAGATCCAATTGGAGCCAAAATTTTACCAGGGTCTTATAATGACCTAATGGACCTCCCAACCAAAATTTGGGTATATTTGAGTTGTCTAACAACTTTTATTCCAATAATTTAATAAATCAAATTTGAACCAAACTATAGAAAAATTTGCCCCAAAAATTCTGATTTTTGAGCACATGGTGTGCCTAGGGTATATGCATTCATGGTACAAATTTCAGGCTCATGAAAGCTACCGTTTGAAAGATATTCTCATTTTAATTTTGTCCTTTATAAGGACCTATTCCAATAAAACTTCCCTACAGAGAGCAGTAGGCTCCAAATTAGTTGATTTCAATTCCTACAAAAATTAGACACTCAGGGCTACAAAAGTTTTCTCTAGCAACTTTTCCAAATTTGGCCTCTATGGGACTTAATTTTAAGGATCAAAAAGTCTATTTTGGGGTGACAAAATGAACTAAGTCATTTAGTATAAAATAATAATTAACATGAATCTTAAAGCAGATCCTGCGGCCAGGGAGTTATCTTCCTCCTTGAGCCAAAGACCCAGATCTACCCAACCTGGAGCTTATTCTAGAGGCTTTTGCTCGCTATCCAGCCATCTCCTCGACCAGCCACCACCACCACCGTTGAGGTGGTGGCTGTCAATTGGCGACAGTTTGGCCACCGGAGGTGGCATTTTCTGGCAATCCCGACACCCACTATTTTTCCAAAAATCTCCATTTTCTCACATTGGATCGAGCTCAATTGAGCCCGATTTCTCTCCTAATGGATCTAAGATACTAGCACAAGGGGAGAGGAAGAGGAACATACCTGGTTTCGGGCTTGGATACGAATGCTACGGCTACTAGCCATGAGAGTGGTGTTTTCTGGCAAGCTTGCTCCAATTCTCGATTCTCCATCAAAAGCTCTGATCCAAGACATGATTTTGACTTCTTGAGAGGTTTTGAAGGTGATGAAAGGGTCCATTGGGGCTGAGGAGGACTATTTATGGAGAAGCCAAGAGAGGGGGATTTTGGACATGAGCATTGAGTGCTCTCTTTGATAGTGGTTGTCTAGGAGTAATGGGGAAACTGTTCTCAAGCATCATGGGAGACCAATGGCTATTTTGGGGAGAGGAAAGGAGTGCCTCATGGCCTCCTTCCATTAACTCTTTCTCTTCCCATTAATAATTTGGGGATTTTCCAATTTCACCCCATTAATTACTATGGAATTCCCCTAATCAGAATTTTTTAAATTAAATAATATTAATGGGCTATAGGATAGGCCTTGGTTCAAGGCCTTAACCCATAAGGATTGGTTGAGCCTTATTTCTCTCTTTTTGGCTCAATTTTGATCATTGTTAACTTGCGGTGTTTACTTGGTCAACTGATGGGTTGATTGGTCCCATGAGTTGATCTTGAGTCCTATGACACTACCATATGCTGGTTGTGCCATGGTGGGACCCCATTTGGGCCAATTTATCCAAAAGGTGTAGCTTCGACCAAAATTGACCTAGATTTGACTTTGGTCAAATTATAGAAATTGTTGTCCACTCGACAGGGATTTTAGGTCCATTGGGTCTCTAATGGTATTATAAGACTGGGGGTGAGGTCAATTTGACCATATGAAGCCTAATTGAGCCAATTAGGTTTGAATTGACATATGTTGACCTTAAATTGACTTTGGTCAAATCCATGCAATTTGCCTACCAATTCATGAATTGACTGGTCAAGCATCTCCTCCTTGGGGTTAACGATGTATTGTTGAGCTCATGTTGAGGTGGTGAGTTTAATTGGGTATGAAATGACCTAGGCTGGCTTGTGCACCTTGGTGCGCACTTAACAATTTTGCCTTAGTTCAAGGAACCCAAGGGTCACCTCCTTTCCTTAACTCACAATCCATATCCTAACACTATCAAGGGGTCTAAGAGTATTAGGGATGTTACAAAGTAACTATTATTGAAGAATATCCCAATTAGTACATAACACCTCCTATTTAGTTCTTGTAGACAACTTTGGCCTAGAGTTTAGGAGGACTTCTGTAAGAGAGAGAGCTCCCATAATCTTTTGTGGTGATTTTATCACTTCTCACGTCGAGGCTAATTCATCCACCTATAAGGAAGTGATGAGATTCAGAGATTCACTTCTCTAAAAAGAAGCAATTGATGAAGAGATAAACTCTCTACTTCAGACTAACATCTGGATATTAGTTGATAAGACAAAGGGGGATAAAATTATAGGGTGTATGTGGGTTCTAAAAAAAAAATTAAATCATGATGGTAACATAGCTAAGTATAAAGAAGCAATTGATGAAGAAATGAACTCTCTACTTCAGAACAACACCTGGGTGTTAGTTGATAAACCAAAATGGGCTAAAACTATAAGTTGTAAGTGGGTTCTAAAAAATAAATTAAATCATAATGGTAGTATAGCCAAGTATAGAGCACACATGGTGGCTAAAGATTTCACAAAAGTTAGTGAAGTGGATTATTTCGATGTATACTATCTAATGTGTCACCCAGCAACCATTAGGATCCTCCTTATCATTTCATATATTAAGAGCTTTATTGTTCATCAAATGGATGTTAAGACTGCATTTTTGAATGAAGATCTGACCGAAGAGATCTACATGAATCAATCTGAAGGTTTCATTATAGAAGGTCACAAAAATAAGGTCTGTAAGTTAATTAAATCAGTATACGGACTAAAATAAATACTCAAATTATGACATGAGAAATTTGACTATAGTGTAATGAGATTTTCGTCAGGTACTACTAGTTGTTGTCAATGGATTATGAGTAGAAATAATTAATGCAAGCATCATTTAATTGTATTTATAGAGTTATGTCAAGATATTAACTCTAACAGAAAATATGCGAGCAAAAAATGATAGTAGCTTCCCTGAATATCTCCTCAGAGTTGGAAATGGTTTGGAAATGACCATAAAAGATGATATGATTAGGATTACCGATTCAATGGGGATGTCATTGGAAGTTGAGAAATCTATTAGTGATTTAATAAATGTTACATTTCCATATTTAGGGTCGCATGTTTGCGATAACAACTATATTCGAGTCATGAATTTATTAACACTACTTGTTGCGGATCACTCGGCTTTTTCCCCAGTCTGGAGAATCAGATAGCCTTAGCTCAGAGTCGAGTCAGGCACGCAATCAGTTAAAGAAAACCGCAACAGTGGGCATGAGACATTTTTGACGTGGAAAACCCGGAAAGGGTGCAAAACCACATTGTTGGAACTGTGTCGAGCCAAAACTATGCTGGTCGCGCGTGCGCGCTGGCCGTACGAGTGCGCGTGCTTGCCGTATGTGCCCGAGCACAGGCCTGGAAAATTTGCTTGGTCTTCCCTGGTGCTTATGGTTCTCTGCGTGCCACTAGACCTTTCATGGGGACATTATCAAATGCCCCCAATTTTTTGCGAGTCATGATCCGCCAAGCGATGAGCATGAAAATTTCTAGCATCCCCCAGAATGTTCCAGTAGTAAGAAGATCACCTGATATATTCTACGAGATGTTGGTCAGACATTGAGACTTATTCGTTGCTTGTTTTGAGATAGGAAAATATGGCAAAAAATATCCAACAAATATAGACGCCTTCCATTATAAGTCTCGCTCTGAACACTACAAATTAGAGAGGTTCACTTAGTTCATTTCCATGTTGTTGTAGAGATTTCGGAGTTTCGGATTTCTGCTTGGAGTTAGCGGATTTTAGCAGTCATCATGTATCCCTCAAAGAAGGTCAGTGCTTTTTCATCACTTGGCAATGAGGAGCAAAGCGAGCGGGAGAGCGTGCCGAAGGGAGCGCCGCTAGAAGAGGTGCTGGAGTGGAGAACGACAGAAGAGGCATCTGACGTATAAGGCGATGCCCATACAAACGATACGCTGCGCACCCGGGGATGCCCCTGTGAGCATGTGTGTTGGAACACCCTATTACTATTTGGACCAGGATGACTATACTTCTATAGGGATTTTGTGTTGTGACCTCCTTGTTGCTATAAAGGTCACATAGGCTAGTTAGAGTAATCTTCAGCTCGACGCATAGTCGACTTCAGCTCGACGCAGAGTCGATCTCAGCTCGACGCTGAGTCGACCTCAGCTCGACGCTGAGTCGACCTCAGCTCGACGCGGAGTCGACCTCAGCTCGACGTTCCGTCGATCCCAGTTCTGCTTACAGAAAACACTCTCTGGCCAACGTGTGTCGTACTCAGATCGACGTTTTATTGTGAGCTCGACGCTTTCCAGACTTTCGTCAGTTTTGAATAGGAATTCAAATTCCTTCTGTCAGACAATTAATGCTGAAGATTTATTGGCCGTTACAGCATATCTGGTGCATGGCTCAAGGAATTTTCTAAGGAATGTCTGCCTGTCATTTCCTTTGAGGCATGGACATTTAAGGAAAGCAATTAATGCTGACTTCCAACGGCTATCAAAGAAAAGGAAGAAGAAGACTCAGATATATTATTCATTCTTTTTTTCAGAATACAGAGAATATACAGAATACAGAGAATAACAATACAGGACTTCAGCTGCTCTCTTTGTGATATTGTTTTGAAAGCTCACTCACAGGAATTCTGATTGCTTTTAGACACAACCATCCAACCTTCTTGGATCATCTCTTGCTGGAGTAAATCAGATCTTTGAAGACCTGTCACCCTTGTGCAGAGCTCTCCTTCCTGAACCTCTTCTTGATCTCAGGGGAGCTTTGACAACAACTACAGATCCACTTTTGCTTCTCTCTGCTTGTTGATAGAGAAGACAACAACATTCTTTTTCTTTTTCTTTCTGTACAGGGTTTTAACTCCCTTCAAAAGTTACCTTTGGTTTTGCTGAAACCTGGTCAAAATCAGCTCCTTTGGTTTGTGAGAACCTGGTCAAAAACTCTCTGGTGCTCAAGACACCTGATCAACTCATCTTGAAGTGGATTCCTATCAAGGGTGATAGAAGAGTGGATGTACCCAGATTTGGGGAACCATTATAGCTCCTTGTGTCGTCTGGATTGCTTGTTTCTTTGTGTTTTGCTTTGTGCTGTGAATTTCTTTTTACTCTGATTATTTGCTATAGCACCTTACACTAAGTAAAGTCAAAATTTCTCTGCACACAAGTTTTATTTGCAAAATTATTTTAAATAACTCTATTCACCCCCTCTAGAGTTAGGATTGATCTTATCCTGCACTTTCAGTGTGGGAGTAGGGTGGCCGATGCGTGGGTGCGGCTGCGCGAGAGGGGTTGTCTGTATTTGTACCTGAGGGCCGTTTCATGCCCGTGTTGGTTCTCAATGTGCATTGATCAACTTTCTTGGCTTGCTTTAGTGTTAACGCCCGTTTTTCCTTGCAGGTGATGAACGGTCTCGTTCCGCGGCAATCGATGTGTCTTCTGTCAACTTTGAACTTTTCCAGCGTAAGTAGTTGGAGGAAGTGCTTTAGCATTTTTGAGGACGTGGAGGTTTTATCCCATCCCCGCTAGAGCGCATTCAATGCCCTCCTTCGGGCTATCTCGTGATTACGGAGGGGTGCTTAAAGGGGGTCTTCCGGATCCCTCCTATCGAGGAGGCGGTCGCCATTTTTCAGATTTTGCGGTTTTCTTGTGACCCAATTTTCCCTTATGGGGCTGACGAGGATCACGAGGCTTCTTTGCTTTTTTCTGATAGCATGGTTCTTGAATGTCGGTCTGCCTCTTTCGTGAGTGGTGCGAGGTCCGCCTAGGCCTAAGAGACTGTGTCGAAGTCCGGAGCAACAAAAGGTGGTTTTTGTTCATGGACAAGATTGATCATCGCCATGGTGGGTCATTGTATGGGTTTGTTATGAACCAGTGAGAGTTGCCTGAGATCTGGAATGACCCTCCTGACCGCTGCCGCTGCTTGAAGGGGGAGGAGAATGCCTTTACACCATTATTTGGCTTTAAGCATCCGCATAAGCATGATGCAGTTCTTTTTAAGATCATCGGGTTCGTTGTCGAGAAGCGACTTGTTCTGGAGGGCCTTTCGACAGACATAGAGTGGATCTGCGTCACGCCCCTAGGCGAAGCAAGAAGAAGAAGAAGCTGGACTTTTCACAGTGGCGGGGAGAAGGCGGCCTTCAGGTGCCCCTAAGGTTGTCATTGATGTTGCTGACGACTGCCCAGATGGCCTGATAGCTGATATGCCGCTAGTGGAGACTGAGAAGGTATCAGAAGTTATTGCGATCACGCTAGATTCTTGAACGATACCGGAGCCGCCATCGGAGACGGAGGGGGGGGGGGGAAGGAACGAGAGTGCTCCGCTTACCAGACACTTTTCCGGAAGGTACATTGGTTTCCCTCAGTATTTTCCCTCTTTTTCCTTGCATTGTGCATGACAACAGTTTGTGTTCTGTGCTTGTAGCTTGATGAGGCTCGCGACATCACCTCTCATGGAATAACACCTACGTGTCCATGAAGGATATTTTTATTTCTCTATGGGCAAAGCTGTCCACGTCTGAGGAGTCACTGGCAGTTGCTCGGAGAAAGAAGAAGGAGGTTACTTCTTGGTTTGTCAGTGTTGAGTCCCAATTGTCCTCTTCTCAGTCTGTGGTGGAGTCTCTTCGGGCCAAGTTGAGAGCCACTGATTTTAAGATCGGGGCTCTTTGCTAGAGGCTGGCTTCCGTGGAGGTGTCTCTCATTGAGATTGAGCAGCTGAGGGAAGAGAATGCTCGGTTGTTTTCTGAGCGGGAGGAGTTCGGGGCCATGTACACGACTGCGGTGGCCAAGTACAAAGCTTCTCACAACTTTGAGGTGGAGTGGTCTCGCATCGTGAAGAAGGCGCGCTCCGAGATGATGGTGATAGAGGTCGATCCATTCGTAGAGGATGAGCATGAAGCATGTACTTCCTAGGCTTTGGCAAGGGGTTTCGAGCTGCTCGGAGGTTTCCGGAGTGCGACGCTCTGAGCGTTGTGGACACTTCAGGCGACGAGGCTGACACTATCGTGGAGGAGTGACCTTGGGGATCTCAGATTCCCCTAGTTAGTTTTGATTCATTTGTTTTTGCTTTGTATGCATACTTCTGCGCCATTGCATGTTTTTTTTCTTTTTATGATGATGTATCCCATGAAGCGTCTTTTTGTTTGAGTGGAGAACATTTTTGCTTTTGGATCTGTTTTCTCTGGTTGTATTTTGGCATGCGTATTCTTCTAGGTAGAGTTGGGCTTTACTTGAGTATTGATTGCTTACTCATGTTGTCAGGATGTCCATAGATGCTTGAGGTTTCTAGGCGATGAGATTTTGCTTGCTCGTTCTCCTGAAGAATTAAGGTTCATTCGAGTAGGGGTGACCCTTGTTTACTCATACCCTTAGAGAACAGGGTTTTTCCCCGGAGGTGTCGGTGAGGAAACTCTGCTTGTTAGGGCCTCAGGAGAACCAGGGTTTGTCCAAGTGAAGGTGTAGATGAACCTTTGTCCATCTCGCTTGGGAGGACCGGGGTCTGTTTGGGTGGAGGTGGAGAAGAATCTTTATCCTTTTGCACCTCACGAGAACAAGGGTTCGTACAAGTGAAGGTGTCGATGATCCTTTTTCTATCTCACCTGGGAGGACCGGGGTCCATCTGGGTGGAGGTGGCGAAAAACATTTGTTCTTTCGCACCTCGGGAGAACTAGGATTATTCCAAGTGAAGGTGCAGATGATCATTTGTCCATCTCTCCTGGGAGGACCGGGGTCTGTCTGGGTGGAGGTGGCAAAGAACCTTTGTCTGTTCGCACCTCAGGAGAATCGAGGTTCATCCAAGTGAAGGTATAAATGAACCTTTGTCCATCTCGCCTGAGAGGACCGGGGTCTTTCCAGGTGGAGATGGCAAAGTACTTTTGTCTGCTCTCACCTTAGGAGAACTAGGGTTTGTCTAAGTGAAGGTGCAGATGAACCTTTGTCAAACTCGTCTGGGAGGACTGGGGTCAGTCCTGGTGGAGGTGGAGAAGAATCATTGTCTGTTCGCGCCTCAGGAGAACCGAGGATCATCCAAGTGAAGGTACATATGAACCTTTATCTATCTCGTCTGGGAAGGTGGAGGTGGCGAAGAACCTTTGTTCGTTCGCGCCTCAGGAGAACTAGAGTTCGTCCAAGTGAAGGTGCAGATAAACCTTTGTCCATCTCGTCTGAGAGGTGCAGACAGAACTTTATTTGTCTCGCCTGAGAGGACTGGGATCCTTCCGGGAGGTGCATATAGGCTTTTGACAGTCACGCCTAGGAGGTGCAGAAAGACTTTTGCAAGCTCGCCTTGCGATGATCTGTTTCCGATGGAAGAGAAACAAGCATTGTATTACTAAAAAGAAAGATACAGGTGCTCGCGAGTATGCCTTCGTGGCTTATTCTTCAGAACAAAAATAGGGAAAATAATAAAAAGTAGAGGCGCGTCGACCTAGGCCTTATTCATACTTTGTCCCCTGGACCCACCCGGGGTGCGCTTGTTGAAGGTAGCAAAGTTGCGTTGCCTCCTGATCGCTTCATGCTACACCTATCCTGCCCGGGGTGACGAACTTCAATGTCAGATGCATAATGGAGGGTATTGCCTTGAAAAGCATTTGTAGTGGTTGTGCAAAAATTGCATGGTATGTAGAACTGGAGTCGACTACCACAAACTGGACGTCCCGGGTTGCTTGCCTATGGAATTACCCTAGAGTGACGGGGAGAGTGATCATTCCCCGAATGGGTACGGGCGTGCTGTCGAATATGTACAGTGGCCCGGTTGCCGGCTCGAGGCATTCTCATGGGATCCTCATGCTGAGTAGAGTGGATTCAAACGAGATGTCCACCGATCTTCCACTATCGATCAATATCCTCTTGACCCTGAAGCATGGGTCATCGATTCTTGTGTTGTTGACAAGAGTGTATTAGTGTGGCGTACGCACACCTTTCAGTTCCTCATCCCCAAATTTGATGGCGATATCTTCTTGTAGCCTTGGGTCCTTTGGGCTCGTCTCGTGCTGAGCGGCGGAGAGTATTTGGAAGGATGAGCCAGCGACGGTCCCGACCTCCCTGACTGAAAGAAAAGGGATAGATACTACTCTAGAGGGGGGGGGGGTGAATAGAGTAATCAAAAATTGCACTAGCAAAGTTGACTGTCTACTCAACTCCCTTGGAGTTAATTGCGGAATGAAGGTTATAGATATTTAAGATGAAACCCTAAAGCCTAACACAAGTGTTGTGCACAAAGGCAGCCAACTGTAATTACAGTTAAGGCTTGGAATCCTAAACATCAACTAGCAATCCTAGTTAAAATCTAATCACAGCCAATCAACACAGAGAATTAAATAAACAATCCAGACGACACAAGAAATTTATAGTGGTTCCCCAAATAACTTGGGTACGTCCACTCTTCTACCAACAAGGTAGGAATCCACTCAGGTTTTTGATCAGGTGCCCTGCCACCAACAAGATCTGCTGTAGGTAGATCTAGAGACCCTTTAGACTTTTGATCAGGTGTCTAAAAACCAACACAGGTTTTTGATCAGGTGCCCTGCCACCAAGGGATACTTTTGAAGGGAGTAATAATCCTTTACAGGAGGGGAAAAGGAGGTTAAAATGTCTTCTCTATTTTACAATAGATTAGAGAAGCACAAGAACTTGCACTGAGCTAGAAAGCTCTAAAGAATCAAGGCTCCCCCTGGCTAAAAGAATGTCCAGGTGAAGTCTTGCTTCAGTGCAGAAACACTTCAGAAAATCTGAAGGAAAAAGCTACAAGAAGATAAATAATATGAAATAAAATTTCTTCTTTAGGCAGCTATCTTCTTCTTCTTTTTCAAAAAACTCTGAGTGCAAATCTTCCTGGAGGCAGGAGAACTCAGGTTGAAGAAGAGTGAAGAACTAAAACTTCTTCTCAATTGAATATGAATGAGCTGAGAGCAGTTGAAAACTGTAAGCTTTAAGTTTGAATGCTGCAGTTAGCTTTTGAATATGTGAGAACTAGTTGATTTTTTTCTCCAAAGAAGTCTTTATAAAGCAACAGCAGCAACGGCTCTCAAAAGAGTTTGAATCTTGTCTTCTACTGAAATCTGCAAGCTGGGTTGCAAAAAGCATAAAGCAAAACAAATACTGCAGGCAGATATCCTATAAAAGGATAAAGCTTTCTAAGAAGCTGCAAATAACTCTGATGAAATAATACAAGAGAAAGTCACATCAGAAGAGACTCTTTACGGCCAAGGAAGACTTTTTGAGTCTAACGGCTATAAAGGACAGCCTGGCAGATCAAGCAGAAATCACATCTCAGCTAATAAGACAAACAACTTTGTCAGAAAAGATTAGCTCATGCATAAGGAATGGAATAGATATTGCATGAAAATAATATCACAATTTATTCAAATAATCTTTTATAAAATATGCTAAAATAAATATGAAATAAATCACATCATAGAAGACGACAAAATTATTCAAAACATACAGCAAAATGTCGAACGACCCTCGGAGATCGTCGACCGAAGCACGGAGATCGTCGACCTATCAGACAGATAGTCGAACGATCCAGATAGTCGACCTATCAAAGAAGATAGTCGAACTACCTCAGCAGATAGTCGAACTATCAGGACAGATAGTCGAGCTATCAGATAGTCGATCTATCAAGACAGATAGTCGAACTACCAAACAAAAACAGATAGTTGACCTATCAACAGATAGTCGAATTATCACAGAAAACAGATAGTCGACCTATCAACAGATAGTAGAACTATCACAGAAAACAGATAGTCGAGCTATCAATAGATAGTCGAGCTATCAAAACAAAACAGATAGTCGACCTATCAACAGATAGTCGAACTACCAGATAGTTGAACTATCCAAGCAGATAGTCGAACTATCAACCAAAACAGATAGTCGACCTATCAACAGATAGTCGAACTACCAAACGAAGACAGATAGTCGACCTATCAAACAGATAGTCGAACTATCAGATAGTTGAACTATCCAAACAGATAGTCGAACTATCAAACAAAGCAGATAGTCGACCTATCAACAGATAGTCGAACTACCAAAGAGAACAGATAGTCGACCTATCAAACAGATAGTCGAACTATCAAAGACAACCGATAGTCGACCTATCAAGCAGATAGTCGAGCTTTCAGGAAGACGATCGTCGAACGGCTGGTCGACGATAGTCGAGCGACGTTCGACCATAGTCGAATGAAAAACTACTTAACCAAATATTCATCTGGAAAAGCAATTCTACACAACTAGAGAATCTAACCTATCAACTAACCTTTGACTATAGATAAATCTTGGGTCAAGAGACAAAAAGAGAAGACTGAACTCAAATCAAAACTAGGGTACCAACAATCTCCCCCTATTTGAGTTAAGTCTCTCAACAATTAAAACATACAAAACTAATTACTAAAAGTAAATAAAATGCATGAAAAGAAATAACTAAGCAGATAACATCAATCAAACAGATAAGCAATAAACTGTCAATCAATGAAATATTAAGGTGCTTCAGAGTTAGGATTAGGATCAGAAGAGCTAGAAACAAAATTAATCTTTCTAGAGGGATCTTGGGCTTCTTTCCTTGACAACTTCAGGTCTTGCTCTCCAATGATTTTCAATTCTGATACTCTTGGGACAACTGCCTCAGGATGTTTTTCCATGTACTTTGAAGGATCAAATACCTCAGGTCTGACCTGGAATTTATCGAGCTCCTTCATTCTGAATTTTGACATCGTGGTCAATCCTGCAGTGTCTTTTCCTTCTACTTTTGCTTTCTTAATTTGAGCTGCTCCAACAAGTTCAAGAAAACGAGCCATCCTAAAATTAGGATCAAGCTCTGGGCTTTCATAAACAATCTCAGAAGATGTATCAACTGGTTCTTTATCCTGAATGACTAGATAAGAAGGAGGAGCAGACTTAGCAAATATCTTGCTAGAATTTTTCAGATAAAATATTTTTCTTACCTTTTGAAACATCCTTCACAGAATGATCTGGCTTAGGAGAGGATGAGCTTTTGAGTTCTTTAGAATGAGGAGGAGAAAATGTTGGTCTTTGATATACCATCTCCTTTACTTGTTCCTTAACAGCATCAAGCCTTTGATAGCCAGATTGAGTTTTACCTTGATATCCTTGAGAGCCTCTCCTTTGAGATGTCTGAGATGGATTGAACCTTTCAGACTGAGCAGCTGGGTTTGCAGATAAGTTTCCTGAGGCTCCTGCACTGGGAGGTGGAGGAGGAGGACCTCTAGGAGTCCATCTTGGTACAGGACTGTCATACCTCTTTGACTTCTTTCTTGGCTTCTTTTGATTTTTAGAGAAAGACATCCAGTGCTGGAAATCTTTTGACTTAGGATCAATGCCTTTCAGAATATAATAAGGAGTATCATTATCTGGATTAGGAGGAGGAGGAGCCGCAACTTTCCTTTTCTTTTTAGCAATTCTTTTTCTCTTAGACTCAGCAGACTCATCAGAATCAATTTCATCCTCAGAATTAGAAGAGATGGGCAGATCATATGGGTCAATTGCTTCTTACAAGGCTCTTTCCTTTTCCTTTAGAGAAGCTTTTTCTATTTCTTCTTCCATGGCATCTTGTGCCAGGAGAGCATCTAAATCCAAACCGGGGGATCATCCCATACAGTAGACTTTTCAATTTGAGCATCTGAATCCTTTTCTTTTTCATCAGCAACTGTCATGGTGACCAGTTCTACTTGCACTTCTGGCTGAGCTGGCTGATTAGCTTCAGAAACTTGAACAGCTGGTTCTGGTTGAACTTGAACTTCTGGAGCTGGTTGGATAACAGGCTCTTGAACATCTAAAACTTCTTCTATATTATCTGTAGTATTATGAATAAAATTTTGCTAAATGACATCTAATCATCCATTCCAGGTATTCCCATACAAGCATATCAGTTATTAAGTCTAAAAAGTGAGTAAAGGGAATACCTTCAGAATCGACCTTTGCGTGTCCTAACTCCCATAACTCATCTAGAAAGGAAGTGATAACTCCTTCTAGGTATAGGGCGACCAAGGGAGTAGAACATTCTTCCAAGCATGCTTTAACAATAAATTCAGACTTTAATAATACATCAGAAATTTCTTTTTCAGATAAACTTTGAGGAGGAGCTGATTCTTCTAATTCTTTCTCTGCCACTGCAGGAGGATCTGCTGGAGGGGAGGCCAAAGGCTGCTAAGAGACATCTTCATGAAGCATCTCCCCTGCCTGATTTCAGTAGAGACTGAAACCAGGCCCCTAGAGGAAGAGGGCTCAGCAGACTTTGAGAGTGCTAGAATAGCAGCAGTCAAAGAAGATATGGAGGAAACAAGAGGGGCAATTGCCTCTTCAATCATAGTTTTGATTGAGGGGGTAATTAGCTCCAAGATGCTAGATATGAAAGCTGGAGAGATTTCAGATGATGAAGATGATGGGGGAATCTCAGAGGATGGAAGATCAACAGGAATGGTGTATTCCTGATGAGCTGGAGAATGAACTGGAGATGGAACTGGAGATGGAACTGGAGATGGAAAGTGATGGGGAGTTGGATGAGAAGATGCAGGGTGATCAACATGATCTGAAGAAGGAATTGGAGACTGAGGAGAAGCAGAAATCTCAGAAACCAATAAATCAAAACTGGGATGAGAAATCCTAGCAAGATGAGACGGGAGAGGAGATGCAGGAGGAGATGCAAGGTGAGAAGAGGAAGGTCGTACTTCAATTGAAGTTGATGGAACTTCAACTAAAGTAGACGGCAAAGCAAATGAAGAAGATGGAAGGGAGAGGTTTGCTGAGCCAGCTTCTTGAAGGGGAGGAGTGACTGAGACAGTCCTGGTGCTCTCAGATGTAGCTGGAGCAACCCCTGCGGGAGCGGGCTTCAGAAAGGTCCTTTTCCATTTGGTGAACAAGGCTGGATCCATCTTCTTGCTGGCGTTTATGGAGGTAGCAGCTGAAATTAGCAGATGAGGATATTTCTCCTTCAGAAAAATCCCAACTACCCTTCTCAGGGTAACTTCTTTCTTGCTATTCTTTTTCCTGCCTAATTAATCTGTTTCTTATTTACAATTGCACACATCAGTGCAAACTGCTGCCTTGTAATATTGTCGTGGATGGAGTGTTTTCCCAGTAGCACTTTTCCGACTATTTCAGCAAGAAACTTAATCTTAAACGGAAAATTTACTTTGAGCAGCTTAGAGGGAATGCCTTCTGCATGTCCCAGCTCGGTCACCATTCTCCCAAACTCTGGGGTATCCTGCTCGAACTCTTCTTCCCCATTTATCAATCCAAATATTTCAGTTAGAATAGCGGGAGTCAATGTTACCTCTTCTCCGCCAATGGTTCCGGTCATCGAATCATCATTTGAAGACGAAGTGAATGCCCACTCTTTGATCTCTTGAGTATTTATCTTTATTCTGGAGGACATGAGCTTCTCTAACCCTTGATCTTTGCACAGATTAAGAATTTCCACAATTCCGGGTTCGCAGCAGCTGAAGGAGTCGAAATCTACACTGAATCCTGCATCAAACTTCACTACTGCTAGGAGCGCTGGAGAAATCGCCATCGACAGAGCTGGAGAAGACGAGGGAGAGACGGCAAGGACGAAGCGGTAGAAAATGCAAGACGAAGAGCAAGCGGGAAGACGGAATGCGAAAGGACGCTCTCCGTCGACGATAAAAGCAACTATCTCTTAACCTAGGTCGACCATCGGCTTTATATTAAAACAACGATCGTCGATCTATTTAAAAGATACTGGAGACGATGGTCGAACGGTCGTTCGACGATCGGTCCTGAAGCAGAGTAGTCGATCAATCGTTCGACTATTTCTGTCTTCACAAGCAACAAGCTGTCGTCAACCATAGATCGACGATGAGCTCGACCTGTTCGACTATCTTCGAACGCCGGTCGACGATCTTCAAGCAGATAAGCTATCTTCAACCATAGGTCGACGATAGGCTTGATCCGATCGACTATCTTCGAACGTCGTTCGACGATCTTTGAACAAGTTTCAACAAGACAGACGACACACTTAGTCTCTTCCATTAATCATGCCTAGTTGAACTAAAAAGAACAGATGCTTCTGTTCATCTAAGGGCTTGGTGAATATATCACCTCTCTGAAGGTCTGTGGATATGAACTCAAGGCTGATCTTGTTCTTTTTCACACAATCTCTCAGGAAATGGTGCCGGATCTCAATGTGCTTCGTTCTAGAGTGGTGCACGGGATTTTGTGCAATAGAGATAGCACTGGTACTATCACACATGATTTTTGTGTTCTTGTGTGTGTACCCATAATCCAAAAGTTGGTTTTGTATCCACAGGATCTGTGAACAACAACTAACAGCTGCTATATATTCAGCTTCTACAGTTGAGATTGATACAGAGGCCTGCTTCTTATAGAACCAAGAGACCAATCTCTCTCCCAGGAACTGACAAGTTCCTGAGGTACTTTTCCTGTCAACTCTGCAGCCAGCATAATCAGAATCAGAATATCCAATTAATTCAAATTCTGACTCAGCTGGGTACCAAAGTCCTAGATTTGGACATCCCTTCAGGTATCTCAAGATTCTCTTGAGAAGAATCAGATGAGATTCCTTGGGGTTGACCTGGAATCTAGCACAAAGGCATGTAGCAAACATTATGTCTGGCCTACTTGTAGTTAAATACAATAGGGAACCAACAATGGCCCTATAATTCTTTTGATCAACAGGCTTTCCCTGATCATCAGAATCAATAACTACATTAGTAGTCATAGGTGTATGCATTGCTGAAGCATCAGCCATCCCAAACTTCTTTACCAATTACTTAGCATATTTGGATTGGGAGATGAAGATGCCATCAGCATCTTGCTTTACTTGGAGACCAAGAAAGTAAGACAGCTCACCCATACTACTCATCTCAAACTTAGAATGCATCAAGTTAGAGAACTTTTTGCACAGTTTGGGATCAGTGGAACCAAAAAATAATGTCATCCACATACATTTGAACTAACAGGATTGTGTCCTTGTGGTGCTTGACGGAGAGGGTTCTATCAACTATTCCCCTAACAAAGTTGTGCTCTAACAGGAAACTAGCTAGAGTCTCATACCAGGCTCTTGGTGCTTGTTTGAGTCCATAAAGAGCTTTTTGCAACTTGAATACATGTGAGGGCTGAGTTGAAGAAACAAAATCGGGTGGCTGTTCAACAAATACCTCTTCCTTTAGCTCACCATTAAGAAAGGCACTTTTTACATCCATTTGAAAAACTTTAAATTTCATATAGGCTGCATAGGCTAAGAAGATCCTTATTGCCTCTAGCCTTGCAACAGGAGCAAAGGTTTGGTCATAATCTATACCTTCCTCCTGTCTGTAGCCTTGAGCTACAAGCCTAGCTTTGTTCCTTACAATGATTCCATTTGCATCCAACTTGTTTCTATACACCCACTTGGTGCCTATGATCAGTTGGCCTTTAGGTCTTGGAACCAAAGTCCATACTTTACATCTCTCAAACTGATTGAGTTCCTCTTGTATAGCAATGATCCAGTGGGGATCTAGCTCAGCATCTTTAATGGTGAGGGGCTCAATCTGTGAGAGGAAACAAGCGTGCATCACATCCTGTCTTAACTGATGTCTTGTTTGAACACCAGCTGATATGTCTCATATCACTTGAGATGTAGGATGATCTCTAAGTGTGACAATATAAGCAGGTGGGATGTGATCTTCAGCAATAGTTGGGATTAATTCCTCATGAGGAATTTGATCTACTATTGGTGGAACAACAACAACTTCTGCAATGTCTTCATCACTGTCTGATTCAGTGATATGAAGAGTTGAAAATGGAGAATTTCTTGAGTAACATCTTTATTAGATTCTTGTACCTGCAATGAACTAGAGGAAGGGGAAGTTTCCTTCTCCTTGTAAAACATTTGGGATTCATCAAAGGACACATGAACAGACTCTTCAATTTTAGAAGAAGATTTATTAAAAACCCTATAAGCTTGGCTTACTTGGGAATATCCAAGAAAAATTCCCATTGAATCTTTTGCTTCAAACTTTCTAAGATATTCTTTATTATTATTATGAATATAAACTAAACAACCAAATACTCTAAAATAATTTATTTTAGGTTTCTTTCCTTTAAGCAACTCATAAGGAGTTTTACACTTAAGTTTGTGTATCAGACTTCTATTCAAGACATAGTTGGCTATACTAACAGCTTCTGCCCAATAGGAAAGAGGCATATTAGCATCTGCCAATAATGTGCCAGCAGCTTCAATCAGGGTTTGATTCTTCCTTTCCACTACCCCATTTTGTTGGGGAGTTCTAGGAGCTGAGAAGCTATGTTTGATACCTTCTCTCTCACAGAATTCTTGCATGAGAAGAGAGTCAAACTCAGTACCATGATCACTTCTGATCAAGGCCACATGAGTAGAGTACTCAGTCTGCACACATAATAGAAAATCTGTAAGGGCTTTGAAGTTATCAGCCTTAGTTCTCAAAAAGAACACCCAAGTGAACCTAGAGAAGTCATCTACAATGACTAGAGTGTAATACTTCCCTCCTAAACTCTGTATATTTATTGGGCCAAATAGGTCCAAATGTAATAAATACAGGATTCTAGGAGAATCACTTTTATTTACTGATTTAAATGAATTCTTGGTTTGCTTGCCTAATTGACAAGCCTTGCATAGGCTCTCCTTCTTATAGGGGCAAGAAGGTAAACCTCTAACAAGGTTGTGCTTAGATAACCTAGATATATTCTTGAGGTTCACATGACTAAGCCTTTTATGCCATAAAGTATTGTTATTTGTTACTTCATTAAACAAGCAGATTTCAGAGTGAGTTGAGTTAAAATCTACTAAATAAATGTTACCTTGTCTAATACCTACTAATACAACATTATTATTTAAATTAATATTACAAAGAGAGTTAGAAAATGATACCTGGTATCCAGCATCACATAACTGACTTACTGAAATGAGATTGTGCTTCAGTCCAGTTACATAAGCAACTCTCTTGAATGTTACGGCTCCAATTGTCATCCTGCCATAGCCTTCAGTTTGACCACAGCTTGAATCTCCAAAGATCACCTTTGGGTCAAGCTTGGCTTTGAACTTTGACAGATGTTCTTTATTTCCTGTCATATGCTTGGAGCAACCACTATCCAAATACCACTTATTTTGAGTGATAGGATAGGTCTTCACCTGCAAATAAATCAATTAAACATTGTGGACCCAGGTAACCTTGGGTCCCTTGTTTTTCACATAAGAAAAACTGGAAATAAATGAATAAGCAGGCTGAGGGTGATAACCTAATGGGTAAGATCTCCTAGGTGGGATTCTCCATGCAGATGATGGGTCAATAAACCTAGGGTTTCTATTTTCATTCTGGTTTCTAAAGTTCTGGGTGAAGTTTTGAAATTCATTTTGAAAACGTCGATCGGCGTTCGACGATTGGTTCCCAGATCGTCGATCCGTTCGACCACTGGGCCTGCGATCGTCGAGCTGCGTTCGACGCTCTTTGTAATTCCTTAAATTTTTGTTTTCTTTTCTCTCTCTTAGCTTTATTTAAGGCTTTATTAACCTGATTAACTTGCTCAGTGTTCTTTATCCCATCAGCTGAGATAAAGTTCACTGGAGTTGAAAGATGGTTTTTAAGAACAATTGGGGGTTCACTAGAATATGCTCCTAAGCCTAATTTGTTATTGCCTGACCTAGTGTTAGACATGCTGGTTATTTCAAGCAGCTTAAGGCTTCTACCATTCAGAGACTCTTCTAACCTTTTGGACTTAGCTAATTCATTCTTAAGGAATTTTATTTCTTTACTAGCATTAGTGAGTTCTGCTGTTAACCTAATGTTTTCAATAGTAATTAATTCAGATTCAGCTAGTTTATTTCTAAGCTCTTTTATTTTCTTTTCAGAACTAATTAAATCTAAACATAAAGATTTAAAATCTGATTTAAATTCATCAGATGTAAAGTTGTAAGAAGACAATACCTCATCTTCAGTTGGCATTTCTTCATCAGAATCTGAGCTCTCTGCAGCTGAGTGATTGCTACAGGCATCAATTGCCATCTGGCAAACTTCCTTTGCCTTCTTTTCTTCCTCATCCTCACTGGAGCTTGAGGAGGAAGATTCCTCATCAGAATCGCTCCAGGTTTCAGCAACAAAGCCTCTCTCCTTCTTTTTGTTCTTGTAGGAGGATGGCTTGGAATGCTTCCTGTGCTGATCCTTGTCTTTCCTTTTATCTTTATTCTTTTCCTCTGGACAATCTGGAAGAATATGTCCAGGCTTCCTTCAACCATAACAAATTATTTCTTTAGAAGGAGTACGATCATACCTTGGTTTATCTTCATACTTTGAAGACTTCTTTCTGAATTCTTTCCTTCCCATCTTGAAAAACCTTTTGGCAAATAATGCCATCAGTTCCTCATTGGACTGGCTTCCTTCAGAAGCATCAGCAGCCTTGAGAGCAAGGGTTTGCTCTTTTCATGTGGGAGTTGGAGTTTTTGCTTCAGCTTCCCTGGACTTCAGCACTTGCTCAAAAGACTTGAGCTTGCCGAGAAGGGCTTCTGTTGAGATTTCTGTTGTGCTTCTGGCCTCCTTGATAGGCCAGATCCTCAGATCCCATGTGCTAGGGAAGCACATAAGAATCTTATCATTGACCTCTGTCAATGAAATATCCTTATCAAGAGTCCTCGGCTCATTGATGATTAAGCTGAGCCTTGTGTACATAGCTTCAACTGATTCAGCATCAGTTTTCTTGAAGTTCTCATACTGTGAGATAAGGTTGGACCTCTTGTCCTTCCTTTCATCAGCTGAACCAGCTACAATCTGGTTCAGTGTATCCCACATTGCTTTTGCTGAGGAGCAGTCAGCAACCTTCTGGAATACTTCATCAGACATTGTCTGAGCCAGAATGTTCATTGCCTTAGCATCTGCTATCTTTGCCTTTTTGTATTCATCATTGTAATCTGGAGGAGGCACTGCACTCATATCAGTTGATGATGAGGCAGTAGCTGCAGCAGGTGCTCTTGGTGGTCCTGTCAAAATAGAAGCAAAGATACTCTCATCAATAGAATTCATATATAATTTAATCCTTGCCTTCCAGATGCTAAACTTAGCTAAGTTGCATGCTGGAGGTCTGGTGCTAGAATAATCCTTGGACTGGGCCATGATAGTGAAAGTGAATATCTATAATCCTTGGTATCTATCAGGATCTTGTGACTTAAGTGTTAGCCTATACAGTCAGCCAACCTCCCTCTGATACCAATTGAAAGAAAAGGGATAAATACTACTCTAGAGGGGGGGGTGAATAGAGTAATCAAAAATTGCACTAGCAAAGTTGACTGTCTACTCAACTCCCTTGGAGTTAATTGCGGAATGAAGGTTATAGATATTTAAGATGAAACCCTAAAGCCTAACACAAGTGTTGTGCACAAAGGCAGCCAACTGTAATTACAATTAAGGCTTGGAATCCTAAACAGCAACTAACAATCCTAGTTAAAATCTAATCACAGCCAATCAGCATAGAGAATTAAATAAACAATCCAGACGACACAAGGAATTTATAGTGGTTCCCCAAACAACTTGGGTACGTCCACTCTTCTACCAACAAGGTAGGAATCCACTCAGGTTTTTGATCAGGTGCCCTTCCACCAACAAGATCTGCTGCAGGTAGATCTAGAGACCCTTTAGACTTTTGATCAGGTGTCTAAAAACCAACACAGGTTTTTGATCAGGTGCCCTGCCACCAAGGGATACTTTTGAAGGGAGTAATAACCCTTTACAGGAGGGGGAAAGGAGGTTAAAATGTCTTCTCTATTTTACAATAGATTAGAGAAGCACAAGAACTTGCACTGAGCTAGAAAGCTCTAAAGAATCAAGGCTCCCCCTGGCTAAAAGAATGTCCAGGTGAAGTCTTGCTTCAGTGCAGAAACACTTCAGAAAATCTGAAGGAAAAAGCTACAAGAAGATAAATAATATGAAATAAAATTTCTTCTTTAGGCAGCTATCTTCTTCTTCTTCTTCTTCAAAAAAGCTCTGAGTGCAAATCTTCCTGGAGGCAGGAGAACTCAGGTTGAAGAAGAGTGAAGAACTAAAACTTCTTCTCAGTTGAATATGAATGAGCTGAGAGCAGTTGAAAACTGTAATCTTTAAGTTTGAATGTTGCAGTTAGCTTTTGAATATGTGAGAACTAGTTGATTTCTTTCTCCAAAGAAGTCTTTATAAAGCAGCAGCAGCAACGGCTCTCAAAAGAGTTTGAATCTTGTCTTCTACTGAAATCTGCAAGCTGGGCTGCAAAAAGCATAAAGCAAAACAAATACTGCAGGCAGATATCCTATAAAAGGATAAAGCTTTCTAAGAAGCTGCAAATAACTCTGATGAAATAATACAAGAGAAAGTCACATCAGAAGAGACTCTTTACGGCCAAGGAAGACTTTTTGAGTCTAACGGCTATAAAGGACAGCCTGGCAGATCAAGCAGAAATCACATCTCAGCTAATAAGACAAACAACTTTGTCAGAAAAGATTAGCTCATGCATAAGGAATGGAATAGATATTGCATGGAAATAATATCACAATTTATTCAAATAATCTTTTATAAAATATGCTAAAATAAATATGAAATAAATCACATCATAGAAGACGACAAAATTATTCAAAACATACAGCAAAACGTCGAACGACCCTCGGAGATCGTCGACCGAAGCACAGAGATCGTCGACCTATCAGACAGATAGTCGAACGATCCAGATAGTCGACCTATCAAAGAAGATAGTCGAACTACCTCAGCAGATAGTCGAACTATCAGGACAGATAGTCGATCTATCAGATAGTCGATCTATCAAGACAGATAGTCGAACTACCAAACAAAAACAGATAGTCGACCTATCAACAGATAGTCGAACTATCACAGAAAACAGATAGTCGACCTATCAACAGATAGTAGAACTATCACAGAAAATAGATAGTCGAGCTATCAACAGATAGTCGAGCTATCAAAACAAAACAGATAGTCGACCTATCAACAGATAGTCGAACTACCAGATAGTTGAACTATCCAAGCAGATAGTCGAACTATCAACCAAAACAGATAGTCGACCTATCAACAGATAGTCGAACTATCAAAGCAACACAGATAGTCGACCTATCAACAGATAGTCGAACTACCAAACGAAGACAGATAGTCGACCTATCAAACAGATAGTCGAACTATCAGATAGTTGAACTATCCAAGCAGATAGTCGAACTATCAAACAAAGCAGATAGTTGACCTATCAACAGATAGTCGAACTACCAAAGAGAACAGATAGTCGACCTATCAAACAGATAGTCGAACTATCAAAGACAACTGATAGTCGACCTATCAAAGACAACCGATAGTCGACCTATCAAGCAGATAGTCGAGCTATCAGGAAGACGATCGTCGAACGGATGGTCGACGATAGTCGAGCGACGTTCGACCATAGTCGAACGAAAAACTACTTAACCAAATATTCATCTGGAAAAGCAATTTTACACAACTAGAGAATCTAACCTATCAACTAACCTTTGACCATAGATAAATCTTGGGTCAAGAGACAGAAAGAGAAGACTGAACTCAAATCAAAACTAGGGTACCAACAGACCATTTACCTTCCCCCTTGTGTGCCTTGGCACGGTGGGGGATGCTCTCACCCTGGTTGGTCCGGTGGGGGCTGATTGGGTACTTGGTTAAATAAGTATCTCCCCAGATGCCCTTGTCGAATAAGGCGCTTTATCTACTCCTTTAGTCGGGTGCATTCTTCCATGTTGTGCCCATTCCTGCGGTGAAACTCGTGGTATTGTGTTGGTCTCCTCGGTTCGGAGGTAATGACTACGGGCGTCAGAGCATGCCAGAGTCTTGGATGGCCATGAGTACCTAGGCTCGAGCGTTATTCAATGAGTTAAATTCCTGATTCTAGTGGGGGCCTTGGTCCTAGCGTGAAGTGTCACGACGGTCGTCGTTCCGGCAGTGTGCTGGAGGTGCGAGTTCCGACTCCTCTTTCGCCTAGAAGACCCTTCAAATTGCTGGCGGTAGGCTTTGATGGCTTTGGCAACTGCGATTTATGCTTCGACCCGGTGAACAAGGTCAACGTAGCTGGGGACCATCTCCCTATCAGGGCAGAGTAGAATACTCTTTGGTGGAGTCCTCCAAGGAAGATGCCGCGGAGAAGCTGTAAAACCCCCGTCCGTCACATGAAATATAACAGAAGTTCCGGCCGGGGCCCCACTCCATATTCCGCAGACAGTCAGTGGAGTTACATATTAATACCAAATTACTGTTATAAAATTTTGAATCCTAATACAGAGCATTCTAGCGAAAGCTTTAAAAAAATAAGTTGGAAGAACTCATCATTAAACATGAATGTTCACTATAGTTCACAATAGGAATGAAAGTAAAAATACATAAAGAGTCTTGGCCTTATGGCCTTACAACTGTTTACTTAACAATAAGTGTTTTATAAATTTCGGCAAGCAGGCCGACCACACATGAAAATAGAAAAGGGAAAACACTTCGCTTTGGCCTTCAAGGGCCAACACAGCATCAAGGGATTCAACCGTCTACTTGCCACTTGGCTCACTTGTTCCTGCATAAGAACAATCCACTGAACGGTGGCAAAACAAGTCAACATTCAGCTAAAGCTGACCAAACTATAACGACCCCACCCCTAACTTGGGGATGCAATGCTTCTTCCCTGTATAGTATTAGCAAAACAAAATATGGCTACGAAAGTGCAATTTAAGCACACTTCACCACAGACAATGGTGCTACGACCACACACCCCATGCACTCAGAGCACATTCTCGGCATACTTAACAAAAACCAGGGTCCCACCACCGTACTTAGTGACGTCCAACATACATGAGCATTAAATAGTCTTTCCGGCTCAAGGCGTAAGACTCGCAACTATGGCTACGACAGGTAACACTACCCACAGGTTCATCTGCATAGCTACTGGGTACAGTTCGGTCATATATCGTTGCTCAAATTGCCTGGCGCAATAATCCACAATGCAGGTCGAGCACCCCTTTCCCATTCCAACATACATAATCGCGTTATGTTCAGTGGCTAGCTCTCAGACCACCAAGCTGGGCTCTCCAAGCACTCAGCTCCACAACACTGGCCCCCAGGTCTCTACGAGACAGGCCTCACAAAAGCTCTCTCACAGACCTACCACCGGCGGTAACACTACCGTCGGGCGGTACCTGGAAGAAACACGATTCTGCCTAGATTTCCGGGTGCTCATTGGAGTTAGTCCACAAAGTTACATGTTGCAATCTACCGCGTAAAAACCCGAAAAACATACAGCACGAAGTCTTCTCCGGCAATAAAAGCATAATGAAAAATATCACCAATCCAGATCCACTTGTCCGGATGGGCTTCACACACCATGCCTATGTTCGTACTTCGATTCCGAACTCTAAATGCAAAACGACGGGGATATACTGTATATACCCAAAGGAAAACTTCACGCTCACCGTAAACTCGCGGGAGAGGGTTTCCTATGCAAAAGGGAGAGGACTTCACATGTCTAAGTGAGAATCGTTACCCTTTGCGCTCTCTTCGGTGCCATACCAAAGATCTAGACGGATGAATGTGACTGCAATGATCTTTCCTCCACAGATATGGACTCGTCCTGCGAATCGGAGCTTCAGAACTCCAACGGTAGTGAGATCTCCTTCCTCTTCTTCCTTCTTCACTCTCTCTTCTCTCTAACACTTAGAAAGAGAAGATCCAAAGGAAAAGTGACATGGAAACCTACACTCTCGACCATATACCCGCAGGGGTGACCTCCAGCCGTCGGATACCTTATTAAAACCAGTGGATGGCCACGATTTGCTCAAGAATTCAGTTTACAAGCTCTACCACCGCGCGATAAGAAGTTACCACCGCACTGTACGTCAACCATTTAGCTTCTTAAGGACATCACCGCTCAAAACTCGAATCGAGAGTTGACACGTGAACGCATCATAACTACTCTGCTACCGCTTCGCCGTAAGGCTAATGTTGCACGGTAGCCAACCCGAGAGCTTGACCAAATAAATAGCCAAAGATACCGCCAACACTAAAACTATCGCCGCGCGCTAGCAAGAGCTGAGGCATTGAGAGCATTGAGAGTGTCGAGTGATCCGAGCTACTGTCGTACGGTAGTCACTACCATCGGGCGGTACCTTCCAGAAAAGGGGTTCCTGAACTGTAGGGCATTGCAATTCTCCCCCACTTAAAGAAATTTCGTCCCAAAATTTGACGTTACAGGATTATATAAAAATAAACAGTACATCTGATTACCTCAGTGAAAAAGCTCAGGGAACTCCTCCCTCATAGTTTGCTTGCGCTCCCAAGACAGCTCTTCTCGACCATAGTTGTACTAAAGGACCTTGACCATTTTAATGGATCTGTTTTGCAGCTGCTTGACCTCTACATCCTCGATCTGAATTGGCTTGACCTTCGTCATCAACCCACTCTCGACCGACACTTGATTCATAGCAACTACTTGAGTAGGCTCTCGAATATCCTTCCACATCACTGAGATGTGAAATACATCATGCAAACCGCTCAACTCCACCGAAAGAGCCAAACAATAGGCTGCTTCACCAACCCGCTTTAAGATCTCAAAAGGCCCAACATACCTCCGACTAAGCTTCTTTAAGTGTTGAATCCTTGATATGCCTTTAAACGGCTTTATCTTGAGGTATACCCAATCGCCCACCGCAAACTTCACATTCTGATGCTTGGCATTATTGTACTTGGTCTATCTATCTTGAGCAATCAGTAGCCGTTCATGAATCAACCGTATCGTTGAATTATAATCTTCAACGTATCTTTGTTTGTATAGCTTAGATTCTCCTGTTTCTACACAAGACAATGGCATACGACACCTCCTACCGTACAGAGCCTCAAAAGGCATCATTTGAATGCTTTCTTGGTAGCTGTTATTGTATGCGAACTTAATCATAAAAATATGGTCCTCCCACATTTTCCCAAAATCCAAAGCACACATACAAAGCATATCTTCCATTTTCCCGTTCACCCTTTCAGTCTGACCATCTGTCTGTGGGTGAAAAGCCGTGCTGAAGTTCAACTTAGTACCCAACAACTGATGAATGAGCCTCCAATCGTTAGATGTGAACCAACCATCTCGGTCACTAACGATGCTTTGGGACTATGCTGTCTACATAAAGCTTCGCTAGCTTCTCCACTAAATCATCCTTCCTATTGGGTATGAAATGTAACACCTTCATTAAACGATCAACGACCACCCAAATGGTGTCATTCCCCTTGTGCGATCTCGGCAAGCTGTGCACGAAATCCATAGAGATTTCATCAAATTTCCACTCCGGTATAGGCAAGGACTTCCAAATTCTGCCAGGCTTCTGGAATTTGGCCTTCACCAAGGAATATGTCTGACACTTCGCCACGTATAATGCTATGTCTTTCTTCAAACCTAGACACCAGAACAGTTTCTTCATATCCTTGAACATCTTTGTGCTCCCAGGGTAAATCGAGTACTTTGTGAAATGCGCCTCGTACAACAATTCTTCTCTTAACTTCACCACATTGGGGACGCACAATCGGCTTCCTTTCCATAAAAGGCCATCGTCGATAGAGAATTGGTCGTTAAACCCATCAACGGCCTCCGCCAAGTGATATTTCAAGCTCACGTCCAACTCTAAGGCCTGCCAAATCCTGTCTGCGAGGTCGTATTGAACCTCCGTCCAACTCAAACATTTGTTTGTACTAGATCCCTTGTCAACACAAGAGATCTCCAAGGCCTCCAAGTCCCGAATACGCCACTCGTCATGCATCTATAACCAGTCGTCCTGTGCAGGAGTCCTACGGTTCAAAGTATCTGCCACAACGTTCTCCTTCTTAGGAATATAATGGATCTTGTAGGTGTAGTCCCCAAGGAACTCCATCCATCTACGCTGACGCATGTTCAGGTCCTTCTGATCTATCAGATACTTCAGGCTCTTGTGATATGAATAAATATCGACCTTAACCCCATACAGATAATGCCTTCAAAGCTTGAGAGCGAATACCATAGCCGCCAACTCCAAATCATAGATCGGGTAATTCCTCTCATGCACCATCAACTAGCGCGATCCATAGGCTATCACCTTCTCGTGCTGAAGCAGAACACAGCCTAATCCACTCCCAGAGGCATCACTGTAAATCTTATAGCACTCTGATCCACATGGAGAACATAAGGTAGGCGTCGTGCCCAGACGACACTTTAGTTCTTCGAAAGCTTGTGCGCACTCCGGCGACCAAACAAACTTCTGATCCTTCCTTGTCAGAGTAGTAAGGGGCAATGCAATCCACGAGAAGTTCTCCACGAAGCACATGTAATAGTCAGCAAGCCCAAGAAAACTCCGGACTTCTACCACAGTATACAACGTAGGACACTCCCGTATCGCAACTATCTTCGCCGTATCTACCTCAATTCCCTCTCCACTAACTACGTGACCAAGGAATGCTACCGAGGACAACCAAAACCCACATTTGGAGAACTTTGCATACAGTTGGTTCCTCCTCAGGGTCTCCAATACCATATGTAGATTCTTAAAATGATCATCCTCGCACTGTGAGTACATCAGTATATCATCAATGAAGACTATCACGAACTGGTCCAAGTACTCTCTGAACGTCCTATTCATCAAATCCATAAACATGGATGGCACATTCGTCAGCCCAAATGGCATGACGGTGAACTCATGGTGCCCATAATGTGTGTTGAAAGCTGTCTTGGGAATGTCACTTTCCCTAATTCTTAGCTGATAGTACCCGGATTTCAAATCTAGTTTCGAGTACACAGTCAACCCGACCAACTGATCGAAAAGATCATCAATCCTCGGGATCGGATATGTATTCTTCTCTGCCAGCTTATTCAACTCTCGATAATCAATATACAGCCGTAAACTTCCGTCCTTCTTCTTAACAAAATGGACTGGCGCGCTACAAGGCAACAAACTTGGACGCACATACCCATGATCTAACAGCTCTTGAAGCTGTACCTTCAATTCCACTATCTCCTTAGGCGCTAAGCGGTATAGGGAGCGTGACACAGGCATGGCACCTGGCACTAGCTCGATGGTGAAGTCAATCTCTCGCTGAGGTGGAGCTCCAGGGAGATTTTTAGGAAAAACGTTAGGAAACTCCAATACAATTGGGATAGTATCCAGACTTGGTTTGGGCTTCGAAGCCTCCACTAATGTAAAAAATAGCTTTGCACCACTACGAACAGCCTTAACCACCTGGAGAGCAGACATCAAAGTCTTGCTCGACCCCTTCATTCCATAGAATGTCGTCTCACGCCTTGTATCCACTCCTAGTCTGACCACCTTGCGGTTGCAATCAATGTACACACGCTGCTGCGAGAGCCAGCCCATGACAAAGATTACATCAAACTCCATTATCAATAGTAGTGACGCTTGCAAGTCAAACTCTTGACTCCCAATCTATACCTTCACGCAACAAACTCTATCCATGTGCATAAAACACCTGTTAGACAGCAACACATCCAATTTATCCCTTGCCATCGAACAAGGCACTCTGATGCGCGATACAAATTCCTCATACAAAAAGGAGTGTGAAGCTCCCGTATCGAACAGTGCTCTCGCCGGACAATTAAAGTTCAAAACAAAGCCTAGAATAACAAGTCATAAGCTATCACGCACAAGGAAACAAGTATATAGAGCTAAACATGCTATTAATTAACTCATACCTGTCACCACATCAACCTGCTTTATGACCTCCTATTGGCTAAGGTTGTAAACTCTAGGCTGGGCTGGAGCGTAGTGTGATGCGGTTGACTCCACCGCCTTTCCCTTCTCCGCATAAGATGCTTCAGGCTTCTTCTCTGACTTCGGGCGCCCACTCCAACAGTCTCGGGTGATGTGTCCCTGCTTGCCATAATTGTAGCAAGTAACCGGGCCTCGCACTATAGTAACTCCAAACGCACCCGAAGTTGGGGCTGGACCCGAAGTCCTCACCTTCTTGTTCCACTTACAGAACCCAGACTTTGACGATCTCGAGACCTTGAACTCCGAATTCTTCAAGCTTGAGTCCTTCTTCTCTTGAACTCTCTTCACATTTTTCTCCAGAGATCGGACGGTATTGACCAGAGTTAGAAAACCCTGCATCACAGGCCCAGAGAGCAGTAGCCTTAGGTAATCATGCAGACCCTCATAGAATTGGTTGGTCTTACGCTCCTCGTCAGCAAAAGTGAGCCAGCATAACGTCCCAACCTCATGAACTTGTGGAGATACTCATCCACACTACTTTCTCCCCGCGTCAATCTCTAGAACTGATTCTCCATATCGATCCTCTGTGCAAAGGGGAGGTATCTAGCCAGGAATAACCTCGAGAACTCCTCCATCGAGACATCGGTGACTTGTCTTCCAACCAAGTGATGCAGCTCCAACTCTTCCCACCACAGTCTCGCCTCTCTATCCAACAGGAAAGTGGCTATGGTGGTCTTCTATCATTCCTCCGTTTCAGTTTCCATCGAGACTCTCTTAACACGAGAGAGCCAATCTTCGGCCAGGGTTCGGGATCCAGTCCCCGAAAACATTGGAGGATTGAAGCTCATCACATGTTTGAGCTGCTTCTCTGTCACTCTTCTTGGCACCAAAGGCTCTACAGCCACTCGCTCCACCACTCTAGGCTCTTCGGCACGAATCGGCACCTGCTCCACAATAGGGGCAGGAGGTTGTGCTTTCCTCCCTGGCTAGGCATTTAACATCGCAAACACCACCTCATCCACAAGTCTTATCGTCTCTGCCGAAGGAGGGGTTGCAGGCACGTCATTAGGTGCACTGCTTTCCGCAGAGTGCAGACGTTCCGACTATCCTGCACCACTCTTGGTCACCTATATTTGTAGAACACACCATTAAGTGACCAAAAAATTGCAAAAAGTAATCATAAGAACACGCAGGTTCCTCAAACATGTGTATTTTCATTTCTAAGTGGATATTCATGAGTTCTTTTTGTAACGCCCCGAAACTCAATAGGGTGACGGGGGCGTTTTGAGCCAAATCTGTGTTTTGGCAGGGGTGACACGGCCTGGGTCACGGGCGTGTCCCAGGGCGTGTCGTGCTCGGGTTCGCTGGTTGGCCGCGTGGTCGACATTGCTGGGGTCGACGATCGTTGAGAGGCTGAACACGGCCTGGGATACGGGCATATCCCAGGGCGTGTCAGTCCCTCAAAGCCCATACTCAATGATCGTTGAGTGAGGTGTACACGGGTCATGACACGGGCACAGATACAGGCGTATCACATGTGATACGGGCGTGTCGGGTGCCGTGTCGCAGGCCGTGTCCTTCTCGGGTTCAGAATGTTGGTCGCTGCACACGGGGGTGACACGGGTCGTGACACAGCCGTGTCGCATTCGACATGGGCGTGTCAGAGGCCGTGTCAAAGGCCGTGTGCTAGTTATCGAGTCGGTCGAGACGACGAATGGGTGACACGGCCATGCACACGGCCGTGTTGCAACTCGTGTTCGGCCCAGTTTTTGTAATTTCAGGCCTAATCGTGGCCGTTCGTTTCCTTGGCTTTGGATCCAACGGTTGGGGGCTGTTACTGGGGTCTTTTAGCCGGGAATTAGGGTGGAATACCCCATTTTCTTTTGGGCATTCTCTCTCTAAGGGTTTAGAGAGAAGGGAGAGCAAGGAAGAGGTTGGAGACCAAGATCCGGCCGCCGGTGGAGCGTCGGAGCTCCGAATCGCGATCCGAGTCCAGATCCGCGAAGGCGACGCCGTTGCGGTGCTTTCTAACTGCATAGATTTTTCATGGCGCCGCGAAAGAACACAAGGGTAACGATTTCTCATCCTTGGGCATGTGAAGCCCTTTTTCCCTTTGCATAGGAAGCCCTCTCTCGCGAGTGAGCGAAGAGTTGGAGCGTTCCTTGGGGTAGATATGTAAAGTCCCCCTTGTATAGAGTCTGTATGCGAAAACGGGCATAGGCATTGTGTGTGAAGCCTATTAGGACAAGTAGAGCCGGATCGGTGATGTTGCATTGCATATGAACTGGGGAAGACTCCAGGTGTTTGGGCGTTTTTCGGGTTTTCTACGTGGTAGACTGCAACAAGGAGCCTTGGAGATTAACTCCAAGGTGCACCCGGAAAACTGGGCAAAAGCGAGTTTTGCCAACACGATGGCCGGGGAGCCAACGTGAACATAACCAGGTTATGTGATTGTTGTGGCGGAAACGGGACTAGGAGAGTCTTGACCTGCGCATATGGCTTAAATTGTCGTTGCAGAATGAGCATGGGTCAGGCGGAACCGTACCCGATCTATGTCGTTCGGTGGGACCGTTGACATGGATGAGAGTCTTCGGCGGTCTATGGCTTAAATTGTCGTGACCAAGGCCAGGAAGACAAAATGCTCATGTGATTGGCCGTCCAAGGGGCGGTGATGGAACGGGAACGTCTATGGCTTGAATTGACGTGACATTGGCCGGTTCGCCGTGAATGTGCCCTGTGTGCACAAGGTGTGTGGCCGTGCGAGCCTACGCCTGTGTTGAAGTGTGTTTACACTATATTGATGCTATACTAATAAAGTGCAGGGAAAGAGCATCGCCGCCCCGATTACGGGGGCGGGATCGTTATAATTTGGTCAGCATAGCTGACCGTTGCTTTTGTTTACCACCGGGCGGTGGATTGTGGCTTGCAGGTGCTGCGGAGCCGAGCGGGAAATAGCAGGCTAAAGCCCATGTTGCGGTGCTGGCCCTCGAAGGCCTACCCTTTTTATGTTTTCCGTTTATCTCATGTATGGCCGGCCTGCGAGCCGAAGTATGAAAGACGTTCTTGTATGAGGGAACTATTGTAAGGCCATAAGGCCGGTACTTTTGTATTAATCATTCCTATTTTATCTAAGTAGTGGACATTCGTGCTTGGCAGGGTTCTTTTATTTGTGCAACTTAAGAAATTGCTTCCGCTAGAATGACTCTGTGTAGGACGTTTGTGATTGGTTGTATGGTTTCAACGCGTAACCAACCGGTCTGTCTGTAGTATATGGCGTCGGGCCCCAGCCGGACCTACTGCTATATGCTATGCGACAGATAGGGGTGTTACACTTTTCATGTTATAATGATGACGCACATACATGTGCTCACCACCCCTTAAAAAAATTCGGCCACGAATTCATATAAGAAAGACCGACACTATAGTCTGATACCAAATTATAACACCCTCGTTCGTCACATGAAATATAACAGAAGGTCCGGTTGGGGCCCCACGCCATATTCCACGGACAGTTAGTGGAGTTACATATTAATACCAAATTACTGTTATAAATTTTGAATCCTAACACAGAGCATTCTAGCGGAAGATTTAAAAATAAGATGGAAGAACCCATCATTAAACATGAATGTCCACTATAGTCTACAATATGAATGAAAGTAAAAAAAATACATAAAGAGTCTTGGCCTTATGGCCTTAGAACTGTTTACTTAACAATAAGTGTTTTATAGATTTCAGCACGCAGGTCGGCCACACATGAAAATAGAAAAGGGAAAACACTTTGCTTTGGCCTTCAAGAGCCAGCACAGCATCAAGGACCTTAACCCGCTACTTGCCACTTGGCTCACTTGTTCTTGCATAAGAATAATCCACTGAACGATGGCAAAAAAAGGCAACGGTCAGCTAAAGCTGACCAAATTATAACGACCCCACTCCAAACTTCGGGCGGCGGTGCTTCTTCCCTGCATAGCATTAGCAAAACCAAACATGGCTACGAAAGTGCAATTTAAGCATACTTCACCACAGATGTTGGTGCTACGACCACACGCTCAGTGCACTCAGGGCACATTCTCGGTGTACTGGACAAAAACTAGGGTCCCACCACCTCATTCAGTGAGGACCAACATACATGAGCATTAAATAGTCTTTCCAGCTCAAGGCCTAAGACTCACAACTATGGCTATGACAGGTAACACAACCCATAGGTCGATCGGCATAGCTACTGGGTACAGTTCGATCATATCTCGTTGCTCAAATCGCTGGGTGCAGCAAGCTACAACGCGGGTCGACCTCCCCTTTCCCATTCCAACACACATAACCGCGTTATGTACACTGGCTGGCTCTCAGGACACCAAGCTGGTCTCTCCAAGCACTCGGCTCCACAACACTGGCCCCCCAGGTCTCGACGAGACAGCTCTCACAATAGCTCTCTCACAGAGCTACCGCCGGTGGTAACACTACTATCGAACCTGGCAAAAACACGATTCTGCCCAGATTTCTGGGTGATCCTTGGAGTTATAATAGTGTAATTTCCAAGAACACATAAGTAAAAAGGTTTTGGAATTTAAACCTATTAAACCTATTAAGCATTTACAACAATTCTTTGGGTTGGTAAATTATGCAAGACCATTCATCAAAGATCTAGTAAAATTAGCAGGCCCATTATATAGTAAAATGAAGAGTACACAGAAGGCATTTAATAACGAAGATAAGAGACAAATAGATAAAATAAAAGAAACAGTTAAGTCTCTACCAGACTTAAGATTACCATTAGATGATGAATACCTAATAATGGAAACAGATGGATGTGAAATCGGATGGGGAGTCATCCTAAAATGCAAACCCCATAAATATATAGGAAAAAATGAAGAGCAGATATATCGGTACAATGGTGGAAATTTTAAAGAAAAAGGCCCCGCTAGTAGCATTAATTAGGAAATCCTAGCAGTCTGCCACGGATTAGACGCATTTTGCCTGTTCATCATCAAAAAAAATGAGATATTAGTAAGAACAGATTGGGAAGCAATAGTAAAATTTTACCAAAATAGAAATAAAATGAAAATTAGCTACAAACGATGGACCAATTTCATGGACCGCATATTAAACCAAAATTACAAAGTATTATTTGAGCACATCAAAGGTGTTGATAATAAATTAGCAGACCAACTATCTCGCATCCTGAAAAGTAATTAATGGATGATAATGAAAGACTTTGCATATTATATGCAGAAAATAGGCATTACCTAAGAATTTTAGAATATTTAGAGCAAAGCCGAGAAATATTGCATCCAGCATATAAAAATTTATCCAGAGAAGTAGCTGACATTAAGAGATTTATTAATACTCTCTGCGACATGATCGCAAGAGAAATAACAATATCACCCATGGAGATAGCTCCAGTAGTAGTAATCCAAGTAGCCCTTAACAAAATTATTCTTTACTCTTACAGATGGCACAAAATAACCAAATTACATTTGGCCCATTTCAACTTCAGACCTTCCCAGCAAACAATAATCTTCATTTCAGAACTGGTCACCAAATCACGCTGCTCCAATAGTGCCTAGTAGACAACTTATGGAATGGCAAAAAAAATCCCAAAATTATAAAGATATTGTGGAGTGTGCCTGCAGACACTTTGCCTTCTTAAATAGTCAGAATAGTCATAGTATCTTAGAAAAGAACACATCAAGTAACATTCAACTGAGGCCCAATCAGAGCCCAGACTATCATATGCTAAGAACATCTCTAACTATAGCAGAAAATAAAATAGCAGATCTTAATGATCAAATCAAAGAGTTACGTGATTTAGCCAATCAGTATACTAAGGAACTGATTGACGCTGAGGATAATTGGCAAAAATACTCATCATCATTTGCACCTATAAAAAGTTATGTTTTAGCTAAAGTACTACAAAGGCAAGTAGAACGCCAGTGCAATTACCAAAAAATCCTTAGAAATCTGGCTACTTCGAAAGAAGACATTCTCAAGGGGGCCAAGATAGAATGCATAACCTACTCAGAAATGAGGGGGAATGAATTACATTTCTCGTATCTAAGATTACAAATAGACATAACAAAATGGACTGATGTAACAATATCAGGAGTAGAATTTACCATTCCAAATTTAATGGAATTAGGATTGATCACCCGCCTCCTCTTCACCAGAAAAGGGCATGTCAGGAATATACAAGAAACAAGAATAGCAGAAGTTATATTTTAGTTATTAGATGCAACGCCTTATAGAGGAGGAGTAGAGACCCATATACGGGCAATCCCCTCATGCTACGAGCCTAATTATCTAGAAAATAATAAAAGGGAGATATATATCTTCCGGTTTAAAGAAAAGCCAGTTATCCAGGCTAAATATATAGATAGCTCAAATATCATCAGCTCAGAGCTCTGCAGCCTACCTAAACAAATCAGAGCCTTTAGAAGTTATAAAAAAGCATACGATGTAGACCTCCCATACAATAGAGTTCTAGCAGTAGAAACGCAAGATTTTCGCGTATGTATGGAATAAGAAGATATAAAATTATTTTATCCAAGGGGACTCAGCTTCAAAGATCCGAATCACAAGCTGACAAAGCATTGTGAGAGAAATATAATTAAATACTTTGTCCAAATATATGGCTATCTTTCTGATGATGAAGGCTCAGTAGCAGAAGAATCGGCAAAAGTTACAACATAGACAATTATACATAGCCATGTAGGCAAGAAGTAGAAGGCCAGACTCCGCCCCTGGTTTTGTGGGTGGTTTTCCTTTTATCTGATCTTATCTCTTTAGTCATTATCGTGGCCACCACCATGGAAAAACTGTGGATGAGGTGTCATATATAAATAAACTACATGAATTGTGGAGGAATCTTTCTACGACCACACCCTTTTGCTTTAATAAAAGGTCGTAGTGCACCTTTTATCATATTAAGTAATAAGTGGAGCTACTTTTTAATAATTGTACTCATTTGCATCCAGCTGAAGGCTCGCCCCTCTATAAAAAGAGGCGAGAGATAAGTTCTAGGACACACGGTTCTTTACTAGATCTCATAGTGAGTGCTTGTGAAAGTTTTTGTGCCTGTGTTTTCAGATTTCTTGTACAGTCTTATTATAAGTATATTTAATATTCCGAATAAAAATTAGTAAGTTTTCTTGATCTTGTGAATGTTTAGTGAGTAGTACTCTCCCCTCCTCTCTGGAGGAAAAGAACCTGAAGATGTTTCACGCGATTTGAAGATTGTCCACAGGTGTATGTACTCGACTACAAACCGGTAGATTACTGAGTTATAGCAAGCTCGGCCCTTGGGTGGCTGAGGCCAACCCCAACAATGTAAAGAGGTTTAAATGAGGAAATTATAACAAAAATTATATCAGTATGAGCCCAGGGGCCGGGGAGAAGAAGTACCGCCGGGCGAGAGGCCGTAGGGAAAAAGTATTGCAATAACATGCAAATACTGATATAGATAACTTTGTTATAAAATCTGAATTTAAACTAATTGAGACCGAAGGGGACATAGTAAGGACTCATGGGATATCTTGCACTTGGGATGTCTCTCCTACAGATCATCTTTAAGGAAGTGAAAAAGAAACATGTTCGAAGTAGATTCAGAGAGGAAAGGATTTATTAAAATTATTTTAAAATCAGAAATAGAAGAATTCAAGATCTAAGGATCCTACCTAATAACCAGTCGGGTTATTAGAAGTAGTAGAATAAGAGAGGTAATTTACAATTCAAAACCCCCTCTTAAAATGGTATCAGAGGTAGAATGAACAATTTTCAAAAATTCGACTACTTTGATCTAGAAATATTTCAGAAGAATAATCACACAGTCCAGGTAAATAATGATTTTAAGCACGAGTGTTACTGTAACAACTCACAGACAAGTTTATTGCACGGAATGAATAGTCAATTAAATACAATAATAGATTTATTCATTCGCCTGAGTAAAACATTAGATTTTACGACAAAAAATAAATGAATTTATATTAAATTAATATAGAATCTTTAAATCATAAAAATAAGCTTTTAAAAGAAATAACTACCAATTAGTAGTATATCACGAACCAACTCACTCATGTGTACGAAAAACTAAAAATAATAATGCATGAAAAAGAAATTCCCGTAGTCACGAACACAATTCTTCAAAAATTAGAAATACATCATAAAGATTTACAAACAAAATATAATAAAATTGAAACCATGCTTTCTGAAATAAAAAGAGCGTAATGGAGTCTGAAAAATATAAAGAAGCCATTAGACATACAAATTTATATTTAAAAAATTCTATCAGATTTAGTAACCACGATGCACAAGATGAGAGTGATAAAATTTTGATTGGACAAAAATAATACCATAATCCACTTATTAATTCAGCTACATAATAAAATAGAGAGTGCAATACAAAAGTCAAACATATATAAAGAAGACTCTCAAATCGAAGGATTAATAGGACACTTAAATGACTTATAAATAGGGAAAAAAACATGCAAAATTGCGAGAGCCATATAAATTTGGTATCATAAAAAGATGAGTTCTCAAGCGATAGCAACAACTAGTAGAACCGTAACCTCAGAAAAGAGTCAAGTCGGCACACCCTCCTTTTTAAGACAATTATTACGACAAAAATCGAAAAAAGAAACGATTTAAGAAGAAGTATTAAACGTCGAACAAGATTTAGTGTTATACAATAATCATCAAATCAGCCTCCTGAACTCGAAAACTTTATACCACATAGGATGATTTAATTTTAACACTCAATTATTAAGGATTAATAGAGAAGAAGAACTACTAGTTACAAACTCTCCTAATAATATAAAATTAATCAGCCAGATAAAACAGACATAAAAAAATTATTCTATCTCGGATTAATAGTCATCGAATTAAAAGGACTAACCAGGAAAAAATTTGGCATAAAAGTCATAATTACCCTCTTAGATAAGAGATGGCAGTCAGACGCCCACAAGGCAATGATTGCCTCCATGGAAATAGACATGTCAGAAAATAAAGGAATATTCTATATATTGTAGTCCAGACTTCATGGTTAGTATAAAAGATAGATAAAATTGAATTAAGAATCTAAACAAAAGGATACAAAGATTTCCCCGGACACAACCTGCTAATAAATATTGGATTATTAGGAAAATTAACCAACAACAGCACCACAAAATACAAGCTTAATATTGAGCATATCATATATGCCAGAAGTAGTACGGGTGTTAAAATGATCCAGCCCATGGACATTAATCCAGCCCTACTGTAAGGACTAGCTTGGAATATCAGCGATAATTTAACAAATAACACAGTTAGTATCCCAGATGATAGTCTTTTATACACAAATTTAGATAACTCGTATAGTTTAAGATTCCAAGGATATGTGCATAAGCTAATTCCTGAACAAGATGAGATAGACTCTGGCATGGACTCTCTGCGAAATAAACATAATAGAAGACAGCCATATAGTTAAGTATAATTACAAGGGCACTTACGATGACCAGATTAGGCTAGAAAATAGAATGGAAACTGAAGGACTAATGTACGAATTTGATAGTCTCGAACTTAATGAATTAGGACATTTAGTAATGCATAGAGACTTTCTGCTCCAAGAAGAACTAGATACAGAGTTATACGCCACGACAGAGTACGAGCAGCAAATAGAATTGGACAATGAAGAATCTACATCTCAAGCAAGTAATACATATATATATTCATCACAGAGATTGACAATAAAATAGGACAGCCTCCTAGACCCACATACAACGACTATCAAGGGGAAAGAGATACTAATAAACCTAAACGAAAACAAATGCCATTAGAAACCAAAGATAAAAAAATTATTAATAGATGACGAAAGATTATTAAATATCACAGCGCATAACCCCCAAAAATTACCAACTGTATTAGAAATATGGAGCCAAATGGTAGTTAGAAAATATGATGAATTAGAGATCATTAAGTCGCCTAAAGAGATGTATAATTATCTTGAGAAGTTTTTAGGAGAAATAGTAAGAACAATCTGGGAATCTTATAAAAAAGAATATCCTCAAGACTTTAACAGAGATATTTCCTTAGGCACAAATCCATATAACTTCACAAATAAAATAACATACTTATTAGTATGATACCAACCAAATATTACCCCAACAGCTCAGATAGAAGCCATCAGGAGATTAGAATAACTCTAAATCAGGAAATGGCATTACATCAAACCATTCCTCCAAGACTATATGTATTATAGTAGTATTGCAAGATGTTTTTATGATCAAACTATAGGAGAAAAACTATTCCTAAAATTACCAGATCCATCAGGAATAGTTATCTATAAGAAATATAAAGAACGACAAGTAAATTTTCCCCAAGTAGACAATATCAGTATAAAAATAAAATTTATTCTAGATTATCTTGTAGAAAAATGTACTGATCTCCAGATCAATAAATAGCTCAAAGGAGAGTATAGTTTTTGCCAAAACATATATACACCCCAAAGATATGACAAGGAAGAAAAAACTAGCTACAGACCACCGCAGAATAATTACATATACAAACCTAAAAGAAAATATTTCCTACACAAAAGTAATGCAAGGAAGCCCTACCTAAACAAAGATAAGCATGTTAGAAAGTATGATCGATGAAGAAATTATAGTAAAACTTTAACATGTTTTACTTGTGGCTCTACTGAGCATCTAGCTAAAGAATGTAATAAAAGACATAATATACATAATAAACATGTTGCCTTGATAAACTGTACAAATGAGGATTTAATATAAGTTGACGAAATAATTAGTGACACGAAAAGTATTTATAGCATTATTAGTATTAATAACCAAGATGATAAATATCTTATAAGCTTTGATAGTGATACAGAAGCATTACAAAGAGAACTAGTTGAATTCGATATGAAGTATCACGATTCCTACGAAGATAATTTATCCAAACTAGATCTCCTCGATCAATACTTGAAATAGATATGACAAACTATGAGCATAGTTGGAAGCATAATAGTGGTAGTAATGATAAACCATGTGTTTATTGTTTTAGATACCCCACTCTGGCATTAAGATACCAATGCACTCTATGTTAATGGAAACTTGTAAATTTTGCCTTGAGAAAAAACACCCTACAACATCCATCACACAACTTTCATCACAAAGACCAGTTCGGGCAGAAATTATTGAGTTAAGAATATTAGACATAGAAAACCAATTAAGCAATCTCAAAATACAGGTATCAACCATCCAAAAAGAAGTTGCAAACCTAATTGCCCTTTTTGAATAGATATATAACCATGTCCATGCTCCGTAATCTAAAATTTGATCTTCATATGATCGAAACCTTTCTGGCTCACGACCATCCACGTAATAGAATCTATCTCACTCAAGCCATTGAGCGCAGCATTAAGCCATATCTAGCAGCCAAAAAATTTCTTAGAAAATTACGTGCTCAGGTCTCTCATACAAGAAACCAGACCATTAGAGAGAGATATTTAGCTCGCAAAGTCCTGAATAAATTCTGACTACTTTGCCCCAATTCCAAAGATTTGATTCACCAACAATGTGACCAGCCATACCAACTTTTTAGCAGTTTACAAACACCTGCTAAGCCACTCCCATCCGAGTTAAGACATGGTCCTCGTATCTGCAGTTTAAAAATCCAGCTACGGTTCAAAATTCGAGATTGGATTTTAGACGTCTTAGCACTCGTGGATACGGGATGTAGCAATACCTTGCTTGACATAAAATTAGTTCTGCAGGCTCATATCCAACAAATCCCTACCAAAGAATGCTTTAATGCCCAACAAATGGACGGTAAATTATTCCACTACGACCAACAATTAAACACCACTTATAAACTTAGTTATAAACTTGACAACAATACCCGGACCCATGACCAAGCTCTTCTGGTCCGTATCACCTTACGTAATCTACAACTTAGCAATGTCGATTGCATCATATGACTTAACCTCTTAATCAATTGGTACCATGATCTTCTTATTATAAGTAACAGTCTACACCTCCTTCAGAAACCAGCCTTCCATTTTATATCAGAGTTGCCTAAGAAGCGTGGAGTCGAAACCAACATCTCCGGCTCACTTACATGCCATTGTAAGACCATAGGCAAATGTCCTCTTCCATTTCCTTAAGGCGTAGATAAATTGGAAACCTACATTGATAATCTCAAATTTTATATAGACAATTTTGAAGCATACCCTTCACCAATTCCTTTTATCATTCCTCTACATCCGGTATACACTTTATTAGAGACTAGAAATACGGACATAGACCATCTTATTAGCACATTAGAAAAAGATGAAACATTCAGAACTCATCCATAGCATCATTGGGATAGAAACAAATTAGTTTGCAAATTAGAACTTAAAGATCCTAATTTTCGCATAGTATCACAAAAGATCGATGTGACTAATGAAAATATAGCAGATTTTAAGATCCATATTGATGACTTACTTAGCCTAAAGGTCATTCATCGTAGTAATAGTCCACATCGTAGCCCAGCATTCATAGTCAATAAACATTGTGAACAAATTTGTGGAAAATCCTGAATGGTCATAGATTATCATCGATTAAATGATAACACCATAGATGATGCCTAAAATATCCCTGATAAAAATGAGTTACTCAATAGTATCTAGAACCATTACGTCTTTAGCAAATTTGATTTAAAATCGGGATTTTAGCACGTAAAAATGCATCCGGATAGTATTCCATGGATAACATTCACGTGCCCACTAGGACACTTTAAATGGTTAGTGATGCCTTTCAGACTAAAGAATGCAACTAGCATTTTCCAAAGAAAAATGGATGATATATTCAATAAAGATCGAAATTTTACAAATGTTTATATAGATGATATCTTAGTACACGCAAAAATACATGAAAAATATGTAAGCCATTTAAAACTCGTGCTATCAGAATTTATGAAGTAAGGATTAGTTATTAGCACCCAAAAGGCCCAATTCTTTAGAAAAAATATTGAATTCCTTGGAGTAATTCTAGGGCAGGGAAAAATAAAACTCCAAGAACACATAAGTAAAAAGGTTCCGGAATTTCCACCTATTACAACTATTAAGCATTCACAATAATTCCTTGGGTTGGTAAATTATGCAAGACCATTCATCAAAGATCTAGGAAAATTAGTAGGCCTATTATATAGTAAAATGAAGAGCATACAGAAGGCATTTAATAACGAAGATAAGAAACAAATAGATAAAATAAAAGAAATAGTTAAGTCTCTAGCAGACTTAAGATTATCATTAGATGATGAATACCTAATAATAGAAATAGATTGATGTGAAACTGGATCGGGAGTTATCCTAAAATACAAACCCCATAAATATACAGGAAAAAATGAAGAGCAAATATGTTGGTACAATAGTGGAAATTTTAAAGAAAAAGGCCCCGCTAGTAGCATTGATCAGGAAATCATAGCAGTAGTCACTAATTCACATTAGTGTAGAGGGTTCTGACTTCTACAAATAGGGGGAGATTGTTGAGTATTCTATCCACAATAACCAAGATTTGTATGAAGTCACCCTTGAACTAAGATGAATTAAGTATGTATTTGATGTTATTTTGTAGTTGAGTGCTTCCAGGTTATTATTGCCAAGTGTTAGAAACAAACAAGAACAAATCGGAAGTGGATTAAAAGAAATTTTATTATCCAAAAGGTATCTATTACAAAGGTATGACCTCCCTTTTATAGAATGGAGGAGAGATGAGAGAATACAAATTAGAGATGTGGGACTAAAAATTTACAGGACTAAGCGGCCTATACAAAAAACAACCCACACAAGCCGTACGGTTAGATGAGAAGGGCTAACCGCTCGGCTACCACCAGAGAGAGAGAAGTTGCCATGGGAGACCGCTAGACCGCCCAGTTTCCAAGCCGCCTGAGACAAACTGCTAGACCGCTCGGACTCCAGACAGCAACAGCCCAGCAACCAAACTACTGAAGGGAAATTGCCAGACCGCGCGGTCTTCAACCCGCAAAGACAAACCGCTAGACTGCCCGGTCACCAACTCCAACACCAAGTGTAGACCAATGTCAGTTTACAATATGTCACTAAACACAGGACCATACAATGTAATTCCTCATTATGTGATCCATGGTGTTGACTAATATGTAACCTCTTTATTGGGATGCACTTCATTTTCAAGTACTAGAGAAATGAAAGAAATGAAGGGTTGCTTGTTTCAACAAAGAAGAAAAGAAAAATTTTTAGAAAAATTTCCTAAGTCTTTTTCTCGAGAAATGAAATGTATTTCTCGAGAAGTCTAAGTAAATTTCTCGAGAAAGCATTGTAGTTCTCGAGAAACCATAAGACTTCTTGGGAAATTATCTGAAAATATTATAAGTCCTTTTCTCGAGAAATGCTCTGAAGATTTATAGAGAAAGCCAAGTTAGTTCTTGAGAAAAGCTAAGCAGTTCTCGAGAAATCGAAATCATTTCTCGAGAAGTTATGTCTTTTTCTCGAGAAATCGATTTTTACTCGAGAAATCAAATTTTCAGTTCTCAGAATTTCCGTCAAGTAAATTTCTCGAGAAGGTCAGACCATTTCTCGGAAAGAAATTCTTTTCTCGAGAAATCATTTTCTTCTCGAGAAATCTGGCTCCAGTTCTAAAAATGCGATAAGTCCCTTTCTTGAGAAATAATATTCTTCTCGAGAAATCAGTAATTTTCTTCATAGAAATTTCATTGTCTTTTCTCGAGAAATTCAAGTCTTTTCTCGAGAAAGCAAATATTTTCTCGAGAAATATACTTCTTCTTGAGAAATGCCATTGCAAAATTTTCTTTTTAAATAGTCAAACATTATTTCAAATTTTAATCCAAGTTTAGTATAATTGATCCGCATGGATCATTCCTTAATGATGTTTGACTGTTGGACGATGATCTTTATAATGTCATTTCAAGGATTCGCTAACCCTAATCAGAACTAATCAGAAAAAAAATCAGAATCACATTTCGCATTCAAAAAATCGGGAGAAGTCGCCGACTCCATCGACATCCTTCTCTACCGCTCTCTGCCGATCAAGCGATTCAAGAGGAGAAACAATTTGATAGATTATAGATTCAAGATTCTTCAACATCTATTTGATCGGGTCGGATCCTAGTTTTCAGATCAGCCTTCTCGGATTTCTTCCTCAACCTTCTTCGTCAAGTTTTTCAAGTTTCAAGAAGGAATACCCTTGAAGTTTTCAGATCTAGAAGTATAAACTTTTTGTTGTACTTGTAAAATTTGTTTAAACCTTTGTAGGAGGTTTGTCTCCATGTTTGTAGGAAGTTTGTTCTTCCGAGTGTAGATCTGTTGGTGTATCGAGTTTGTAGATCCGATTTATGGATCGAGTTGTAGATCTGATTGTGGATTGAGGTGTAGGAGAGGTTGTTCTCCGAGGTGTAAGATTATTTTTATCTGAGAAAGGTGAAGTAGATGAACGTTGCCCTTTGTGGTAGATAGGAGAGGTGGGATAGTGGACGTACCCAATCCAAGGAACTACTATAAATCTCTGTGTTTGTGTGCTTGAGTATTTAAATATTTTTATTCCACAAAAAGGCACAAACATCACCTATTCACACCCCTCTAGTTGATTTAGGTAGACGCTAGATACTTTCAATTAGTATCAGAGGGGCATTTTGTTCGATAAGGCTGATGTTGGGTACATTGGGAATTGTGTACCTGATTTGGAGAAGCCCCTTGTCAACTCAATGATATACACAAAGTTGTATTTGATGCATGTTAAGTTTACATGTGCAGGATTTAAAGTGAAGAAATTTATCTAAGCACAAATGTGTCGAAATAGTTCAATTGTGTCGACATCTCTATAGAAGCTGTGTCGAGACAAGTTAGTTGTCTCAATACCTTGAAGACTAAGTCAGCTTACTTGACAAAATAAAGAGGAGAATTATTTTTGAGTAAAATTGTATCGAGACAAACCAATTGTCTCGACACAATGCATGTTAGTTGTCGACACAGCAGACAAATTGTGTCGAGAAAATCTCACTATCTCAATGCAAGGCAGAATCAGACAGTTGTGTTGAGACAATCTCACTGTCTCGACACAAGGAAGAATCAGAAGATGTTGACATAGCAGACATTTGTGTTGAGACAATCTCACTGTCTTGACACAAGGCAGAATCAGAAGATGTCGACACAGTAGAAAGTTGTGTCGAGAAAATCTAACTGTCTCGACATTAGGCAGTATTAAGAGATGTCGACACATATAACGGGTGTGTCGAGATAAGTCAACTGTCTCAACACTTTCAGCTTCTGATGAAAATTATTCTAAGTTAGAATGTGTCGAGATTGTTAAGATATCTCAACACATGCGTCGAGACATCAGGAACATCTCGACACTTATGTTTCAGAATATGCTAAGTCGACACCAAACATGTCATGACATGTCAGAACTGTCAAGTCAGTTGCAGAAAACTCATACTTCAACAGAAACAGGTCAAGGAAGGATTTGATGTATGTTGCTGACATCATCAAATAGAATCCAGCCATCTACAAAGTTTATAAATAGAAAGTGATGCATTCACAAAAAAAGGACATGAGAGAATCGAATCAAAAATAATAACCGATAGATCAATCCGTTAGAATTTCTCATTCTAATTTCTTCCAAGTCCTAACCAGGCGACATTTTTGATAAAGAGGAAGAAGACGAAGGTCTTCAAGAAAGTCTTTAGATCCCTTTAACACGGTTGATCTGAAGATCTAGTTGTATCTGATCAACAATATCTTCAAGGTATTCACGCCGATCAACATCAAGAAGATTACTGATTCAGATAAGGAACTTTTCAGTATGCAAATCTATCAAGAAGAAATCCAATTGTAGCTGATTTGAAGAATCTGTGTAAACAGATATATTAGATTATAGGTTTTCTATTTTTTGTGTCTTATTTTATCACTTTATATTGTAAGATCTCCTAGAGATCTGAGTGGGTAGGAGATTTTTTCCGTTGAGATTGTAAGCCTAAATTATAAAGGCTGAGGTAGGGTTCTAGAGGGACCTTAGGTAGGTGGTTGGGTAAATCACTGAGTTGTAAGCCTATTCTATAAAGGCTGAGGTAGGGTTCTTGAGAGGGCCTGAGGTAGGAGATTGAGGGAATCCCTGAGGTAGGACGAGTTGGTCTGAGTGTAGGTTTCTTGACAAAAACTGTGCCTGTAGGATCTTTGGATCCGAGTTGAAAAGGAGGAGCTATAACCTTATCTAGCACATTGCTAGTGAGGAAGAAAGGGGAAAGTGGATGTACCCTAGATAGGGGAACCACTATAAATTCTGTGTGTGCTATGAGCTATTCTTTACTTTTTTCGTGTGTGCTATAAACTGTGATAGTATTATTGCTATTTAATAAGGGACAAAGAATTGCAAAGGAATTTTAAAAGGTCACATATTCACTCCCCCCTAGGTGACTATCTACTCATAGGCTTGCCTTTCAAGTGGTATCAAAGCCAGGTTATTCAAAGAAAGACCTAATAGTTTGAAAAATATCCTAAGGGTATTTGAAGATTATCATATCTATGGCTTCTGAATCTCACAGAGAACTCAGTTATATGAAATTGCCAATTTATACTAAGGATAACTTTGTAATATGGTAACATAGAGTGAGACTGTTCATGGAAGCCTCAGATCCAAGAATCTTTGTCACAGTACAAGAAGGACCATTTGTGCCCATGAAAATATCAGTCTTAGATGCAAATGATCAAACCCCCAATAAACTGTCAGAAATGACAAAGGATGAGGTGATACTTGCTATTATGGACAAGAGAGCACAAAATATAAAAGTTAGTGCAATAGACAACTCAACCTTTCAGAATTTGGTGCACTGTAAAACATCCAAGGATATGTGGGATACCCTTATAGTATACATGGAAGGCACAGAAGAGGTAAGAGATGACAGGAAATCTCTCCTCAACCAGTAGTATGAGGCCTTTAGACAAGAAAAAACTGATTCTATTGAACAATGCTATGAAAAGTTCTTTAGAATAGTTAATGACTTTAGAAACTATGGCAGAAATTTCTCAAACTATGAACTAAATGACAAATTTCTTAGATCCCTGAATAAAGAATGGGACATCAAGATTTGTTTTGTAAGAGAGATGGGAAATCTAAAAAATATGTTACCCCAAGACTTATATGGGAAGTTAATGTCACATGAACTTCAGCTAAATTCTAGGAAAGCTGAAGTTGAATCTGCTAGATACTCAACTCAGTCTAAATCTGTGGCCTTCAAAGCAGATACTTCTAAGAAAGCTAGAAGAGAAATCTCATCATCACTCAGAAGGGATGAAGATACAGATAGTACTGGAGCATGTTCTTCTTCAGAAGAAATATCAGATGATGAACTGGCACTATTTACCAGGCAATTCAAGAAAATGTTAAGAAGGAGGAAGCAAAGGAGAAATAGGAAACCTTCTGGATCAAGCTCTAATAAAAACAAAAATAAGCACATAGACAAATCTGTGGTCAGGTATGATTCAAAACAGAACAAATATTTTAAGATTGACATTATTTGTTTTTATTGTAATAGGCCTGGGCATGTCATTGTTGACTGTCTAGTAAAAAGAAAGGAGAACGGGAAGCTAAATGAAAAGAAGTTCAATAAGGACAAGAAATCAGAGAAGGGTCTGATGGTAAAGAAGTTAAAGTCCTTGTCTGATAATGAAACTGATTCAACTGAATCAGAAGAAGAACTTGTAGGACTGTTCTCCTATGAAGAAGAGTTTATCAGAAGGGCTATATACAAAGGGAAGAGCTCCACAACTTCATCAAACTATGGTGATTCTGAATAAGACATGTAGATCAACTTGATGGCAATATCTGATGACCCAGAAATAGAAGCACATGACTGTAAAAGTACACAGGTAATTTATAACAACTCTTCCTGCTCTAAGACTTCTGTTTATGAGATTGAAGGTGAGCTAAACTCATGTGAATCAATGGTTGATTCATATGAGATAAACTCAATGACTGAACTACAACATCTTACAGTTAAATTTGGTGAACTGCTGGTAGTTTTAGTTAACAGCAAGAAGCTTGTTAAAGAACAAGCTGTAGAAATTGCATCTCTAAATTGTTTTGAGTATCATCACAAGATGGATACTCAGAGGATTGGTCTTCAAAGTTCTAAGTTGACAAAACTGACTGAGATCATTGATGACCAAATAATATTAATTAAGAAAAAGGATACAACCATTCAGGAGCTAGAATTCAAACTCTTGAATGAGAGAAGCCTAGTATAGCATTTTTCAAAACCCAAAACTGTGTTGCCCATAATAAACACCTTCTCAGGAACACCTGTAAGTGGTCTTGGGTTTGTTAAACCCAAAAGAAAAAGGGGCAAAAAGCTAAAAGGACCAAAGGTTCCAATCAATCCACAACCTGTGTTCCAGACTAAGGCTCCAAGGAGAAATCTTGCAGCCGAGAGACAAAATAAGTATTATGCTCCCAATCTTACACTAGATGTGGGAATGTGTACTGTTTGAATTTTCTATGTATAAAGTCAGACTCTCCCATATGTCTAGTTTCAAGTTAGAAAGCCTCAAATTAGGTCAAATGGCACAAGAGGCTAGCTCATTTGAACTATAAGGCCATAGGCAAATTCTACAGCAAAGAACTTGTTAGGAATGGTCCTAACCTTAAATGCTCTAAGGAGAGCATCTGCTCAACATTCTAAAAATGCAAGCAGACTAAAGCTTCATTCAAGAGTTATGAATCCAAAGACTTAGTGAGGTGTTTATACCTCCTACATATGGACTTGTTTGGTCCTATGTTAGTTCATAGTTTAGGAAGGTGAGTCTACACCTTTGTAATTGTTGATGATTATTCCAGATACACTTGGATTTTCATCTTAAGGAAAAAGTCTAAAACTCCTGATGTCTTCAAGACTTTTGTCAAACAAATTCAGAATGAATTAAACAGTACTGTGGTCAGAATTAGAAATGACCATGGAACTGAATTTCAATCTGATTATATGATAAAGTTTTGTGAAGAGCTGGGGATTCAACAAGAATTTTCTTCACCAAGAACACCCCAGCAAAATGGAGTTGCTGAGAGGAAGAATAGGACTCTCATTGAAGCTGGAAGAACCATGCTGAGTGATTCTTTACTCCTAGAATAATTTTGGGCTGAGGCAATTAACATTGCATGTCATGTTCTTAACAGGGCTTCAATCAACAAAAGACTAAATAAAACTCGTTATGAACTTATGAAGGGAAGAAAACCCAACATAGCCTATTTCAGAATTTTTGGATGTAGATGTTATGTCCTAAATAATGGGAAAACATACATAACCAAGTTTGCTGAGAAGTCATATGATGGGATATTTGTTAGTTATAGTAACCACAACAAGGTCTATAGGGTCTACAACTTGAAGGATCAAGTTATAGAGGAGTCTGTACATGTTGTATTTGATGAAAGTTCTATATTTTATAATGATAAGTCAGGTACATCAAGCACAATAGGTGTGGATTTGAAGCTAAAGGAGCTGACTATAGAAGATACGGTTACAGCAAAGCAAAATATGCAAGATGAAATCAACATTATTGAGGAAGTGCTTGCATAAGAAGAGCCAGGAGAAGCAACTCAGTAACTTGATCAAGATGGTCCAGGAGAAGAAGTCACACTACCTATAGCTGTCAGCCATCTAAGGGATCATCCAAGGAAATTGATCATAGGAGATGTTGCTCAGGGAGTGACCACAAGAAGCAGACATCACAATATTATGATGTATTCAAGTTTTCTATCACAAAAGAACCAAAGAAGTTTGAAGAAGCTAATGTGGATCTATTTTGGATAGGAGCAGCAGGAAGAATTGAACAAGTTCAAGAGATGCAAGGTCTGGAAGCTATTTCCTAGACCAGATGATTGCAACATCATAGGAACCAAATGGATATATAGAAACAAATTAGATGAGAATGGTGTAATAATAAGAAACAAATCTAGACTGGTTACAAAGGGATATAGACAAGAAGAGGGAATAGACTTTGATCAAACCTTTGCACCAGTGGCTAGGTTGGAAGCTATAAGACTCTTCATAGCATATACAGTCTACAAGGTTTCAAAGTTTACCAAATGGATGTTAAGTCAGCCTTCCTTAATGACAACCTCAAAGAAAGAGTCTATGTAGAGCAACCATTAGGTTTTGTTGATTCAACTAAACCAAATCATGTTTATTTGCTTTCAAGGGCTCTCTATGGTTTAAAATAAGCCCCAAGGGCTTTGTATGAGACTCTGTCCGAGTTCCTTCTGGAGAATATATTCTCAAGAGGGAAAATAGACAAAATACTATTCCTAAGGGAAGTCAAAGGCAAGACCATCTTGGTACAAATATATGTAGATGACATTATATTTGGTTCTACTGATGAGTCACTTTGCACTAAGTTTGCCAAATTAATGCAAAGTAAGTTTGAGATGAGTAGCATGGGTGAACTCAAGTTTTTCTTGGGTCTCCAAGTTAAACAAACTATAGATAAACTTTTCATTAGTCAGTCTAAGTTCACCAAGGAGTTAATCAATAAGTATGGCATGGAAACATCCACTTCAATGAGAACTCCTATGAGATCCACTATGTCTTTAAACAAGGATGTTGCTGGCAATCCAGTTGATATAACCTTATATAGGGGAATAGTTGGATCAATGTTTTATCTAACAGCCAACAGACCAGATATAATGTATGCCACTTGCAGTTGTGCTAGGTATCAAGCATGCCCTAAAGAATCTCATTATACAGCAGTCAAAAGGATATTAAGATATCTAAAGGGCACACCTAATATTGGTCTTTTGTATACAAGGAATAATGATTTTGAACTGATTGGCTTTTTAGATGCAGATTATGCAGGATACAAAGAAGATAGGAAAAGCACAATAGGGTCATGTCAATTTCTTGTAAGAAGGCTAGTTTCATGGAGTAGCAAAAAGCAGACAAGTGTGGCTATGTCAACAGCTGAATCTGAATACATTTTAGCTGGAAGTTGCTGTGCTCAACTACTTTGGATTCAGCATCAACTACAAGATTATAAGTTACAGCTAAGAGAAACTCACTTATTCTGTGATCCTACAAGTGCTATTTTAATTGCAAACAACCCTGTATCTCACAGTAGAACAATGCATATAAAAATTAGATATCACTTCATTAAGGAGCATATAGAAAATAAAGATATTAGCTTAGAATTTGTTCTTAAAAATAAACAAATTGCTGACATCTTTACCATACAACTAGAAGAAGAGAAATTTAATTTCTTTAAATTTGAACTTGGGATGTTAAATCTTGAGTAGCTAAAATAAGAATAATTAAAAAAAATATTAATTAAATGATAGTCAACAATACAGCTTACTCTATTAGATATAGACATCTCAAATATCAGGAAGTAACAGTTCTGAAAATAGGATTTTGACTAAGTGAAAATTGTGTATGTCGACACTATATATGTATGTCGACACTATACATAGTCTTGTGTTGAGACTCAGGAAAGAGTGTCGACACTGCATGTCGAGACACATGTAGGTGTGTCAACTCAAGTCGACACATCTTGATAGTCGACGATTCCCTTGTGTCGACTCTAGGTATTTTCCAAAATTTAGAATAAGCCTATATGCAATGGGCCCTTTCTCCTTCTAGGAAGATTTGTCTATATAAAGGGAATTGAGTGTAGGAATCAACTACAACTTCTTGATATCTTGCTAAGTGTCAAGGCCTTGAATTACCATTAGTCAACATTCTTCACTCCTTCCGTTCGACGAAATCAAGAACGACGACAACAATGGCTCATAAGAACGATGAAAACATCAATAAAGGATACGAACTTGTGTGAAATGGATTCGCCTCCGCAGAAGAAGAGATTAGGAATGTCATTGTCCTAATCCAAGAAGCAGGCCTTAAATATCTACTGTCAGAACCTACAAGCATCTAGAAACGGGAGGTACTGGAATTCTTCACCAATGCAACATTAGATTCCAGTTCAATAAAGATTAAATCCACTGTGAATGGGACAAAAGTTAAAATCACAAGCAAAAGACTGGCTAGGGTATTTCATATACCTCGAATCAATCAAGAGGATGCAGTAGATTCAACCAAGACTGCTGCAGGACTGATTTGGTGTGGATTGGATTCAGTCAAAAAGATAGGAAGTTCTTTGAATCCGAAGGGTATGAATACCCATGGTAAATTTCTGTCAAAAATTGTTGGAAAGGTGTTGCTGTGTAAGACAGGCGCACATGAAAGAATTTCTACTCACATGTTTGAGCTAATGACCAGAATAATCATCAAACTTAAGACTAACTGGAGTAGTTTAGTGTTTGATAAGATTTCTGAGAGTTTCAAGAAGCCCAACATGGGCAGGATACTAAGTTTGTATTTACTTAAAGCCATTCCAACAGACCTAAATCAAAAATTGGGCACAAAGATAAATCAAAGAGAATAATAGATATGAGGATTTTTTCAGATGGGATAGAGTTCTGTCTAGAGAGCCTTCTGTAGTTGAAAAGGAGAAAGCGAAGAAGAAAAAAAGCAGTGGTGGTGGAAGGAAAATCCTCCAGTGATTCTGAAATTCCAGGAAGTTCCAGTTCAGATCAAAGTGATGCTCCAGATACAAACATTCGTCCAAGGACCTCACCTGAAACAAGGCATCGGGTGCAGAGGGAGATTGAACCAATAGTATACCAAATTGCAGAGATAAACCTAAATGAACCTACTATTTTAGACAGTGAAACTGTCAATAACATTGTAAAGGATGTTCTTTATGAACTGAATATAGATGGGATAAATAATGTGAATGAGGAATAAGATGAGGATGCAGTAGTCTCTAAGGAGACTGTGGAAGAAATACCATTGGGAGTGGAAACTAACATCCAGGGGGAGATAACTACTCCTCCTGAGGATCATATTCCTACTGTTGAAGATCAACAACATGAGACTACCTTAGAAGATCAAAATCTTGATCAAAATGATGCAAGAGTTGAGGGGGAGCAAGCAGCCAAGTCTCCTAGGTCTGGAAGTGAAGAATAACAACAATCTGTTGCCATTGTCAGTTCATCTGAATCAGATAAGGAAGAAGAATCCCAACTACAAAAAAGAAAGATAATTGAAATAAAAATGAGAAGTCAGAGCTATAAGAAGGCAATATAGTCAAGAAAACCATCTCCTTCTCTTGTTGTGGATTTCAGCTCACTCTTAGTTTAGCTACAGATAATGTTAGATAAACAAAGAACAGATCTTGAAAAATATGTGGATTAAAGTAAAAAGGATTTACAGTTACAGCTGGCCCAAAAAAATAAAAATCCATAAGATTTGAAGTAAATTTACTGAAACAAGACATGCCAAATTCTTTGAAAAAGATGCAAATGATGTGGTCTACCTTGCAAAACAGCAAGAAGAATCAAAGAAGACTTTAGAAGAAACTGCAGTACAACAAGACTTTGTTCTGGAAAATCAACAGAGATTGAATGAAAATCTTATAGAAATGCATGAAATTTCACTGACAAAGCTTACATAACAAACAAAAGCTTTGGAAGAAAATATTACCTATACATTAGCTGCTACTAAAGAAAACCTCTCAGTTGAATCAGCTTCTCTAAGTACAGCCATAAATGATTCAAAAAAAGGTATCAATGATCAGATTAAGAAATTTAAAACTTATTGCACAACTGGGACTCATCATGTGGCTGATCAAGTAAGATTTCAGAAGAATGATTTAAGAGATCGCATTGAAAGAGAAGTCATAAAGGGGGAGAGGGTTATGATAAAAGTCAGCTCTGATCATGCTAAGTGGACTTCCAGTAGCATCAAAGCTACTCTTGGCTACCCGCCACTATGTGATGATGATCAGACAACTGAGTCTGGCTGCCAATCAGCTCAGTTGGAAGGAATTCCTCCAGTTGCAGAACAAATAATATATCCTCCACCACACTTTGAGGATATTCAAAGTGCAGTCCAGACCTTGTATAGTCCTCCACCTAATGCTCAGAATGTTGTTTGTGGAGTGGTGGAGATGACTGATGCTGCCATGCTCAAGGAAAAAGAAGTTCAAAAGTATAAGAAAAGATTTAGAGAACAGGCAGAGGCTAGGCCTAATTTTGAGCAGTGGAGTCTAACCTTTAGAAATATTATACACACTGCTTGGCAAGCAAATAACACTAATAGATATGACAGGGGAAAGTGGTACACTGAGCAGGAATGAAGCATATTAAGCAACAAGATGTTATCTATAAGTTCAGAAAAGAATAGAAGGATGGGGTGATTCCAGCTACTGCTGTTGAACCAAGCAAATATTTCCCCAAGCCCTTCCATTACTTTGAAAGACAAAGACTTAAGGTTGAACAACTTTCCAATATCAAGAACAAAAAAGGCAAGAAGGTAGCTGATGATAGTATTCCAGAAGTTAAAGCCAAAATTCAATTAGGTAAAGGCATTGTCATTAAGGAGCCAGATCAATCTTAGATTGTTTTGTATTGTCTAGGAATTATGTAATTCTGTTATAACATATTGTAATCCTTGGACTGGTAAAATTTTGTTAAATGAAATGAAAATGTTCACTGGCCTTCTATTTTTGTTGTCTTAATATAATTTGTTGTCATGCTAAATCTTTTACATCATGTTTTGGTATTGTGGTATATATCATTAAATTGGGGTTATGACTTCTCCAAAGAGGGAGAGATTGTTGGGTACATTGGGAATTGTGTAAATGATTTGGAAAATCCCTTTGTCAACTCAATGATATACACAAAGTTGTATTTGATGCATATTAAGTTTACATGTGCAGGATTTAAAGTGAATAAATTTAACTAATCACAAATATGTCGACACGGTTCAATTGTGTCGATGCCTCTGTAGAAGTTGTTTCGAGACAAGTCAGTTGTCTCAACGCCTTGAAGAATAAGTCAACTTACTTGACAAAATAAAGAGGAGAATTATTTTGAGTAAAATTGTGTCGAGACAAACCAATTGTCTCGACACAATGCATGTTAAGTATAGTTGTCGACACAGCAGATAGATTGTGTCAAGAAAATCTCACTGTCTCGACATAAGGCAGAATCAGACAGTTTTGTCGAGACAATCTCACTGTCTCGACACAAGGAAGAATCAGAAGATGCTGACACAGCAAACAGTTGTGTCGAAATAATCTCACTATCTCGACACAAGGCAGAATCAGAATATGTCGACACAGTAGACAGTTGTGTCGAGACAATCTAACTATCTCGACACATGGCAGTATTAAGAGATGTCAACACAGATAACGGGCGTGTCGAGATAAGTCAACTATCTCGACACTTTCTGCTTCTGATGGAAATTATTCTAAGTTAGAATGTATCAACATTGCTAAGATATCTCAACAAATGTGACGAGACATCTGGAACATATCTACACTTATGTTTCAGAATATTCTAAGTTGACACCAAACATGTCAAGACATGTCAGAACTTTCAAGTCAGTTGCAGAAAACTCATACTTCAACAAAAACAAGTCAAGGAAGTATTTGATGTATGTTACTGACGTCGTCAAACAGAATCCAACCATCTGTGAAGTTTATAATATAAAGTGTTGCCTTCACACAAAAAAGGACATGAGAGAATCGAATAAAAAAGAACAACCGATAGATCAAATCAGTCAGAATTTCTCGTTCTAATTTCTTCCAAGCCCTAACCAGGCGACATTTCCGAGAAAGAGAAAGAAGACGAAGGTCTTCAAGAAAGTCTTCAGATCCCTTTAACTAGGTTGATCTGAAGATCTAGTTGTATCTGATCAATAATATCTTCAAGGTATTCACGCATATCAATATCAAGAAGATTGCTAATTTAGAGAAGGAACTTTTCATTCTATAGATCTATCAAGACGAAATCCAAGTGCAGCTGATTTGAAGAATCTGTGTAAACAGATATATCAGATTACAGGTTTTCTATTTTCTGTGTCTTATTTATCACTTTATATTATAAGATCTCCTAGAGTTCTGAGTGGGTAGGAGATTTTTTCCTCTGAGATTGTAAGCCTAAATTTTAAAGGCTGAGGTAGCGTTTTGGAGGGACTTGAGGTAGGTGGTTGGGTAAATCACTGAGTTGTAAGCATATTTTATAAAGGCTGAGGGTAGGTTCTTGAGAGGGCCTGAGGTAGGAGATTGAGGGAATCTCTGAGGTAGGACCAGTTGGTCTGAGTGTAGGTTTCTTGATAGAAATTGAGCATGTATGATCTTTGGATCCAAGTTGAAAAGGAGGAGCTATAACCTTATCTAGCACATTGCTACTGAGGAAGAAGGAGGAAAGTGGATGTAACTTAGATAGGGGAACCACTATAAATTCTATGTGTGTTGTGTGCTATGAACTGTTCTTTACTTTTGCCATGTGTGCTATAAACTGTGATAGTATTATTGTTATTTAATAAGGGGCAAAGAATTGCAAAGGAATTTTAAAAGGTCACCTATTCACCCCCCTAGGTGACTATCTACCCATAGGCTTGACTTTCAGCTAACACTTTGAACAAGATCCCTGATCTAGCATTCAGAGATTCTGCATATTCACCTTGAATCGAAGCAAAGACATATCATCCATGAAGCTACCGGTATGCACCAAGTAAAACTTTCCCATAGGGAAAGAATGAGTACGGTTCTACATGGAAGCTGCTGATCTGAGGATTTTTCAAATTGTGGGAGAAGGACTACACATCCCTACACAGCCTTAAACGATAAATCTAGCGATCATATTCCAAAGAAGATGATGGATCTTACTAAGGATGAGATTGCCTTAGTCTCCCTTAATAAGAAGGCAAAGAATATCATAGCAAGTGCAATGGACGATTCAATGCTCCAGAACTTATTCCACTATAAATTTGTCAAGGAGATGTGGGACTGTCTTGTTGTCCTGATGGAAGGTACATAATAAGTGAGAGACGATCGCATATCACTGTTGAACTAGGAGTACGAAGCCTTCAAGCTAGGTGCAAATGACTCTATAGCTGATAGCTTCGAAAAGTTCTTCAAGATCGTCAACAGCCTCAGGAATTATGGTCGTGCATTCACTCATGGTGAACTAAATGAAAAGTTCCATAGATCCCTCACAAAGGAGTGGGACACAAAGGTCGTCGCCATTATACAATTTGGAAAGTTGCCGAAGATCAACCCTCAGAATCGTTTCGACAAATTGCTCTCCTACGAACTCCAAATGAACACCAGAAAGAAGGAGGAGCAAGCCAACCGATCTTCAAGCAAAGAGAAGTCTACAGCCCTAAAGGCTGAAGGTTCAAGGAAGTATAAAGTTGTGTCACCCAAAAGGACACGAGCTCCAGACACTCCTGAAGACTCTTAGCCCAGCACATCAGGCTTCGAGCTATTGGATGGAGAATTCTCCCTCATCTCCAAGTAATTCAAGAACATGCTGAGCAAGAGGAGGCAAATGAAAAATAAGTCATTCTCTTCAGACTCCAGGTGATCATATCGTGACAGTGATCGTACCAAGAAAAGCTAGAACAAAGAGGGCAGGTATAAATCCAAACCGAACAAATAGTATTCCTCTGACATTGTTTGCTACAACTGTAATAAATCAGGTCACATGATTGCGGAGTGTCCTTACAAGAAGAAGGACAGCTCTAGGAAGGACGAGAAGAGATCCTTCAAAGGGAAGAAGAGAGAAGAAAATAGCTTCATTGCCAAGAAATCGAATACCCTCAATGATAGTGACTCGAGTGAGTCGAGCTCTGACAACGAAGAAGCTTACTTCAGGCTTATGGCCCAATCTGACGAGGAAGTGGGCGACTCCGAGTACCATGGGAAGGTAAACTCGCACACTATTCTCTCAGAATCTGAAACATCCACTAATGGTCATGAAGACTACTCTTCTGATGAGAATGAATCAGAGTTGATGGCTCAACATGAGAGCCTCTTAAAGGCTTTTTACAAATGTCGTAAGGTAGTCAAAAAGAAATTAAAAGAGATTGACTCTCTCAAAGCAGTGGAAACAAATCTGAAGAAAGAAATTGCGCAATTACTTTCTCTCAGAGATGAAGTTCACTCCTTGAAAGAGGAACTCAAGGGCTTTGCTGAGACGTTAAGTCTAAAAGAAAAATACCTTAATGAGTTTGAAGAAAAGCTTGCGGTGGAGTGAAAACTTGTTAAGAGTTACTCTAAGCCAAAGACTGTTCTCCTGCTCATTGATGAGTTTTCAACTCAGAAGAAGGGTAGTAGTTTTGGCCACGTCGATGGAAAGGGTAAGGCTGCTAAGAAAGCCTCTGCCAAAGAGAAAGGGAAGGCCCCTCTTGGTCAAACCTCATTCAAGAAGATTATCTTCCCAACAAACAAGTTTGATTTTGAGTCGTCCTATGGGCACTACACTCGGCCTACTTATGTAGAGCCTAAGTCGTGATATCAAGGATGGACCCATCCATGGAACTATGGTGAGAGTGTGTTCAAAGCACCTTACAAAGAAGTTCAATTGAAAAATCATGGTCCATATGTTCATGGGCATAACAACAAGAAGGCACAAAAATCCAAAGCTGATGTGCCTAAGGGTAAAGAGATAGAGAGCTCTTGTGTATGTTGCAACCAGGAGGCCTCCACCTAAATGAATGTTGCCCTTGCTAGACCTCATGTTCAAAGGGTAAAGCAGGAGTATAAAAGGAGGTACAACAGATTTTATTGTTATTGTTGTGGCAAATTTGGTCACTTTGGCGAAGATTGTTGGTACAACCCCTCTAATTTTGTAACTCCACGAGTTAGCTATGCGAGACCGACCACTCACAAGGCTAATGTTCCTAGGGGGAGTATACTGACCAGGAACCAAATACGTTTGGGTTCCTAAGGTAAAATGATCCATTTTTGCAGGAATGTCCAAAGGCCAATAGAACTCTAGTATGGTATTTGGACAGCGGTTGCTCTCAGCATATGACCGGGACAAGTAGCCTTTTGTGTGATTATACCCCAGTCAAAGACGAACCAAAAGTCAACTTTGGAGGTTCAGACAGGGGAACAACAAAATGTTATAGTATTATTTCCAACGACGTAATCTCTTTCACAGACGTGTCTTATGTTGAAGGATTACATCATAATCTCATAAACATAAGTCAACTATGTGACAAAGACGACATCGTTGAGTTCTGCAAGGACAAGTGTTTGATAAAGTCATCTGTAAATTTGGAGACGGTTTTAACAGGAACTCGGAGTAGAAGTATTTTCTGTTTAAATTTCAATTGCTTAGACAATTCTACCCCCGTATGTTTTATTGCAAAAGACAGTGTGTCTCTTTGTGACCAATGACAAAAGAGATTAGCACATATTAATTTCAAAACCTTAAACATTCTATTTTCTCACAACTTGGTGTGTGATGCCCCCAGCATTAAGTGCCTTAAAGAGAGTCCATGTCACTCATGTCAAATGGGTAAGCAGACATGGGCTACTTTCAAGGGTATTGCTGAAAAGGATTCTTCACAAAGCTTATACTTGCTTCATATAGACTTATTCGGTCATATGCCTATTCACAGCTTAGGAGCTAAAGTCTCTACGTTAGTCATTATTGATGACTACTCGTATTTTACTTGGGTGTTCTTTCTGAAACACAAGTCAGACACCTTCGATTCTTTCACTAATTTTGTCTGGCAAATTTAGAACGAATTGGACAGCTTAGTGGTCAAAATCAGAAGTGACCACGAAACAGAGTTTGAGTCTGCTGCCATGACGAAATTTTGTGAAAGCCAGGTATCTTTTATGAGTTTTCCTCCCCACACACTCCACAGTAAAATGGAGTTGTTAAGAGAAGGAATAGAACCTTTATTGAAGCATGTACAACCATGTTGAACGATGCTTCACTTCGAAGTACTTCTGGGCTGAAGCAGTCAACATGGCTTGTCACGTGAAAAATAGAGCACTAATAAACAAAAACCGTCGTAAGAACCCCTATGAGCTATTGAAGGGCAGAAAAATGATTGTGTCCTACTTTAGAATCTTTGGAAGTAAATACTTCGTACTTAATAATGGGAAGTATTACCACACAAAGTTTAGTGAAAAGTATTTTGAAGGTATTTTGTAGGATATAGTAGCTATAGTAAGGCATATAGGATTTTCAATAAGAAAACTCTGGAGGTAGAAGAGTCAATAAATGTTGTATTTGATGAGACTAGCATACTTCATAGCAGCTCGTATAGTGTTATTGGTGTAGATGTAGGTACCAGGTTCAAGGAGCTAAGCTTGGATGAAGCTGTTAAGGATGATGCTCCAAGCTCAGTCAAGATCGTCGATCCAGGCCTGGGGGATGAAGAACCTCTAGAGGAAAAATTTACTCAACCCATAGAGGCTGCACAAGATGTTGTAGAACCTGCTGGAGGGAGGGCAAGGAATCTAGGGTTCTGACACCTAAGAGATCACCCATCAGATTAGATCATTGGAGAGCCAGGCGACGACGTTAGATCTAGAAGAGGTACAGCTAATGAAATTTGCATCTTAGCTTTCTGTCTCAGGTTGAACCAAAGAAGTTTGAGGAAGCAAACAAAGATGCCTCTTGGATAATGGCAATGCAAGAGGAGCTCAACTAGTTTGAACGATGCAAAGTCTGGGAGCTAGTGCCCAGACCGAAGGGACATAACGTGATCGGCACTAAATGGATATTCAGAAAAAAGCTGGACGAAAATGGTGTAATTATCAGGAATAAATCCAGGCTTGTAGCGCAAGGTTATAGACAAGAAGAGGGGATCGACTTCGACCAGACATTTGCTCCAATGGCTCGGCTTGAGGCAATTAGGTTGTTTCTTGTGTATGAGGCCCTCAAAGGCTTCACCGTCTACTAAATAGACGTGAAGTCAGCATTCCTTAATGGGGATCTGAAAGAGGAAGTATGCGTAGCATAACCCCCAAGTTTTGTCAATTCTAAATTCCCTGACTATGTTTATTTCTTAAATAAAGCCTTATATGGTTTAAAGCAAGCTCCCCAAGCTTGGTATGAGACGATGTCTAGCTTTCTTCTTGAGAATAAGTTCATAAGGGGAAAGATAGACAAGACATTATTTTTTAGGGAAGTTAAAGGTAAGATTTTGCTAGTGCAAATCTATGTCGATAACATCATATTTGGCTCTACTGAACACAACCTTTGCAAAAAGTTTTCCAAACTTATGCAATGGAAGTTTGAAATGAGTAGTATGAGTTAGCTGAAGTATTTCTTAGGACTTCAAGTGAAGCAATCTGAAGATGGAATTTTCATCTCTCAGGCAAAGTTCACCAAGGAGCTTCTCAAGAAATTCAGAATGGAGAGCGCAACCTCTATGAGGACTCCAATGGGTTCAACCGTGTCTCTGGACAAGGATGAGAAAGGGAAACCTTTTGATGAAACCAAGTACATAAGCATAATTGGATCATTGCTCTACCTGACTGCCAGTAGACCAAATATAATGTTTGCAATATGTATCTGTGTTAGATATCAGGTGAACACTAAGGAATCTCATTACGTCGCTGCAAAGCAGATTTTAAGATATCTTAATGGTACACCCAATCTTGGTTTATGGTACCCAAGAAGTAATGATGTCGAGCTAATTGGCTTTTCAGATACTGATTTTGCAAGAAACAGGGACGATAGGAAAAGCACTTCTGGCACGTGTCAATTTCTCAAAAGATGGCTTATCTCTTGGAGCAATAAGAAGCAAAATTGTGTGGCAACATCTACTGTCGAGTCAAAGTATATCTCTATGGGTAGTTGCTGCGCACAACTTTTTTGGAAAAGGAATCAACTTGAAGACTATAATTTGAAGTTCATATAAATTCCAATGTATTGCGACTCTTCCAACACAATAGTTATCTCCAACAATCCAGTCTCCCACAGCCGAACCAGGAACATTAAAGTACGCTACTATTTCATCTGGGAGCATGTGGAGAATAAGGACATAGCCCTCAGCTATGTCCCGACGGACAAGCAGGTGGTTGATATTTTCACGAAGCCAATGGACGAGGCCAAGTTCTCCTTTTTCAAGATAGAACTTGGCATGCTCAACATGGGATCCTGAAGTGATCATATCTGAAGTCAAGGACAAATTTAAAGAAGATCTTGTATTTCTCGGAAAATTGTGTGGATTTCTCAAAAACAAGTTTGATTTCTCGAGAAATATCTGATTTATCGAGAAATAGACTGGATTTCTTGAAAGCCTCTACATTTCTCAAGAAAAGAATTATGGACATCTCGGAACATTATTTCTATTTCTCGAGAAATGGCTTATGGATTTCTCGAGAGGCATCATTTTTCTCGAGAAATGCCCTAATTCGACAGGACAAATTTTTGCAGAATTTGAACCGCCATTCCAGGTACGCCTCTCTTATTTCTTCGAAATTTTCGATTTTATATAAATAGATAAGTCCATAGAATTCCAAATCCACAAATTCGAATAGCCTCTCCCGAGAAAAACTTTTCAGTTCTGCCAAAGCGTTCAGCCGTCTCTCTTGCAAAATCCACCGCCTCTTCTTCAGCAAATCAAAAATTTCTCATTCTCTGCAATCGATGGCTCCATCTTCCAAGATCGGTGTGGGCAGTGAATTCGTTCGCGCAGGCATAGAGAAAATTTCAGACGACTTCAGGAATGTTTTGCTACTTCTGGAATCTGTCGGCCTCACCTTCATCCTGGAACATCCCTGTAAGGTGTTGTTACCTGAAGTTGAGGAGTTTTTCAGAAATTCCAAGGTCAAGAGGTCTGGGAAGTTGTTGAAAACTTTAGTCAGAGGTATGAAGATCAAAGTCAAGCCATCTTCATTGACAGAGTTCCATAGACTTCCGTCAGTTGAAGAGGAAGATTATCTGGAAGAAGATGACAACTCAAGAACATTTTCCTTTTGTGGTCTTCCTCAGTTTACGACTAATATTAGAAGGCAACATATGACAGATGAAAGTAAACTTTTGGCTGACATTCTAGGCATGGTTCTTCTTTGCAAAACAAGGTCTATTGGATATATTTCTTCAGATTTCTTCAATATGATGACTATTGTGGTATGTCGAAAGAGATTCCAATGGGGATACATGTTGTTTGAAAGGATCAAGGAGAGTCTGAAGGCACCAAATTTCGGAAGAATTGTTTCTCTATACTTGAATCAAGCTCACCCTGAGGTCTTTGACTTGTTCAAAGGTGTGTCGATACACCACCTAAAGAAGGTCACCATCTCAATTATCAGTAGATAGGAAATTAGAATCCCAAGGCCAAGCCCCTATAGTGCCAAGGATAGTAGATGATGAGGATAGGACCCCATCTCCTCACACTAATTCAGTTGGCACATCTGCTGCAGGTGCTGAGGGGGACCTGCTCCGTCAATTCATGAAGAAGTTCAGATGCTAAAATACCAGAAACAGAGATATTGTCAGATGCTCCTACAGAACAGATTTTAGAGGAAGTTGTTACTGATGTTTTGGCAGTGGAAGAGGAAAATCAAGCCAAGTCTGATGATGAGAAGAGCACCTCATCACATGATGGTGGCTCAGGTATGAATGTTGATTCTTCCTCTGATCAAGAAAACCTTGATGACACTCAAATGGATGTTACTGCAGCTGATATTGATAGATTGGTAGAAATCTCAAATCAGATGATCCCCTGCTCTTCACTCCTGAAAAAGTCTCCTGAAAAGACTTCTGAAAAGATTCCTAAAGAGATTCATAAAGAGACTCATGCAGAAACTCTAGAAAATTCTCAGCCCTAGGAACATATTGAGGGGGAGAATTTTGATTTGCTTTCTAAGGAAGAAATTATCCTAGAACTAGTAGAACCTCCATTTATAAATTTAGATTAATCTATACCTACCATTATTGGTGAGGAAGAGGATATTATGACTTCTACCCAAAGAGGGAGAAGTACAGTTGTGTAAATGTTTGCTTTAGGATTGAGAGTAACCTATAGGGGGGTGAATAGGTCCAATTTTAACCTTGGATTCCCTTTTTTAATTCTGAGATATACTTTCTTTTTGTTAATTATCTCAGTCAGATAAAACAAGATAATCTTATCAGTAATTTAAAGAAAAACTATCAAAACACAGTAATCACAGCACAATACACACAGTTTTATAGTGGTTCCCCAATTTATGGATACATTCACTTTCGCCCTCTGCCTATCTAGCAATAAACTAGATTCGGCCAAACTCCTTTCTTTACTCAAATCCTCAGATCTTATAGCTCAGAGTCCAGATGGCTCCTATAACTCAGACTATACAAGTCTTACCACTCAAATCACCAAGATCCTACACCTCGAGTTCTTCCCAAGAACTCTACCTCAGAATGTATCCATACTCCTACTCCTCAGGCAAAACATGCCCTACAACTCAGAGAAATACCCAGTTCTCCTACCTCAGGCAATCCCTTCCCTACCTCAGCCTTTATAACACAGGCTTACAACTCAAATAAAATGCTTCCGCTACACTCAGATCTACAGGTAGATCTTACAAAATTAATGATGGTGAAAAGAATGAACCTGAATTAGTCACCCAAAAAGAGATAAAACGGGTGACTGACTGGTTGTAGAAGATTTGATCTGTCCCTTCTTAGCTTTTCAAAGCTTCTTGAAGTTGAAATTAGGGTAGATCTAGGCTGGAGAATGTTGAAGATGATTCTTGATCAGGCTACTCTCCGCCTTCTGAATTATAGTTGATGCTTCTTAGATCTGGCTTCACCAAATTATTCTTATTACTTTTTCTAAAGAGTTGATCACTTTAAATAGGCTCTGTCAGGAGTAACCGGCTTATCCGATTAATAACTGACATCTGACCATTCTGACATTTGTCAATACCTCTGGCTTGATTTCTGTACTTAGGAAATAATTATGCTTGAAGTGTTGAAACTTGATTGTTGGATGTGTCAACACTAGTCCTGGGTGTCGAAACTACTCTTGTAGTGAAGTCGACATACGTCTAAATGTGTTGACACAACCTCCACCTTGTCTCGACACAGTTGATGTAGAATGTGTCGACACAAGTTCTGAGTGTCGACATAGTTGTCTTCAGTCTTGACACTGCTTGTATAAAGTGTGTCGACACTAGTCCTAAGTGTCAACACGGTTTCTTCCTTGTATCATAGTGTCAACCCAAGTACTGGGTGTTGACACAAGTTCTCTTTGACTCAGCACTTCTAGTTTAAGTGTGTCGACACTAGTCCTGAGTGTCGACACAACTTTCTCTTTGTCTCCCCGCATTATTGACAAAAATGTCGACACTGGTCTAGTGTCTCGACGCTTTTGTACTTAGCTTTATTTGCATGCACACATGAACTTAACATTCATTAAATACAACTATGTGTATATCATTGAGCTGAAAGGACTTCTTCAAATCAAGTACATTGTTACCAATGTATCCAACAATCTCCCCCTATTTAGAGAAGTCATGACCCAATTCAATGATATGCAACATGATACCAAAATATAATGATAAAGACATTATGAGTACAGTACAGTTCAATATGTGAAATACCATAGATAAAAACACATATTTAAAATCAATAATGCTGATAAGAAAATAAGGCAAACAATTGCAATCCTAATTAATGGCACATGAAATATTGAGTAAACCAAAATTTTCATTAATTGTTTATCATAAGGTTTACTGCTACAAGCTTTGGTTACACAATGTATACAGAGGTAGATATTACAAAAATTAGAATTCCTAAGGACCCCGAGGGTCTTTGATGACAATGCCCATTCCAGATTAGACTGTGGCTTTTACTTCAGGTCCCTTGTCATCATCAACCTTCTTTCCTTTGTCATCCTTAGCTTTAGCCTTTGCAATTGCTTCTTATTTCAGCCTTTGTCTTTCAAAATAATGATAAGGTTTTGGGAAATATTTACTGGGCTCAACTGACTTAGCAGGAATCTTTCCTTTCTTCAAATCATATCTGAACTTCTGGATAACTTATTGCTGCTTAAGATGTTTGTCCCATTCTTGTTCATTGTACCATTTGCCCCTATCCATCATATTTGCATCTGAAGACTTCCATGCAGTGAGAATTATAGATCTAGAGGTTGGACTCCACTGCTCAAACTCTGGTTTAGCCTCAACTTGTTCTCTAAACATTTTCTTTGATAGCTGAGCCTCTACTTCCTTAGCAGTATAAAACTTGTCCACTTTCTCAAAGATTATATTCTAATCTAACCCCTGTACATGTGTTGGACAGTTGCTTGGATAGACTCAAATGTAGCTTGTGTTGTAGGATTGTATATAGTTTGCTCAGCAGCATGAGTTCTAGTAGCATGAGGTATTTCAAGTTGAGTTGGTTGATAATTAGACTCAACAGTGTGATCCCCATCATACCATAGGGGAGGATAGACTAAAGTGTCTCTGATATTATTTGATATCCAAGTAGCATGTTAAAAACCAGCCCTTATCATTACCCTCTCCCCCTTTATGACTTCTCTTTCAATATGGTCCCTCAAATCATTTTTGTGAAACCTTACTTGACCATTCAGATAATTGATTCCTGATGTTACAGTGTTCTTAACTCTCAGTAAATTACTGTCCAAACTTTTGTCAAAAGCCTTGATGTCCTTAAGTAGAGAATCTGAATGATCTGTCAGTTCGGTTTCTATATCTTTGGCAATTGAATCAAGTTTGGTCTCCAAAGCAATGGTTTGTCTCTTTATTTCTCCCAAGGTTGTATCATGCATAACTATCATATTTTCATTTAGTCTTGTCTAATTTTCTATGACACATGTTTGCTTGTGAGCTATGTCATTTTCCACTTTGTGTGCTTCTGATTGCTATTTAGCAATGTATACTACAACATGTGCACCTTTCTCAAAGAAATCAGTCATATCTTTCTTTAATAAGTTTACTTCAAATCTTATTGACTTTATGTCTTGTGGAAGCTGAAATTGCAACTCCTTGTTGCTTTCATCCACATACTTTTCTAGGTCTTGCTTTTGTTTATCAAGCATTATCTGTAGTTGAACTAGCATGGAGCTAAAATCCATTGCAGGAGCTGATTGTGGTTCAGATTGGAGATACTTCTTGTAACTCTTACTTCCTTTTCTTAATCAAATAGTTTCCTTTTCTTAAGCTGTGAAGCTTCCTCTTCCTCAGAATCTGATGATCTGACCATCTTAATAAAGTTTTGCTATTATGTACCTTCAGTATTTGTATTAAGACTTTCCAAGGTAACATCTGCATGCTGAATCTCAGCATCAAGAATCTCAATCTGGGAATTTTCAGCTATCTCCCCCTGGATGTTAGATACTTTAGACAAAAGAATTTCTTCTTCAGTCTCTTTTGGGTTTTCTTCCTCCATCTCTTTCTCAGACATTTCTTGTTCAGGATCTTTCGATTTTTCTAGTTCCTGTACAACATCCATTATTATAGTAGTAGCTGTATCCATTGGCAATTCATAGAGTTTCTCCCCCTCAATTGTTTCTTTTTCTAGAATGTTCTCCCCCTGCACCTGTACACTAGTTCCATGTGAGATCCTTGGAGATCTTCTTTGTTCTTCCTCAACATCCTTATCTGAACTGAAATTCACCTCTTTTTCAGAATCACTAGTGGATTAAACTTCCTCTACCACAGATTTTTTTGCCTTTTACCTCCTTTGTCTTCTTAGGTTCTGGTGTATCTTTAGACAAGACTCTGTCCCATCTAGACAGAATTCTCAGGTCCACTCTTCTCATATGATTTATCTTAGATCCATTCTTCTAATTGATACTATCTGGAATTACCTTTACTAGATACAGACTAACTATTCTGCCCTTATTGGGCTTCTGAATCCCTTCTAAAATCTTATCGAATACTACCCTATTCCATTCAGTCTTAATTCTAAAGATAATCTTTGTCATCAGGCTAAACATAAATGTGGAAATCCTATCATGTGCTCCAGTATTGCAGAGGAGAACCTTTCCAACTATTTCAGATAAAAATTTTCCCTGGGAATTCATTCCCTTCCTTTTTAAGGAACTGCCAAGCCAAGTGATTGGAGCTAGTCCACACCATTCTAAGGCCTCATCAGTCTTGCTCGAATCCAGTTCATCTTTCTGTGCAGTTCTTAGAATCTGAAAGACTTTAGCCAGTCTTTTGATTGTGACCTTTACTCTTGCTCCATTAACACTGGATTTGATCTTGCCTGATTTAGGGTTTAGTGAGGTATTGGAATAGAATTCGGACACCTCTCTCTTCCATATCTTGGTTGGTTCTGAAATTAGATACTCAATACCTGCCTCATTGACAAGGTCAATCACATTCTTTATTTCTTCTGGAGTGGAGACGAAGGCATTTCACACCAGTTCGTAACCCTCATTGATGTTATCGTCCATCTTTGATACCATAGAAATCGAGACTAAGGATTTCTAGGTCTCAACACTTTGAGAACATTCGCTCAAGTTTTCTGTTAAGTGAAAGTCTTTAATTTCAAGGATAGATAAATCACCTAGAGGGGGGTGAATAGGTTATTGATCTCTTTATTAGCTCTTTCTTTTTCTTTTAGTTTGTTGCTTGAGTGGTTGGTTAATTTCTGCTTTCAAGATGATTTACCCTGCACAAAGAAAAAAACACAGCAAAACACATAGATATTTATAGTGGTTCCCAAACTGAGTGTATCGACTTTCCCTCTCACCTATCCAACTGTCTTATTGGACTAGGCACTTCTCCAAAATTCTCCAAAGAGATTACACCTCAGGCCCTCAGCCGTACACCCAGGTTCTCTTCAGAACCCTACCTCAGAACCACAAAGGTTCCTACCTCAGAGCCCTGCAGTGCTCCTACAACTCAATGGTCCTCAAACCACCTACCTCAGCCTTATCTTTAAGGACTACAACTCAGGCTTTTCAGCCCTAGAATTTCAAGCACAAGGCCCTACTCTCAGAGTGCTGCAGCACTCCTACAGCTCAGATCTAGAAGGATCCTACAAGATAGAAATGGGTTGATGAGGTTCTTGATTGAATATAGGAGGAATTCCTCTGTAACAATCAGCCTTGGGTGAGTTAAACTCAGCCCCCCCCCCCACTATGACACCAGGAAGGTTTTCTTGTGTCAACTTTACTAGACAAAGTGCACCTTAGTCCCGCCTACTTCACAACAATAAGTTTTTCCACTTGAGCTGGAAGAGACTTGCAGAATACTATTCTGCTACTTTCTGAGCTGACCCAAAGGTTCAGCTCTCTCTTCTTCAAAATAATAATGATGTAGAAGCTTTGACTTATGCTGGAAGCAACTAGCAGATCAGCTTCTCTACTCTTTTCTGAACTGAGCCCACTGCTCAACTTTAACTTCTTCTTCACAACTCCTCAAGATAATTTCTTTAGAATGTATTGGCCGGATCTGTGAAGCTTCTACAGCAAGGGTTGGCCCTTGCTGCTATCTCTTTCTCAGAGAATTACCCTGAGCTTGCTAGCTGATGCAGATGAAGATGGCACAAGCAATCTTGCTGTTGATGATGTTGTTCTCAACAGCTAACTTGCTCTTTGTCTTTCTGACTTGAGCTTCTTGTTCTTTAGCTCCACAACAATGGCGGAGAAGAAGAACTACTGTCACGGTTATATCCTTCTGTAAGGAGCATTTCCTTTTATTTATTAAGACCCAACGACTTTTTTAATAGTGAGTCCCACACTTTTAATGATGGCTGCATTTTTCTTTAATGCCAACTATCATACAGTATGTCTGCGGCAACATTTGTCACATACTGTAGCCATCCCACTACTTATTTGAAATATGTTGACTTGTTGACTTACTGACATCACTACCTGTGGACTTAACCAAAATTTAAGCAATATTAGTATAGGAGTTAAGTGAGTAAGCATCACTCAACGCCAAAACACTTTGACAGATTTACTGTCTCTTGGCGTTGAGTGAGTAACCTTCACTCAACGCCAACCTACTTAGAATACAAATCTATTTTTAGGCGTTGAGAGCGTTGAGTGAACATCCCTCACTCAACTCCATCTACCTTAGCCATATTCCTGCTTCTTCAACAACTTTAAGTGTTGGGAGCATTGAGTGAGCATGCCTCACTCAACTCTATTTGCTTTAACTCATTTCTGCATAAAGGCGTTTAGAGCATTGAGTGTTTCTTCATCACTTAACGCTTTTTGTCTTAGCCAATTTTCTTTGTTTAAAACCACTGGGCTTAGACTGTCTTACTTTGAACTGAGTTCGACAAATAGTGAACTGAACTTGACGAACTTTGAACTCAGTTTGACGAATTCTCAACTGAGCTCGACGAACTCAGAATCTCAAGCTCTGAACATAGCTCGACGAAAGGTGAGCTGAGCTCGACGAACTCTGAACTCAGTTCGATGAATTCTGAACTTAGTTCAACCAGTTCAACTTACAGCCTTTTTGCTGAATAGCGTTGAGTGTGTCTTCATCACTCAACACCAAAACACTTAGCCATATTTCTCTATAGTAGCATGGTGTTGAGTGAGTTGATTTCACTCAATGTTTGTGGACTTGACCACATTTCAGCTCATTCTAACTTAGACTATTACTGCTTTAGCCTGTCTTACAGCATTTTGCTATATGGCGTTGAGTGAGTAGACTTCACTCAACGCCTGTGGACTTAGTCATTTTCTCAGCTTGCCACTATATGGTATTGACTGTATAGGCTTCACTAAGCGCTATAAGTCATCTAGCGTGTAGTGATTTAGCTTCACTCAACGCCTGTGGACTTAGACAGATTTCTGTCAACCCACACTATAGGTAAGTGTTTACCTAACTTAGCAACTTAGGCTACCTGTCCCATCATTGCTTATCAGGACAATCTGCAATCATTAATCTTGAACACAAGCCAGATCATAACATCTATATATATTGTTTTATTGGTCCTTCTTCAAATTCAGGACATTAAAATCAATGGACCCAACAGTAAGCATAGTCGACAACTCCTTGCACCACATATTTATAGTAACTGAATATTGAAGACGAGAAGGTGCACTGCTTTTATACTTTTCTGAAAATTCGAGAAATTTTTGGTGTCGACACTGAAAACCTACTCAGTTGAGATGTGTCGACTTAAGTCGATACAAGGTTCATGTCTCTCGACACAGCCCTCAGGGTCTCGACACACACTGGGGTGTCTCGACACAATTCTTAGACTTAGATAAAATTTGTGTTCTGACTATAATTTCTTGACTTTATATCAAGTGTTTCTTACTTGTTTAGATTTATTGACATGGTTAGGTGTCTTTTATAGTTACTAATAGAAAATGTTTACTCAATATTCAACATACCTAGTTCAAATTTAAAGTAATTGAACTTGCTTTCATCTAGGGGTTTTGTAAAGATGTCAGCAACTTGTCTTTCTGTTGGAGTATACTGTAAGCTAATATTCTCTTTTTCAACATTCTCTCTAAGAAAGTGATATATAATGGGTGGTGTTAAAGGCACACCATTTTTGGCTATGTGCACACCCATCAAAAATATAATCCTTAATAATTTAGAATTTCTAAACCCCACCCAACTAAAGCCGAAGCAGCCTGCCTCCCCCTTCTCGATACGCGCTTTTTGAACTGCGTCTTCTACGTTCATTTTCAGGAGAAGTGTTCAACATGAAAGTTGTAGATCTCGACGATATCTATAACTTTTATGTTGAACACTTTTTGATTTAAAGACGTTTAGGCCCCCGATTTGGCCCCCGAAAAAATCACGCAGAACATTAAATGTTCCGCATGATTTTTTTCGGGGGCCAAATCGGGGGGCCTAAACGGCTTTAAATCAAAAAATGTTCAACATGAAAGTTGTAGATATCGTCGAGATATACAACTTTCATGTTGAACACTTCTCCTGAAAATGAACGTAGAAGACGCAGTTCAAAAAGGCGCATATTTCATTTAAAAAAAACTATGCAATCACGGCAACATCATCCTCCCCACAACTCTTGTGGACATGTACTGCAGATGCGGGTGCGTTGAAGCAGCTTTGGAGGTGTTTCGCCGGATTTTGAGCAAAGACATCGTGCTTTGGAACGTGATGATCGGAGGACTCGCGATGCATGGCCATGACCGTCTTGCCGTCGATCTGTTTGCTCTGATGAAGGAGACGACAATGGCATCCAACGAGTTCACATACATTGCAGCTATGTTTGCTCAGACTGTGCACATAGTATTGGTGTGCACAAAGCCGAAGATGGTGTGCACATAAAATTTCAATGGGTGCACATAGTATTGGTGTGCACAAAGCCGAAGATGGTGTGCTTTTAACACCACCCTATATAATTTCTATATGTTTAGTTCCACTGTGTGAAATAGGATTATTAGCAATAGAAATTGCACTAATAGAATCACGGAACATAACAAATTTACTTAGTTATACATTGTAGTCCAGTAGTTTATGCTGAATCCATAGCAACTGTGCACAGCAGCTTCCAGTAGATATGTACTCAGATTCTGCTGTAGAAATTGCAACACTTGTTTGCTTCTTGCTACTCCAACTTATGAGTCTTTTTCCTAGAAACAGACAAGCTCCAAAAGTACTCTTTCTGTCTTCTTTACACCCTGCAAAATCAACATCTGTGTACCCCGTGAGTTCAAAATCACTATCCCTAGGATACCAAAGCCCAAGATTGGGTGTGCTCTTAAGAAATCTCAATATTCTCTTTACAGCAGTATAATGAGACTCTTTGGGGCATGCTTGGTACCTAGCATAAACACATGTTGAGAACATAATATTTGGCCTACAGACAGTCAAATAGAGGAGTGATTGATAACTTCCCAAAAGAAGTTATCTATTTCCGTATTTTTATGTTATATTTGTGATAATTGAAAAGAAAAGGTCGTATATTAGTATAGATATCCATAAATGCATAATTATTATACTTATGACTGATTATGCTACTTTGCCGATGTTTTCCCTAGTAGAAATGTTGAAGAAATCGAGCTAGAAAAACAAGCAATGGAATTACAGTTTGGCGGTGCAGTTGTTACAGAAAATTTGACGCAGTTGTTATAACAAGTGCTGGGCGGATTGAAGCTGTGACTTCCGATTTTGTTGGCCGAAATAGGGCAGATCAAGCTAATCATCAGCGGTTCATCTTTAATTAGATGATCGGAGGGCTATTAGTGGGGCACGAAAATCATAAGAGGGGTAGAGGTTCATAAGGCTATCATCTTTTTATCTTGGGAGGCAAGAAAGCGGCTAGGGTTTTGGAGGAGCTCGGAGAGAAGAAGAAGCTTGGAACCAGATTTCCACCATCATTTTCCTGCAGCTTAGGTTCTCTCTTAATCATGTCTAGTAAGGGTTATTTTGTTTTGTTCTCCCTTTTTTCTATGAACTAATTATATAAGTCTTGTATGTGAGAGTACCTTGTGATGTGGTGATGTTTTGATATTAACTTTGCTTTTATGAATGTTTGAAATCTATTCTTCTTGAATCTATATTTATTTCATGGAATGTTTGGTATTGTGTTCGTCTTCTGAATGGTGTAACAAGATTCGAGAGAGGAGTTGCATTGTTTAGGGTTGAATCATCTATTTTGTACGGCGAGATTCGAGAGAGGAGTCGTACATATCCTTAACCAAATTTCCACTATCGTACCACGTCGCGAGATTCGAGAGAGGAGCGGCGGGAGTGCAATATAGATTGCGAGATAGTGTTGGGAAGAAAGAGATTTCATTCTTCACTAGCGGCCTTGATTGCGTGGGTATGTTATTCTCAAGTCACTTAAGTTAGAGATAACTAAGGGATTTAGGATAAACGGGTTTTGGAGATCGAGAGATAAAGAAATCCATCTTCAATCATCGCAGGATAGCAATTAAACATTCATGAGAGTTTGCCTTAAGACTCATCACCACATACAAGGGAAATCACATACGAGGCTATTCCTCCAATTTGGTAAAAGCCAATTTTAAGTATTCGCTTCAGTTTTAAGAGATTTCATAGTTAGTTTTTATTTCATTAACAAAAATTACTCTGTCTAAATTGCTTGAATTTAAAGAAAGGATAGCGCTAGTAATTGCAAGCACTAAAGTCTTAACTTCCTTGAGGGAACGATCTTAACTCATCATTTTATTACTTGATTCAGCACGTACTCTTGCGTTATTTTATATATGCGTTTTGGCGTATCAATTTCTGGCGCTGTTGCCGGGGAAGGGACGGATTCAGTGTGTATTTCTTGCAATATTAGCAAGATCTGAATATTTAGAGATCAAGTGTTTGTTTGTTCGTTTTCAATTTATAAATTTTGGTTCGGTGTATGTCCAGATATAGGCAAGTTGAATTATTGCCTTTAAACTCTGAAATCGAGCGATCTTGTAGACAGAACCGAAGAGACGTTAGAAGACGTAACATTATTCATCTTGCGATGGATAATAACGCGCATGATAATGCTAATCATAATGATGGTCATGTGGATCAAAATGGCCAACCTGCGGCCCCACGAATGACTTGTCATGATTATAACACACCTCTACGAGGAGGTTTGCATTTCAGCATTGCTCGTCCAGCAATTGCTGCTAATAATTTTAAGATGGATCCTCTAATTATGCAACAAATGCAAAATAACAAGTTTGGAGGGTTTAATCATGAAGACGTAAATTCTCATTTGAGAAACTTCCTAGCAATTTGCGATATGTTTAAATTCAATGGAGCATCTGAAGATGCGATAATGTTAAGATTATTTCCATTCTCTTTAGAAGGGAGGGCGAAGGATTGGTTGGAGTCGTTGCCTAATGATTCGATTACGACATGGGAGCAGTTGGTAGAAATTTTTTTAAACAAATACTTCCCACCATCTAAGACTGCAAAACTTATTAGAGATATAACCACATTTACACAAAATAGCGGGGAGACTCTCTACGACGCTTGGGACTGTTTTAAGGAGCTGTTAAGGAAATGTCTGCATCATGGGTTAGCCCAACATCAACAAGTATCTACTTTTTATAATGGGCTACAGACGGCAACTATGATATTAATTGACGGAGCGGCAGGGGGTTCTTTGATGAAGAAATATCCCGAGGATGCATATTCTATACTAGAAGATCTAACATCAAATAATTACCAATCGTATGAGAGACAAGGAAATAGCAACCCCGTTGGACTTCATCAAGTGGACCAATTCACATCCTTGGCCGCCCAAATGGCCGCGCAGTTTAGCTTGATTAACAAAAGATTAGATTCACTATCAATCACTACATCTAATGCCCCGCTTACGGTTGAACAATTAAATCAAACTACTAAAGAAGCAAAGTATGTGGGTGGGCCACAAAGGCAATTTCCACCGGGATTTGCAAATCATTACCACCCCGAGTGGCGTAATCATCCGAACTTCTCATGGAAGACTAATCAAGGGATGAATCAACCGGGGGACTTTAACCAAAATCCGAACCCACCTCCAAATAATGCTTCACCTCAACAAGTAAATCCTAGGAGAATGACAGACGAAATCATCTTAGGATTATTTCAGAAACAGGACTCTAAAATGGTAGGAATAGAATCTTCCCTAAGGTCTTTAGAGACAACGTTAGGCCAACTGGCAAACTCACTAAGCCAAAGACCAATAGGATCTCTACCTTCCGACACCACACCTAACCCTATTCGAGATAACCATAATGACCATTGCAACGTTATAGCTTTAAGGAGTGGAGTAGAGATAGCAAGCGGTGACGGGTTGTTGGAAAGAGTAAGAGAGGAAGAGAAGAACGAGAGGGATGATAGGCCACCAGAATTAGAAAAGGAAAACTCTAGTGGAAGTAAGGAACCGGAGGAAAATCAAACTAATAATCCAAAAGTCAAAAAGAAAGACATCGTTTACCCTCCACCGCCCTTTCCGTCCAGGCTCGTTAAAAATAAGCTCGAAATGCAATTTCAAAAATTTATGGAAATGTTTAAGAAGTTGACTATAAACATCCCCTTTGCGGAGGCACTTGAGCAAATGCCCAGCTATGTCAAGTTTATGAAGGACATTTTGTCTAAGAAGAGAAGATTTGCCGATAAGGAGATAGTGGCATTAACCGAAGAGTGCAGCGCGATTCTACAAAACAAGTTACCTAAAAAACTGAAGGATCCCGGTAGTTTTACAATTCCATGTTCGATTGGAATGACATTTTCCGGAAGAGCGTTGTGCGACTTGGGAGCCAGCATCAACTTGATGCCGTTATCTATTTACACCAGATTAGGCATCGGGGAGATTACACCATCATCTCTTACACTCCAATTGGCGGATAGATCTTTGGCATTCCCTAAGGGAATAGTAGAAGACGTACTAGTGAAGGTAGAAAATTTTATATTCCCAGCTGACTTTGTCGTGCTAGACATGGACGAAGATGAGGAGGTGCCTATTATTTTAGGATGACCTTTCCTAGCTACAGGGCGCACCCTCATCGATGTCCACAAAGGTGAATTAACAATGCGAGTCAACGACGAGGAAGTCACGTTTAATGTCCTTAAAGCGATGAAATTTCCTAATGATAACGAGGAGTGTTACGCAATAGAAGAAGTTTTTGTGCAACCAAGGTTGATACATGAGGGCGATGATTTTGAATAAGAGTTGCTGAACATGCTGCCTAATGAAGAAGGAGAGGAAGACTTAGAAATAGAAGTAGTCAACACATTAAACTCCTATGGCAAGTTACCAATCACTAGGAACTTTGACATTATAAATAGAACCAGCGAGCCTACATTGATGAAACCTTCCATTCTTGAACCACCAACCTTAGATTTAAAACCTCTACCCTTATATTTGAAATATGTCTATCTTGGGAAAGATAACACCTTACCGGTAATCATTGATGCATCATTGGAGAGGGAGAATGAACTACAGCTGCTGGAAGTCTTGAGAGAGTTTAAAGGTGCCATCGGATGGACTCTAGCTGATATCAAGGGAATCAGCCCGTCCATTTGTATGCATAAAATCTTATTGGAAGATGAGGAAAAAGGATCAATAGAGCATCAACGTCGGCTTAATCCGCCAATGAAGGAAGTGGTGATGAAAGAAATAATAAAGTGGCTCGACGCAGGCATCATTTACCCTATCTCAGATAGCAAGTGGGTGAGCCCAGTGCAATGTGTACCCAAGAAGGGTGGGATGACTATTGCTAAAAATGAGAATAATGAAATCATCCCTACGAGGGCTGTCACAGGGTGGAGAATATGTATGGACTATAGGCGATTGAACAAAATGACTAGGAAGGATCATTTCCCGCTTCCATTCATCGACCAAGTCCTAGATAGGTTGGCGTGTAGTGAGTACTTTTGTTTCCTAGATGGATATTCGGGGTACAATCAGATCATGGTTGCACCCGAAGATCAAGAAAAAATGACTTTTACATGTCCATTTGGAACTTTCGCATTCCGAAGAATGCCCTTCGGGTTATGCAATGCACCCGCGACCTTCCAACGATGTATTATCGCTCTCCTTGCTGAGTTAATGGAAGAGGGGGTTGAAATTTTCATGGACGATTTTTCTGTATTTGGTCAATCATTTAATGCATGTCTGAGAGTATTAAGCAAAGTTCTAAGAAGGTGTATTGAAACCAATTTAGTTTTGAACTGGGAAAAGTGCCATTTCATGGTACGAGAAGGAATTGTCTTAGGCCATAAGGTGTCTAGTAAGGGGTTGGAAGTTGACCGAGCGAAGGTGGAGGTTATAGAAAAACTTGTGCCATCGATGAATGTCAAGGGCATTCGAAGCTTCTTAGGACATGCCGGTTTTTACCGACGGTTCATAAGAGACTTCTCAAAGATAACTAAGTCGTTATGTCATTTGCTCGAAAAGGACACCGTCTTTGTGTTCGACGATAAGTGTTTAGAGGCTTTTGAAACATTGAAGAAAAGCTTAGTTTCTGCACCTATTGTTAGAGCACCGGATTGGGCATCATCCTTTATTCTCATGTGCGACGCAAGCAATTATGTGGTAGGTGTCGTGTTAGGACAAATCCACGATAAGATCTTTCATGTAATTTACTATGCAAGTAAAACCCTTATAAATGCTCAAATAAATTATACTACCACAGAGAAGGAACTCCTTGCTGTGGTTTTTACATTTGAGAAGTTTCGATCATATTTAATACATTCTAAGGTTGTAGTCTACACGGACCACGCTGCGATACGATATCTAGTGGACAAAAAGGAGGCAAAACCTAGACTTATCAGGTGGGTTCTGCTCCTCCAGGAGTTTGATTTTGAGATCAAGGATCGTAGGGGGGCAGAAAACCCGATAGCCGACCACTTATCGAGATTAGAGAATGGATGTGAGAAAGACGTGCATCTTGAGATTAGAGAGAGTTTCCCGGATGAGAGTTTATTTGCGATCAAGGAAGAAAGCGTCCCCTGGTATGCTGATTTTGTTAACTATATAGTTAGCAAGGTTTTCTCACCGGATTTTAGCTCACAACAAAGGAAGTGATTCCTTCATCAGGTGAAGTATTACCTATGGGATGAACCGTATCTCTTTAAAATTTGCACTGATCAAATTATTCGTAGATGTGTGCTCGAGGTGGAAGTTCACAGTATCCTAGAAAGGTGTCATGCCTCGCCCTATGGAGGACACTTTAAGGGAGACCGAACGGCAATGAAGGTTTTAGAGTCAGGATTCTATTGGCCAACCTTATTAAAAGATTCTCATCATTTTATAAAACAGTGCGACCATTGTCAACGTGTTGGAAATCTCCAGCGGGGAGCGAGCATGCCCATGAATGGTATCCTTGAGGTAGAAGTCTTTGATGTCTGGGGGATTGATTTCATGGGCCCCTTCGTCAACTCCGAAGGAAATTTATACATTCTGCTAGCCGTAGACTATGTGTCAAAGTGGGTAGAGGCGATTGCCACACAGAGAAATGATGCCAAGGTGGTGCTAAAATTTCTGAAGGCTAACATCTTCACTAGATTTGGTACACCAAGGGCAATAATTAGTGATGGAGGTGCGCATTTTTGTAATCTACAATTTAAAACTCTATTAAGGAAATATGGTGTAACCCATAAAGTAGCCCTTGCCTACCATCCGCAAACCAACGGTTTAGCCGAGGTATCAAATCGTGAAATCAAGACCATTCTAGAGAAAACGGTGAATGCAACATGCAAAGATTGGTCCCAAAAGCTAAGTGATGCATTATGGGCTTATAGAACAGTATTCAAAACCCTGATAGGATTGACACCATACAAAATGATCTATGGAAAAGCGTGTCACCTACCGGTGGAGCTGGAACATAAGGCATATTGGGCGATAAAAAAATTAAACTTCGACTTCCAAGAGGCAGGCAATAAAAGGCTATTGCAATTGAATGAATTAGAAGAAATTCGGTCCAACGCATACGAAAGTGCCAAACTCTTTAAAGAGCGAACGAAAAAATGGCATGATGCGAGGTTAACGGTAAAAGAGTTCAAGACCGGGCAATTGGTATTGTTGTTTAACTCATGACTTAAATTATTCCCGGGAAAACTTAAATCAAGATGGTCAGGACCATTTATTGTGAAGAAGGTGCACCCATATGGGGTAATCACCATTGGTAACGAGAAAGATGGGTCCGAATTCAAGGTGAATGGTCAGAGGCTGAAGGAATATCATATTGATATGGAGCGTCGAGAGTCGACGGTCATGAGGTTTCAATGACAAAAGATGCAGAGGAACGTCCGGCCGGGATGTTGTAAACGAGGCGCTTGGTGGGAGGCAACCCATCGTATCATAATATATGTTTATATATAATAACAAATAAAAAAAATCTTTGTTGTTTTTGTTAGTGTTAAATTATTGGAGGGAGCAAGGCCATATAATCTTAGTTGTCTCCGCTCAATAATTTTTAGGAAGGAAAATGCTGGAAGAGTGAAAAAATCAGGACAAATCTGCAGAAATTAAAGTCAAAACTTCTTGCATGAAATAAACGGCAGATGTTACAACGCTCCGAAACATATGTATCGGGTGTTAAGTTTCTGTCTAGGAGCGGTTTAGCGGCGGTTCGACTGAACCGGTTCACGTGCCGGTCTGAAATTTAAGAAAAATCGATTTTGTATAAAATAGAAGGCAGTTGTTATAACGCCCAGAAAACATACGTTGCAGCTTTCGAGTTTCTGTCTCCTGGCCTTAGAATCGGCGCTGCGGCCGGTTTAGAGCCGGTCTGGCCGAACCGGGCGCGCAATTCATTATTACAGTGGTTCGGGTTTCTTTTAAGCCAAGTTAAATAATGATTTCGCATCATTATTTACATTAAAACCGGTTTATTATTCTTAAAACCTCTTAGCCCAACTAATTGAGTTTTTAAAACGATATATAATAATTAGAAAATAGAAAAGGGGGCTCATTCTCCCCCCAGCCGACACTTTAGGGCAACGAGAGGAGCGGCGAAATCGCTGCGTTTCACGATTGAGGCGGCGGCGGCCAATCTTTGCCTTGGTGGTTTCGGGCCAGGCTGCGCCAACGCTGAAATTTCTGGAAGTGCTAGGGCGGCAGCCAATCTTTGCTTCGGTAGTGTCGAGCCCGGCGCGGCGTTGCGAGTTGATCGGGAGCCTGTGCTGGGTGAGTTCTGAGAGAAGGGGCTCCAGAAATTTCTTGAAGGTAAACTCCTTAGCCCTAGAGCATGGTAGAATCATTCCCCAAGAAAAGAAATTTAGTTCTTCCGGTTTTCTGGTTAGGTTAAAAAGCATAGAGGAGTGAAGTAATCGGCAAGCAGCTTTGAGACGTCAACGCCAACGCTGGTTTCACCCCTCGCGTGATCGGATTTCTGGGAGTGTGTTGTGGGTAGCGGGCACATGTGCACCATCTGAATCAAACTCATTCCTGAAGATTTTTTGAGGTATAACTCTTAACCTTGCACTCATGAAAAGGAGCACTTGGTGGAAAATTTATATATATTTTTTCTTTCTCCTGTTCTGTGTATTGTGATTAGCTGGAATTATGTCATCTAAACGGAGATCTAGTAAGAAGAAGGGTAAGGAGGTTGTTAGAGAACAAACTGTAAAATTTTCGAGTGAGGCAGCGGAGTATTGGTTTCGCTCATTGAAAACGCTCCCTTTCATCTTTGAAAGAGGATTTAAAATGGAAAAGAGGGCGTGGAGTGTAGCTTATGCTGAGAGGATCAATGCACTCCAATGGGAGGCATTTTGCCATCCTAGGACTGAGGCTATTCTCCCCATGGTCTATGAATTTTATGCAAATGCTAAAAGCATAGAGGGAGAAGTAGTGACTGTTAGAGGGAAGGCGGTTGAGTTTTCTGCAGAGATGATTAGTGATATGTTTAATTTGGAGGATCATGGGTATGACGACTATGCTGAAATTCTTAATAAGGTATCTCTTTAGGAAATGACGGATAAAATGTGTTGCACACCGACACCAGAGTGGGCAAGTACGACACATAAAGTACTAAAGACATCTTGTCTAACTAGGGAAGCTAAGGTGTGGCTGCTGTTTATTAATGCTAGTATCATGCCCACTCGGCACCCGAACACTATTACATTGGATAAGGTAGCGTTGATCTACGGTATTATAAAGGGACTGTACTTTGATTTAGGAAAGATTATTACATTGCAACTTCGGCAGAAAATTAGAGAGGAAAAACCTAGGCAGCTATGGTTTCCAACCCTCATAACTGAGTTATGTCTGCAAGCTGGTGTGGAAAAGGATGAGGAGGACATGGTTACACCTGTAAAGCGACATATTACTAAAACGGTTGTCGAAGTCAATGTCAAGGTTGCTGTGGAAACACAGGGAAGGGGACGTAATTGGAGGATAGAGGGTGAAGCTCAAACTTCACGGGCACCAGGAGTGAAACCAATGCGAATTGATATTCCAACGGTCGATCATGGAGCTGATCCCGACCTTCTGATGGAGCATATTGAGTATATCAAAGCCTATCAGCGGTGTCAACATTTGTTTGCGAAGGAGCAGTTTGAATATATGCATGCTAACCAGCGAAAAATCATGGAGAAAAGGAAGATTCTGGTGTCTGAGCCGAAGTTTTGGATGATGGGGCAGTTCGACAATCAAGGCTACCTACTGACATCAGACCGGACGAGAATTGATCCACCAAAGGTTGCAGAAGATGATAAGGATGATGAGGATGCATACGATGATGAGGATGAAGACGAAGATGAGGATGAAGACGAAGATGAGGATGCGGAAGATGACGAGGACGTGGACGACGACAAGGAGGAGTAGGGATGCCCTTTACTCGTATTTGGGCTGATTGCATTTTGTTGCAGGTTATTTTTATTTTTATTTGGGCTATGTTATTGGTATGGACTATATTCTGTGATGCTTTCTTTTGTTTTGTGCATTTTGGATGAACAATACATGGAAATTATATACGTTGCGCTGAATGCTAATCGTGCATTTTGAAAACCATGCTTATGCTTTTGATAAATGATTATACTGAGTAGTGTGCTGTTAAATGCTCAGTTTTATTTTTATGCTCAGTTTTTTTTTACGATATGCAATATTTTCATGATGCCCAGTTTTATTGTTTTAATCTCATTACTTACTATCATGCTATAATTTTCATCCATGAATATACCTCTCATTTACACTTACATTTTAGTTCATCAATTGAATCGTAATGGGAAAAGTCGTGTAGAATGGGTTATTTCCAGGTGTTGTACAAACTTTAATCGTGCAGATCATTAGGACATGGGAAGTGAATCTCTATGCGTGCTGGTCCATTTTGGTCCTACTACAACATTGGTTAAGGTGTCTTTGTGTGCACGCCTATTTCAGGGAAGTTGTTTACATTTCATTTCATTTCCTTTGTAGACCTCTATGCTTCTTAGTAAAGCCTGGTTTATTATTTTCATATTTGAAATGTAACGTTGCTAGGGACTAGCAAGGTTTAAGTGTGGAGGTGGGGATTGACCCCTGCCAATTGGATGAATTATACTCCCTTGAAACACATATTGAATGATCTGCTTGTTTCATTTAATCAATAGGCTATTCTAGATATATTCAATTATCTTTAATTGGTATGGCTGAACAATTCAAAGAGTTCAATTAGTGAATTTGAAATTAGTAAGATTTTTTGTGATAAAGCTCACTTAAGCATTTTTGTTTTATGTGCACATTTTGTTTACTTCCAAGACAATCTTTGATATTGACCTCTATAAATAATGGGAGGGGCGAGCAAGAACTAAGTCAACGATGTAAGCCAAGACATGAGCTTAGGTAGTATGCCATTGTGATCTTTACTAGAATAGTTGAGCTTGAAAATTTTCATATACTTTATTCCATACATAAAATTCTTCATGTTCTACTAGTAGTACCTTAGTAAGTTAGCCAGTTATGGGTGTTTATTTTTTTTATAAACAAATGATTGAACTTCATAGTGATATGCGGCCTAAGTATAGACCCACATACATGGAATGATCCCAACTATGATGATGAAAAAAATATAGAGAAATTTATGTCATAGTGATATGCGGCCTGGGTATGTGAAAACGTACTTGGAATGATCCCAACTATGAGTAAAAAAAAGAGTAGAAAAATTGGTTGAACATCATAGTGATATGTGGCCCGGGCATGTGCGTTTGTACTTAGAATGATCCCTACCATGAATTCAATATCTTAAATAAAAAGTATATGTTGTTAGACCCCATAATTAGCGAATTACTCAGAGTACTAACTAGGGAATGACAATCTACTATCAAGGTTGAACCATAATTCCTAATCAAGCCAAGCTCTATCCTATTGCGCTACTTACTCATGAAGAGGCCGAATCGAACGCTTAGCATATTCTCCCCCTTTTCAATAATTGTAGAGGTTCAACGAGAAGTCTATAGTGGAGTTAAGTACCCCTTTTAAAGAACCGCACCACACTAAAAATCTTATTTGAACTCTATTTTCTATCTAACTAATGAATCTACAAATTTTGAGCTCTTAGCGATTTCTAAGCTTATCAATTAAGTAAAGTGAATTTCTTGATTAAGCCTTGATTAAGTTTTTTTACAAGAAGGATCATTTGAGTGAGAATCTTGATTGTATTTCTTCATCCAATCCATTGTTATGAACTATCCTTGCTAGGGACTAGCAAAAGTACAAGTGTGGAGGTGTGATAACTTCCCAAAAGAAGTTATCTATTTCCATATTTTTATGTTATATTTGTGATAATTGAAAAGAAAAGGTCGTATATTAGTATAGATATCCATAAATGCATAATTATTATACTTATGGCTGATTATGCTACTTTACCGATGTTTGCCCTAGTAGAAATGTTGAAGAAATCGAGCTAGAGAAACAAGCAATGAAATTACAGTTTGGCGGTGCAGTTGTTACAGAAAATCTGACGCAGTTGTTATAACAAGTGCTGGGCGGATTGAAGCTGCGACTTCCGATTTTGTTGGCCGAAATAGGGCGGATCAGGCTAATCATCAGCGGTTCATCTTTTATTAGATGATCGGAGGGCTATTAGTGGGGCACGAAAATCTTAAGAGGGGGAGAGGTTCATAAGGCTATCATCTTTTTATCTTGGGAGGCAAGAAAGCGGCTAGGGTTTTGGAGGAGCTTGGAGAGAAGAAGAAGCTTGGAACCAGATTTCCACCATCATTTTCCTGCAGCTTTGGTTCTCTCTTAATCATGTATAGTAAGGGTTATTTTGTTTTGTTCTCCCTTTTTTCTATGAACTAATTATATAAGTCTTGTATGTGATAGTACCTTGTGATGTGGTGATGTTTTGATATTAACTTTGCTTTTATGAATGTTTGAAATCTATTCTTCTTGAATCTATATTTATTTCATGGAATGTTTGGTATTGTGTTCGTCTTCTGAATGGTGTAACAAGATTCGAGAGAGGAGTTGCATTGTTTAGGGTTGAATCATCTATTTTGTACGGCGAGATTCGAGAGAGGAGTCGTACATATCCTTAACCAAATTTCCACTATCGTACCACGTCGCAAGATTCGAGAGAGGAGTGACGGGAGTGCAATATAGATTGTGAGATAGTGTTGGGAAGAAAGAGATTTCATTCTTCACTAAAGGCCTTGATTGCGTGGGTATGTTATTCTCAAGTTACTTAAGTTAGAGATAACTAAGGGATTTAGGATAAACGGGTTTTGGAGATCGAGAGATAAAGAAATCCATCTTCAATCATCGCAGGATAGCAATTAAACATTCATGAGAGTTTGCCTTAAGACTCATCACCATATACAAGGGAAATCACATACGAGGCTATTCCTCCAATTTGGTAAAAGCCAATTTTAAGTATTCGCTTCAGTTTTAAGAGATTTCATAGTTAGTTTTTATTTCATTAACAAAAATTACTCTGTCTAAATTGCTTGAATTTAAAGAAAGGATAGCGCTAGTAGTTGCAAGCACTAGAGTCTTAACTTCCTCGAGGGAACGATCTTAACTCATCATTTTATTACTTGATTCGGCACGTACTCTTGCGTTATTTTATATATGCTTTTTGGCGTATCAGTGATCCAATTATGTCTCTATACAAGGATGCATCAACTGGTTTCCTAGATTCATTCGTGTGCAGTGATATAGAAGAACCCATTGGAGTTCTCATGGTAAAAGAATTCTCCATACCATACTTCTTAATCAACTCCTTAGTGAACTTGGACTGAGAGATGGACATACCATCTTCAGATTATCTAACTTGGAATCCTAAGAAGAATTTTAGCTCACTCATGCTGCTCATTTCAAACTTATCTTGCATAAGCCTGACAAATTTTCTACACAGCATCTCATTAGTAGACCCAAAAATTATGTCATCTACATTATCTGGACAATGATACATGAACCTTTGATGTCCGTAAGGAATAGTGTCTTGTCTGAAAGTTGTAAGTTGTCTACCTAAATCACCTAGAGGGGGGTGAATAGGTGAGATGTGCGCCTAATATGGAATAAAAAATTTGACACAAGCACAAATAAGTAATCAAGCAATCACACAGACGACAAGAGATTTATAGTGGTTCCCTGATCTTGGGTACGTCCACTTTCCTCACCGATCTAGCAAATCACTAGATCCGGCTACTCCGCTATCTCGGATTGCAAAACAATCCTACACCTCGGAACCACTTTCCTACAAAACTCGATCCAAACGGATCTACACTCGGAAGATACAAACTTCCTACCACTCGGAGCACAACGCTCCTACACTCGGAAAATAATCTCCTACAAGATTTACAAATAGATATGAAAATACAAGCAAAAACTTTCTCAGATATGGAAGAAACAAGTCTTTAGGTCTTTTTCTTGAAGTTGCGGCCCTTTCAGAATTGTTGAAGAAGACTAGTAGATCTGACCTGAGAAATTCTTGAATCTACTCGATCAAGGAAGAAAGAACGTTTCCTGAATCAGTAGATCTTCTAGATCGAAAAGATGAGGATCAATCTTGACGTGAGCGATGGCGGCGGCTTCAAAATGTCGAGCTTTAGAAAAGATCGCCCGAACCAGAGATTTTTGGAAAGTACGAGATCCGCTCAATAATATTTCTTAATCCTTCTTAGGGTTATGTCTCGGTGACAAGACTTTATATAGGATATCTCTTAACAGTTGAAAATATCATTAAAGATGATATGTGGACCAATCCTGTTGGGTTATTTGAAATTTCGGCCGTTCTGGACTTAGAAGAAATTTTCTAGAAAAATCCGACTTAGTTCTCGAGAAGTACTTATAGTTCTCGAGAACTATGAACTGAGCTTTCGAGAACTGTAGAGACTTCTCGAAAACTAAACTCTTTTAGAAAGGGTTGGACTTCTCGAGAACACCAGAGTATAGTTCTCGAGAACTAATTTACTTCTCGAGAAATAATAGAGGACTTCTCGAGAACACCAGAGCTAGAGAAATTTCTTCCTGAACTGCTCGAGAACCAAGGGAATACTTCTCGAGAACTAAATAGACTTCTCGAGAACTTATAGAAGACTTCTTGAGAACTTTACTTAGAATCAACTTCTGATTGAATTTCTGAACTTCGAATCAAAGGAATACTTCTTGAGACCTTTATTTAACTTCTCGAGAACTTATAGAAGACTTCTCGAGAACTTAATTGATTTCTCGAGAACTTAGAATAGTTCTCGAAAGCTTTACTTACTTCTCGAGAATTTAGAATAGTTCTCGAAAGCTTTACTTACTTCTCGAGAATTTAGAAAAGTTCTCAAAAGCTTTACTTACTTCTCGAGAACTTAACTTAGAGAAATTCTTGAACTGTCCTGACTTCTCGAGAAGCAGAGTCTGAGCTTCTCGAGAACTATACCATACTTCTTGAGAACTCTGAGATCACTTCTCGAGAACTGGACTTAGAAAGTTTTTCAAGAACTTTTAGAGAAAATTTCCTTTTGGCCCTATCTCTATACTTTGCTCCCAATGTTCGAACATAAAGTGTATCCCAATTGAGAGGCTACACATGAGTCAACACTTTGGATCACACGGTGAGGGATTACACTGTATGGTCCTGTATTCCTGACCCACTGTAGACTGACATTGGTCTACACTTAGCACCGAGAACCTACAAACATTCAACTAGAACAAGGATATCAAATACAACTTAATTCATCTTAGTTCAAGGGTGACTTCATGCAAATCTGGGTTATTATGGATGCAATACCCAACAATCTCCCCTTATTTGTAGAAGTCAGAACCATTTACACTAAGGTAAATTATCATAATAAATAAAGAACGTGAAGGAAGACAAGTAAGAATAAATGCATAGACAGATAATTAGAAAGCACAATTAAGCAGAACTAGGAAATATTATATATATCAATAATGTTTTCAAACTAGTCAACATCCATTTCCTCAACATTTCTCAACACCACAACATCAAGAATCATCCTTTGCTCTGATGTTCCCTGTCTTGCTTTTCCCGTTGTCTTCTCTGATAGCTGAAAGGTTTAGGATAATATCTGGGAGGCTTTGGAGGAGCTTTGGGATTATTCTTTCCATATTCTCTGTCATAAATTCTCCTTTTGGTCATGGATTTTTCATATAACTCCCACTCAACTGAACTGTAGTGCAGATGTCTATTTTCATTATAGTCTATGATAAGTTTAAGATTTTCAAGAATTAGAGCTTTGGAAGTTGGGCTCCAAACTTCAGCAAATTCTTGAGCCTTTCTCTTCTCTTCCTCTGGATGGGGAACAGACCTGCTGGCAGAGGGACCTTCCCCATACTTCCTTTTCTTGGGAATGTGAACCTCTGGTAGATCTTGAGGAATCACATCATCCCAAACATGGGAATAGGAAGCTGGAGGAGGTTCCTGATCTTCTGGCCTGGGAGAGAATGTAGGAAATTGAGGTTGAGTCACTTGGCTAGACTCACCTTCAGCAAGAGGATTTAAATGATGAGGAATCACATTGGGGTCTGCCTGAAAATCTGGAAAGATTTGATTATGCATCCATACAGCTGTATCATAAGTATGGAATTTGACTGATTGAATTTGTTCTAAAACACTTTTATTGATCTCAGTTACTTTTTCAGTCCAAAGAGTTTTGGCATCAGTAGAAAGCTTTTCAACTTGTTCTTTTACTATGCTCTCTCCCTTTCTGATTTCTACAGATAGGTGTTCTATTGCATCTTCCTTGAATGTACCAACTTCAGTGCATACCTTCATCACATTTTCTTCAGCTCTCTTGTCTAATTGGATCTGATTGTTTGCTAGAGTGACACTTTGGTCCATTACTTGACCAATACTGGTAATTGTATGATCTATTGCTTTGCCTCAAATTTTGAATAACTCTTTCAGCAGATCAGTATTGGCTTGGATCTCAGCAAAACCTCTGCTCATTTCTTTTTCCAGTGCAGTTACCTTTTTCTGAACAGTCTGAAGTGATTCATCAAAATGTTTCTTCTGTGCAGCTAGCATTTCTTCAATCCTTGACAGAATATCTGAGTTTACCATAACAGCAGCAGGAGCAGGAGTGATGGAAATAGTAGGAACTGGAGGGGCACCTGATAAAGCAGTAGTAGCAGGGGTGGCAGATATAGTGGTAGCTTGCCATGGAGGGAGTTCTTCTATGACAACAGAGCTCTTGGCTCTTACAGTTTTGAAATATATATCTTCCTCTTCATCAACAAACTTGGGAAGAGAGAAGTCAAGATTCTTAAGAGGGGCATCCACCTCCTCAGGGGCTTGCTCATCTTTGTCTGACAAAAGGATGGTGTCTGGTGGAGTTGAATCTTTTCTTGGAGAGGGAGAGGCAGCTGGAGTACCTTGGGGTGATGGTTCTTTGTATGGGTCTTCTGGGAGATCTTTTGGGAGAGGAGGAAGAGGGTCCTCTGAAGAGAGTTCCTCTATCATCTTATCTATGGCTTCATTGGTGTCTTTGAGAACTTGTTGTGCTGGAAGATCTGACTGGGTTGAAACTGGAGAGTTTGCCATGGGGCTTCTAACTGGAGAATGTGTTTGAGAAGGAGAAGAAATTCTGATAACTGGGGCAGAGTGTGCAGGCTCTCCCTCAGCTGCTGCACCAGATGGTTCAGCAGCATGATGTAGAGGAGGAGATGGGGTCCTGACATCTGAGATAGAAGCTCCAACTTCCTTAGCTAACTGTCTTGGGTTCTTCAGTTTTAGTTCCCATCTCTGGATGGAGGTGAAGGAGATCTTTTTCAGGTGATGAACTTGGGTACCTTTGGAGAGTTTGAAGGTGATTGGATCAATCTCACTCAGCAGTAGAGAGATTATCCTGGCAAATTTGGGTTGTTGGATACTGTCTCTGATCATCTCAAACACCATCATTCTAAACTAAAATTTCTTTCTACAGACTATAGCTGTCATTACTCCAAACAAGTCATTAGGAATAAAACTGACTGACCCTATTATGCACCACAGTATTTTACCAATGATATCTACAAGAAGTTTCCCTACATCATTTAGAAGATTTCTCATAAGGGAGATGTAATCCTCAGGAATTCCACAGAAAGAATAGGTTCTAGCATAATCTTCTGAAGTTTGGTCATCTTCCTCATCAACAATAGGCATTTTCAGAAGCTTGGAAATCTTGTGCTTGTCAAGCTTGATTTTTATCCCTTTAACTTTTATCTTCAAAATTTTTCCATTCCTCCTTACCTTAGCATTCCTGAGAAATTCCTCGACATCTGGAAGTACTATCTTGACGGGCTCAGAGAGAACAAACATCAACCCGGCTGTTTCCAGAAGAATCAGCAAGTTCTGGAAATCATCAAAAATGTCGGTTAGTCCTTCAACGAAGAGTTCGTTGTCTATTCCTATCTTGGAACTGTGAGCCATTGACGCCGACGGTGGCAACGAACGGAGCGGGGAACAGTGGCAGAGACGGAGCTTTCATTCGGCGGAAGATGAAGAGGTGCGAGAGGAATGTTTGAAATGGCCGTTGATTTAGGATTCTAAAATAATATAGATATATATATATTTTCCTAGTAACGTTAATTATATGCCTAATTAGTCTTAGGTTAGGGCAGAAATCAAGGATTTTGCGAAATAAAAGAGTTAAGAAGAATCGACAGAAGGACGGGCCAGCTATCGAGAGGTAGGTTATACTTTTCGAGAAGTGGCCATTAGTTTTCGATAATTAAGAAAGTTCTCGAGAACTGGATTTCAAAGTTCTCGAGAGATAGGTTGACTTCCCGAGAGCTAGTTTCCATAGTTCTCGAGAGATAGGCTGACTTCTCGAGAACTAGTTCTCGAGAACTTATGATGGATTTTTCGAGAAGTTTAAGTATTTCTCGAGAACTTAAGATACTTTTCGAGAGCTAATTTCTACCTCTCGAGAAGTATACTTAGGTTTTTCGAGAAATGACTTTTACTTTTTGAGAAGTGAAGTAGGTTTTCGAGAACTGCCTTCCACTAAGTAAATTCTAACCTTTTAGGAGTATCCTCGATTCTTGAGCCTTTGAACTGATCACTTTGGTCTAATCCTCCTTGTTCAGCAACCCAAGTTCAGTTTTGAAGAAATTGAACTTGGTCTCGTCCAGCGTCTTAGTGAATATATCTACAACCTGCCGATCTGTTGGCACGTACTGCAGATCTACATCCCCTTGCTCCACATGCTCCCGGATGAAGTGGTATCTCAGCTCGATGTGCTTTGTCCGGTTGTGAGAGACTGGGTTGTTTTTGATTGTGATTGTGTTGGAGGAGTCACAGAGCAATGGAATGTCCTTGACCTTCATGTTGTAGTCCTCTAGCTGGTTCTTTAGCCAAAGCAACTGTGCACAACAACTACCGGCAGAAATGTATTCTGACTCGGTCGTTGAGATTGCGACACAGTTTTGCTTTTTGCTGCTCCAAGAGATAAGCCTTCTTCCTAGTAATTGTCAAGTCCCAGAAGTGCTTTTCCTGTCATCTTTGCTTCCTACAAAATCTGCGTCTGAAAATCCAATCAGTTCACTATCATTACTTCTTGGGTACCATAAGCCAAGATTTGGTGTACCTTTAAGGTATCTCAAAATTCACTTCGCAGTAATATAGTGAGATTCCTTAGAGTTCACTTGGAATCTAGCGCATACACAGGTTGAGAACATTATATCTGGTCTACTTGCGGTAAGGTAGAGCAAGGACCCAATTATGCTTCTGTACTTGGTTTCATCAAAAGGTTTCCCTTTCTCATCCTTGTCCAGAGACATAGCTGAGGCCATTTAATTCCTCATAGAGGTTGCATTCTCCATTCCAAATTTCTTAAGTAGCTCTTTGGTGAACTTGGTCTGTGAGATGAAGATTCTATCCTCAGATTGTTTCACCTGAAGCCCTAAGAAATACTTCAGCTCTCCCATACTGCTCATTTCAAACTTCCCTTGCATAAGTTTAGAAAACTTATTGCAGAGGTTGTTATCCGTAGAGCTAAAAATAATGTCATCGACATAGATTTGCACTAGCAAAATCTTGCCATTTATTTCCCTAAGAAATAATGTCTTGTCTATCTTTCCTCTTGTGAACTTGTTCTCAAGAAGAAAGCTAGACAGTGTCTCATACCAAGCTCGAGGAGCTTGTTTAAGACCATATAAAGCTTTTTGCAGTAAATAAACATGATTAATAAAAGTTGAGTCAACAAAACCTGGAGGTTGCTCTACATACACTTCTTCCTTTATGTCATCATTCAGGAAGGCGAATTTTACATCCATCTGATAGACGGTAAATCCCTTAAGTGCAGCATAAGCAAGGAATAACCTGATCACCTCCAGTCTTGCCACTGGATCATATGTTTGATCGAAGTTGATTCCCTCTTCTTGACGATAGCCATTGGCAACGAGTCTGGCTTTATTCTTTATAATTGTTCCTTCTTCGTCCATCTTGTTCCGGTACACCCATTTTGTCCCGATGACGTTCTTACTCTTGGGTCTAGGAACAAGTGTCCAAACTTTGCAACGTTTGAACTGATTTAACTCTTCTTCCATGGCTAGTATCCAGGATGCATCCGAGTTTGCTTCCTCGAACTTCTTAGGTTCAACCTGTGATAGAAAACTTAAGAATAAATTCTCGTTAGTTGTACCTCGACTAGTTCTGACACCATCCCAGGAATCTCCTATGATTTGGTCCAATGGATGATCCTTCAGGTGTCTGAGCTCTAGAGTCCTTGCATCTGGGATCTCCACAGCCACTGGAGTTGCATTTTCAGCTGGGATGAATTCTTCATCTTGATCATCTACCTATCCAATCGGGGTTGTAGAGGTGATCTTGATGAACTTTTCATCTTTGTCTTCTGTAGGTTCATCCAAGCTGAGTTCCTTTAGCTTTGTACCTGCATCTTCAATGAGCACACTAGAAGAGTTGTTTTGCAGCAAACTCGTCTCATCAAATACAATGTGTATCAAATCTTCTACCACCAGAGTTTTTCTATTAAATACTTTATAGGCCTTACTATGGCTGCTATAACCTACAAAAATACCTTCAAAGCTTTTCTCGCTAAACTTGGTAGTGTGATACTTGTCGTTGTTAAGTACGAAGCACTTACAGCCAAAGATTCTAAAATATGAAATGGTCGGTTTCTTGCCTTTTAGAAGTTCGTAAGGAGTCTTATCATGGTTCTTGTTGATGAGTGCTCGATTTTGCACGTGGCAGGCGGTGTTGATAGCTTCAGCCCAGAAGTACTCTAGAAGTGAGGCATCACTCAACATAGTCCGAAAAGCCTTTATGAGTGTTCTGTTCCTTCTCTCAGCTACTCCATTTTGTTGTGGAGTGCGAGGAGAGGAAAACTCATGAAAGATACCTTGGCTTTCACAGTATTCTGTCATGGCCCCAGACTTGAATTTCGTTCCATTGTCACTTCTGATTTTGACTACAGAGCAGTTGTATTCATTCTGGACTTGCCTAACAAAATTAGTGAAAATATTGAAGGTATCTAACTTGTGTTTCAGAAAGAACACCCACGCAAAGCGCGAGTAATCATCCACAATAACTAACGTATATTCCTTACCTCCCAAACTTCTAACTTGCAGTGGACCGAACAAGTCCATATGAAGAAGTTGTAAGCTTCTATCAGAATCCTTGCCTATAATGCTTTTAAATGAACTCCTTGTTTGCTTGCCTTTTATACATGCATGACAAGGGTTGTCCTTAATGCACTTGACATTAGGGGCATCACGTACTAAGTTTTGAGAGAATAGTTTATTTATAGTTTTGAAATTAATATGTGCTAGTCTCTTGTGTCATTGGTCAGCAAGAGATGCACTACTTTTTTCTAAAAGACATACTGGAGTAGAGGAGTCAATACAGATGAAGTTTAAACAGAAGATATTTTTGCTTCGAGTGCCTGATAAAATAGTTTCCATGTTGTCAACCGATTTTATCAAACACTTGTCAGCATGAAATTCAACCACGTATCCTTTGTCGCATAGTTGGCTTATGTTGATGAGATTGTGTTCCAATCCTTCAACATAGGCTACATCTGAAAAGGATACGTTACCGTTAGTAATCATACCAGATTGGAGTAGGCTCCAAAGATGACCTTTGGTCCGTTCAACACCGGTGAGAAGTTCTGGAGTAGGCTCCTTGTCCCGGTCATATGCCGAGAACATCCACTGTCCAAATACCAGATTGGCGTTTTAATGGCCTTTGGACGTACCTGCAATTATAATCACTTAGCCTTAGGAACCCAAACACGTTTGTGTCCTTGGTCTCGAGTTAGAGTACTCCCCCTACGAGTATTAGGCTCATGAGTGGTCATTCTCGTGTTGCTAACTTGAGGAGTTGCAGCATTTTTAGGATTGAACCAACAATCTATGGCAAAGTGACCAACTCTACCACAGCACCAACAGTCGAATCTGTTGTATCTCTGCCTTATGATCTCCTGCTTGACCTTCTTGAGAGGAGGTCCAGAAGGGGTAGCATTCTTGGAGGAAGAAGCTTCATGAAGATGGCAACTATATGAAGTCTTTTTCCTTCATAGGCTTTTCCACAACAGGTTTTACTTTTGGTACCTTCTTTATGTTATGACCATGAACATAAGGTCCATAGCTCTGAAGTTGAATCTCTTCATAAGGTGACTTGAAGACACTCTCGCCAAAGTTACGAGGGCGAGTCCAACCTTGGTACCTTGACTTAGGCTTATCCGGGATCAGCCTAGTGAAGTGTCCATAGGTGGACTCAAAGTCGAATTCGTTCTCAGGAAAGATAACTTTCTTGAACGAGACTGGCTCCAAAGGACCTTTCCCTTTTTCCTCGGCCAAGGCCTTCTTGGCATCCTTATTCTTTCTCTTGGCCTTCCTTCTCCTAGAGGATTTACTAGGAGCACCTTTGTGGCCTAGACCAGCACCCTTGCCCTTAGCTAGAATTCAGCAATCAGAGGAAGTACAGTCTTAGGCTTAGAGAAACCTTCTACAAGTTTCTTTTCAGCCGAGAGTTGTTCTTCCAACTCCTTGATGATTTTTTCCTTAAGTTCAAGGTGCTTAAGAGCTTTATTATATTCTTCAATATATTTATTGAAGTCTTCCTTGAGAGAGTCAGTCTTTAAAACTTCTTCTCTTAAGGCGCTCTCTATGGCCTTTAGGGACTTTATCTCTTTAGCTTGAGTTTTCACGACTTGGCGACATTTGTCGTAAGCCTCGAGTAACTCCTTATATTGTCCCATGAGTTCAGATTCATCCTCAGAGGGATAGCCCTCTAGTTCACTATCATAATCATAATCTGAAAGAGGGGTGTGAGATTTTACCTCCCCAGTGAACTGGTGGACTTATTCATCGTCAGTTAGAGCCATTAGCCCAAAGTAGGCTTCTTCCTCTTCTGCACTTGACTCAGATGAGTCAGAGTCACTAAGGGTTTTGCCCTTCTTGGCCAACAGGCTCTTTTCTGTCCTCTTTTTACTGTAGGACTTCTTCTCTTCTCTTTTGCCACCCTCTTTCTTCTTGTGGGGGCAATCCGCAATGACGTAACCTGGCTTATTGCAGCAATAACAAACAATGTCAGTCGAATAATGTTTATTCGGTTTAGAACCATACCTATCGTGGCTGCTTGAGCCTTTTCTGTGGCAATCACCATCATTGCATGACCTTCTATAGGAGGCATCCTTGCCTCTCCATTGCTTCTTCTTGTTCAAGAATTTCTCGAACTGCCTTAAGAGTAGAGAGAACTCTCCATCAGATAGCTCTGAGCCAGAGGAGCTTGGCTCAGATGATTCTTCTTCATCAGCTTCAGGAGCTGGGGCAGGAGAGCTAGCCTTTGTCTTCCTTAAGCTATCTGCCTTCAGAGCGACAGACTTCTCCTTGGATGCAGACCTGCTAGTCTCTTCTTCAGTTTTTCTTAAGTTGATTTGGAGCTCGTAAGACATAAGCTTTCCGAATAGATTATGTGGGTCCGTCTCGGCTAACCTTCCGAACTCCCGAATGGCGCATACCTTATTATCCCATTCCTTGGTCAGGGATCTTAAGAATTTGTCATTCAGTTCCCCATTTGTGAAGACTCGACCATAAACTCTTAGGCCATTCACTTTCTTGAAGAAGTTCTCAATGGTATCAGCTATGGCTTCCTTGTGACCTTGCCTGAAGGCCTCATACTTCTGATTTAGAAGGGATCTCCGATCATCCCTAACTTCTTCAGTGCCTTCCATTAGAGTCACCAGGGATTGCCACATCTCCTTGGCATACTGGCAATGAATCAGATTTTGCAGCATCGAGTCATCGACTGCACTTGCTATAATATTTTTAGTTTTCTTATCTAGGGAGACAAGTGAAATCTCGTCCTTATCCAAGTCCATCAACTTCTTTGGGACTTGTCTGGTTGGATCTATGGTGGATGCAATCATAGGAACATACGAACCTTCTTCAACAATCATGAAGATCCGAGGGTCCACTGCTTCCATGAAGAGTTTAACTCTTTCCTTCCACATAGGAAAATTGTTATTGGTGCATATAGGGAGCTTGGCAAAATCCTTGGTCTTACTCATGCTTGATACTTCTCTAAAGACAACTTGGGAAGGATTAGATCAAGGTGTTAACCTTTTAACGATCAACCTCCCTCTGATACCAATTGAAAGTTGTAAGTTGTCTACCTAAATCACCTAGAGGGGGGTGAATAGGTGAGATGTGTGTCTAATGCGGAATAAAAAAATTGACACAAACATAAATAAGTAATCAAGCAATCACACAGACGACAAGAGATTTATAGTGGTTCCCCGATCTTGGGTACGTCCACTTTCCTCACCGATCTAGCAAATAACTAGATCCGACTACTCCACTATCTCGGATTGCAAAACAATCCTACACCTCGGAACCACGTTCCTACAAAACTCGATCCAAACGGATCTACACTCAGAAGATACAAACTTCCTACCACTCAGAGCACAACGCTCCTACACTCGGAGAATAATCTCCTACAAGATTTATAAATAGATATGAAAATACAAGAAAAAACTTTCTCAAATATGGAAGAAACAAGTCTTTAGGTCTTCTTCTTGAAGTTGCGGACCTTTCAGAATTATTGAAGAAGACTAGTAGATCTGACCTAAGAAATTCTTGAATCTACTCGTTCAAGGAAGAAAGAATGTTTCCTGAATCAGTAGATCTTCTAGATCGAAAAGATGAGGATCGATCTTAACGTGAGCGGTGGCGGCGGCTTCAAAACGTCGAGCTTTAGAAAAGATCGGCCGAACTAGAGATTTTTGGAAAGTACGAGATCCGCTCAATAATCTTTCTTAATCCTTCTTAGGGTTATTTCTCGGTGACAAGACTTTATATAAAATATCTCTTAACGGTTGAAAATATCATTAAAGATGACACGTGGACCAATCCTGTTGGGTTATTTGAAATTTCGGTCGTTCTGGACTTAGAAGAAATTTTCTGGAAAAATCCGACTTAGTTCTCGAGAAGTACTTATAGTTCTCGAGAACTATGAACTGAGCTTTCGAGAACTGAAGAGACTTCTCGAAAACTAAACTCTTTTAAAAAGGGTTGGACTTCTCGAGAACACCAGAGTATAGTTCTCGAGAACTAATTTACTTCTCGAGAAATAATAGAGGACTTCTCGAGAACACCAGAGCTAGAGAAATTTCTTCCTGAACTTCTCGCGAACCAAGGGAATACTTATCGAGAACTAAATAGACTTCTCGCGAACTTATATAAGACTTCTCGAGAACTTTTCTTAGAATCAACTTCTGATTGAATTTCTGAACTTTGAATCAAAGGAATACTTCTTGAGAACTTTACTTAACTTCTCGAGAACTTATAGAAGACTTCTCGAGAACTTAATTGATTTCTCGAGAACTTAGAATAGTTCTCGAAAGCTTTACTTACTTCTCGAGAATTTAGAATAGTTCTCGAAAGCTTTACTTACTTCTCGAGAATTTAGAATAGTTCTTGAAAGCTTTACTTACTTCTCGAGAACTTAATTTAGAGAAATTCTTGAACTGTCCTGACTTCTCGAGAAGCAGAGTCTGAGCTTCTCGAGAACTATACCATACTTCTCGAGAACTCTGAGATCACTTCTCGAGAACTGGACTTAGAAAGTTTTTCAAGAACTTTTAGAGAAAATTTCCTTCTGGCCCTATCTCCATCCTTTGCTCCCAATGTTTGAACATAAAGTGTATCCCAATTAAGAGGCTACACATGAGTCAACACTTTGGATCACACAGTGAGGGATTACACTGTATGGTCTTGTGTTCCTGACCCACTGTAGACTGACATTGGTCTACACTTAGCACTGAGAACCTGCAAACATTCAACTAGAACAAGGATATCAAATACAACTTAATTCATCTTAGTTCAAGGGTGAATTCATGCAAATCTGGGTTATTGTGGATGCAATACCCAACATTGTCTATCTTTCCTCTAGAGAACTTGTTCTCTATAAGAAAGGTAGACAGGGTCTCATACCAGGCTCTAGGTGCAAGTTTTAACCCATACAAAGCCTTATGCAATTTGAAGACATGAGAGTTGAGTTTAGAGTTTACAAAACCTGGTGGCTGCTCTACATAGACTTCCTCCTTTAGTGTACTATTTAGGAATGCTGACTTTACATCCATCTGGTAGACCTTGTATCCTTTGTATGTTGCATGAGCTAAGAACAACCTTATGTATTCTAGCCTAGCTACAGGTGCAAAGGTTTGTTCAAAGTCTATCCCTTCCTCTTGTCTATATCCTTTAGCCACTAATCTAGCTTTGTTCTTAACTATAACCCCATGCTCATCTAGTTTATTTCTATAAATCCACTTAGTATCTATGATATTGTGATCACTAGGTCTAGGAACTAGACTCCAGACATTGCATCTCTCAAATTGATTGAGCTCTTCTTGTATAGTCATAATCCAGTTGGGGTCTGAATTGGCTTCTTCAAACTTTTTAGGTTCTACCTGTGAGAGAAAACTAGAGTATAGAACCTCATTGTGATGTCTACTTCTAGTAGTTATTCCTAGTCTGGCATCACCAATTATTTGATCAATAGTATGATCACCTAGTTTTGCAGGACGATTTGGATGATTTTCCTCCCCCCCCCAGCCAGTTACAGTATCTTCTATAGGAATTTCTACATTATCTCTAATGTGTAACTCTAGATCAGGTGAATCACCTATATTTAACTTTTCCATCATAGAATCTACATCACCTAGACTAGTGTTGTTAGAAATCTCATTATAAAGAACAGAAGTTTCATCAAAAACTATATTAATAGATTCTTCTATAACTTAATGTTTCAAGTTATCGATCCGGTATGCTTTGTTATGTACACTATAACCTACAAAGATTCATTTATAGGATTTCTCTGAGAACTTAGTTAGATAAGTTTTCCCATTGTCCAAAACATAGCACTTACTACCAAAAATTTTGAAGTAGGACAGATTATTTTTTCTGCCTTTCATTAGTTAATAGGGAGTCTTGTTGTGATTCTTATTGATCAATGCTCTATTCTGAACATAGCATGTTGTGTTCACAGCCTCAGCCCAGAAATATTCTGGGAGAGATATATCACTCAGCATTGTTCCAGCTGCCTCAATGAGAGTTCTATTTTTCCTCTCAGTAACTTCATTTTGCTGTGGTGTTTTTGGAGAGGAAAACTCCTGAAAATCCCTTATTCCTTACAGAAATTTGTCATCTTTTCAAATTGAAATTTTGTATCATGGTCACTTCTAAGCTTGACCACAGAACATCTCATCTCATTCTGAACTTATCTGACAAAATCAGCAAGGATGTCTAGTGTTTCAAACTTTCTCCTTAAGAAGAATACACAAGCAAACCTAGAGTGATCATCCACAATCACATAGGTATAGGAATTCCTACCCAAACTAAGAACTTGCATAAGACCAAATAGATCCATATGAAGTAAGTACAGACACCTCTCAGTGTCTTTGGACTGAATGCTCTTAAATGAAACTTTTGTCTGTTTGCATTTTTGACATGCAGAACATAAGCCTTCTTTGGAGCATTTGAGTTGTGGACTATTTCTAACTAACTCCATAGAGAATATTTTGTTCATTGCTTTATAATTTAAGTGAGCCAGTCTCTTGTGTCATTGCACACATAATGAGTCTTTCTCACTAGCTATTAGGCATACAAGTGATTTTTCATTTATACTTAAGAAGTTTAGAAATTAAATGTTCTCACTCCTAGTGCCTGACAAGATGATCTCATGATCACTTGAATTCCTTATCAGACACTTGTTATTGTGGAAAACAATTTAATAACCTATATCACAAATCTGACTTATTCTTATCAGATTGTGATTCAATCCTTCTACATAAGCCACTTTAGTGATAGTAACTAGGCCATTAGAAATGTTACCATATCCCTTGGTGAGTCCTTTCTCTGACCCTCCGAAGATGACTTTTGGTTCATTCCTAACTAGAGTGTAATCTCTTAGCAAACTCCTTGTTCCAGTCATGTTCCTGGAACATTCACTATCCAAGTACTATATTGGCCTTCATGTGGTACTTGGCTCCACCTGTAAACACAGAATTAATTCACCTTAGGCACCCAAATAGTTTTGGGGCCTTGGTTCCTATTAGGCTTTGTTGTGTGAAACACATCAAGCTTTCTAAACAAACCAGGTTGAGTCTTAAATGAAGGTGTTGTTGGATTATATCAACAATCTAGGGCAAAATACCCAACCTTCCCACAACACCAACACTCAAATTGGTTGTATCTTTTCTTTGGTGCACATTTGAAGTTGTTCTTTTGTGCAATATAGAATTATCATCCAACTTCCAAGATAGTGGTGAAAAATTCACACCCTTACCTTTTAGATTTAGGTGAGGTGCACTGGGACCAGCTCTAAGAATTCCTTAGCTTCTTGGATTGATCACCCTTTATGGTGTTTTTGGCTTATATTGCCTTTAGATGTCTGTCCCTTCCAGCAAGGCTCTTTATTGACCTTGCTGGTAGAGCACTCAGACATCATGTGTCCAGGAACATAAAATCTCAAGCACCTGTTAGAAGGTAGATACTTGACTGGTTTCTTAACTAGACCCATTGGGGATTTACCCTTAGGTACATTTTTCTTTTTGAACTTTTTGTTCTTGACATACCCTACACCACTTCTAAATGGTGCAGAGAAGGTGTCTATGATAGGTAGCAATGACTTGGGTTTTGAGAATTGGGTCAGGAGCTGTCTTTCTTAGGTAAGCTTTGCTTCTAGGTCTTTGTCAGTCTTGACTTGTTCTACTATTACCTCTGTCTGGCTATCTATCTTATTGGTTAGTTCAATAAGCTTCAGTTTTTGCAGGTCCAACTTTATATTGGTTCTTTCCAACTGAAAAGATACTCCCTTCAGAGATTTTAATTTTATGGCCTGATCCTTAGCAAGCGGTTTGCTTGCAATCAAGGCATTTAGTAACTTCTCATATCTATTGATAAGGGAGTTAAAATCAACTTCAAGGTTTGACTCATGTTCTCTATTATTAGAGGAGTGTGAACATGATTCATTTTCTGATGCAGAAAAATAATCTGAGGCTAAGTTGTGAGAGATTGATTTTACCTTAGCAGGATCTGAACAATCTTGATCCCCTTCTCCTGATTGGGTCTCCTCAATAGCCATCAGGCCTATGAGAGCCTCCTCCTCTTTTGATTCTGATGAATTAGACTCACTGTCAGATAGTGTATACTATCTCTTTGCCAAGAGGCTTTTGTCAGCCTTCTTATGCTATCCATCTTTCTAGTTCTCTGACTTTTTATCCTTTCTTTTTGATGGGCAATCAGCTATGACATGCCCTTTTTTGTTATAACAATAACACACTATATTAGTCTTAATATATTTTTTCTGTGAAGAACCATACCTATCCCCTGATTTCTTCTTCTTGGGTTTATCTGGATGATTGATCTTCTTAACAGAAGAGTCTCTAGCTGCCTTGCTTTCTTCTTCTCAACATCTTCTTGAACTGTCTAGAGAAGAGAGACAGTTTCTCCTCAGTTAGGTCTCCTTCTGATGAGGATGATTCTGAACATTCAAAAGCTATTTCTAGTCTTTCTGAGAGTGTTGACTTCTCTCTGACTTTTCTGGATGACTCAGCCTTTAGGGCCAAGGTGTAATGCCTCGAAACTCAAAAGGGTGACGGGTGGCGTTTTGAGCCAAATCTGGGTTTTGGCAGAGGTGACACGTCCTGGGACACAGGCGTGTCCCAGGGCGTGTCGTGCTCGGGTTCGGCGTTGGTCGTGTGGTCGATGATTTTGGATTCAATGATCGTCAGGGGATGAACACGGCCTGGGACACGGGCGTGTCCCAGGGCATGTCAGTCACTCAGAGCCTTGCACTCAATGATCGTTGAGTGAGGGACGCACTGCCTGAGCCCAGGCGTGTTCGGGTCTGACACGGGCATGTGAAATTCGACACGGGCGTGTCGAATACCTGTGTCCTCCTCTGGTCGTGTGGCGGTTTGTGCTAAGGCAGTTACACGGCCTGGGATACGGGCGTGTCCCAATGCGTGTCTAGCACACGGCATGTGACAAGGGCATGTCACATGGCTGTGTTGTGCTCGGGTTGTTTTGGACCTATGTCGTTGAGGGAATACGCCCAGCTACACGGGTGTGTACTGACTGACACGGGTATGCCATGCCTGACACGGGCATGTCAGGTGCCCGTGTTCTTTTCGGTACATGATGGTTTCGATGGAGAATGGGCGACACGGCCCTGAACACGGGCGTGTCAGAACCCGTGTTCAGCCAAGGTTTTGGAAATTCTGGTTGAATCACAGCCGTTCGTTTCCTTATTTTTGAATCTGATGGTTTAGGCTCTTCCCACCTTAGGGTTAAGGTCGGTTCAGGGGTGTAAATTCCTTATAATCTTTGATTCACTCTCTTTCTAAGATCTAGAGAGAGGAGAGAGCAAGGAGGAAGAAGGAAGGCTAGATCTGGTCACCGGCAGAGTTTTGGAGCTCCAAATCATGAGCCAACTTCGGATCTGCGGAGGTAAGGAGATTGCGGTGCTTTTCATCCGCATAAGTTTCCATGGCGCCAAGGAAAAACGTAAGGGTAACGATTCTCATCCTAGGACATGTGAAGTCCTCTTTTCCTTTGCATAAGAAGCCCTCTCTCGCAAGTGTGCGGTGAGTTTGTGGCGTTCCTTGGGGTAGATATGTGAAGTCCCCCTTGTGTAGAGTCTGTATTCGAGAATGGACATAGGCATGATGTGTGAAGCCTACCCGGACTAGTCTGTCTGGATCGATGATGTTGCATTGCATATATGGTCGGAGAAGACTCCGCGCGAATGTTTGTTTTTTGGGTTTTCTACGGGGTAGATCTCAATAGGGAGCCTTGGGGACTAACTCCAAGGTGCACCCGGAAAACTGGGCAGATGCGTGATTCTGCCAACATGGTGGTCGGGGAGCCAACTTGAACATAACCGGGTTATGTTAACTGTGTGATAGAAACGGGACTCGGGGAGTCTTGACCCACGCATATGGCTTAAATTTACGTTGCGGTGTGAGCAACGAGTCAGGCGGAACCGTACATGTTCTATGTCGTTCGGTGGGACCGTTGGCATAGATGAGTGTCTCCGGCGATCTATGGTTTAAATTGACGTGACCCGAGCCAGGAAGACAAAATGCTCATAAGGTTAGTCGTCTAAGGGATGGTGGTGAGGCGGAAATGTCTTTGGCTTAAATTGACGTGACGTTGGCCGGTTTGTCGTGAATGTTCCCTGAGTGCACGGGGTGTGTGGTTGTGTGTGGCTACACCTGTGATGAAGTGTGTTTACACTATATTGCTTGATTATGCTAACAAAATGCAGGGAAAGAACATCGTCGCCCCGAGTTGGGGGCGAGGTCATTATAATTTGGTCAGCATAGCTGACCGTTGCTTTTATTTGCCACCGTGCGGTGGATTGTTGCTTGCAGGTGCTGCAGAGCCGAGCGGTAAATAGCGGGCTAAAGCCCAAGTTGCTGAGCCGGCCCTCGAAAGCCTAATTTTGAGTGTTTTTCTTATATTCTCATGTATGACTGGCCTGCGTGCGAGGTTTGGAAGACACTTATATTTGAGCAAACTATTGTAAGGCCATAAGGCCAGTACTCGTGTATTGTACATTCATGTTTGTTCTGAGTAGTGGACATTCATGCTTTGCTGGGTTCTTTATTCTTTGCAACTTAATAAACTGCTTCTGCTAGATACTCTGTGGAGGACGTTGTGATTGGTTGATTGGTCTCAATGAGTAACCCATCGGTCTGTCCATGATATATGGCGTCGGGCCCCGGCCGGATCTACTGTTATATGCTATGTGACGGATAGGGGTGTTACAATTTGGTATTAGACTACCGGTTTCAGTAAGGCTTAAATGAATTCGTGAGAGAATTCCATTTAAGGGGTGGTGAGCACACAGGTGTGCGTCATCGTTATAACATGAAAAGAACCCATGAATGTCCATTTAGGAATGAAAATACACATGTTTGGGAAACCTGCGTGTTCCTATAATTGCTTTTTGTAATGTTGTGTGGTCGCTTATCGGTGTTTTGCACGATTATAGGTGACCAAGAGTGGTGCTGGGCCGTCGAACGGCCAACTTCTGAGGCGAGCAGCACACCAAATGATGCGCCTGCAACACCCCCTTGCCGAGACCATTCGATTGGTAGCGGAGGCTGTGTTTGCGATGTTCAACGCGCAACCTGCAAGGCAAGTGCAGCAGCCCGCTCCTACTGTGGAGCAAGTACCGCTCCAAGCGGCAGAGCCAAGGAGGGTGGAACAGGTAGTCATGGAGCCGGTGTTGCCGAGGAGAGCAACGGAAAAGCAGCTGAAGCACGTGATGGGCTTCAATCCTCCTGTGTTCTCGGGGACGGTAACCCCAACTCAAGTGGAGGATTGGCTCTCTAGAGTTAATAGAGTGCTGACTGCGATTGAGAATGAGGAGTGGCAGAAGACAACTATTGTGATGTTCTTGCTGGACGGTGACGCAAGTCTATGGTGGGAAGGCTTGGAGCTACACCATCTGAGGGGCATGCAGTTGGCTGATGTCTCAATGGAGGAGTTTTTAAGGTTTTTCTTGGCTCGATACCTCCCCTCAGCCCAGAGGATTGCTTTATAGAATGACTTCCAGAAGTTGGTTCAAGGAGACAGTACCGTGGACGAGTATCTCCACGAGTTTACTCATTTAGACCGGTACGCAAGCGCTACTTTTGCTGATGAGGAGCGCAAGACAAACTGATTCTACGAAGGTTTGAGAGATGACCTAAGATTGCTACTTTCGAGGCCTATGGCGCAAGGTTTCATGACCTTGGTCAATTCGACCTGGTCCTTGGAAAAGGACATGAAGAATGTTCAGGCGAAGAAGGACTCCAGTGGCAGGAAATCAGAGTTTAAAGTGTCGACTACTTCGAAGTCTGGATATCGCAGGTTCCACAAGAAGGTTAGGACGTCGGGTCCAGCCCCTTCTACCGGTGCCTCGGGGGCAACCAACCGAACCCCGGGCACTTGTTTCACTTGTGGAAAGACGGGGCATTTTGCTCATGATTGTTGGAGCGGACGTCCGAAGTCCGAGAGAAAGCAAGGAGCAACTTATGAAGAAAAGGGCAAGGCGGTGGAGTCAACCGCGCCCCACTATGCTCCGACTCAACTGAGAGCTTATAATCTGGGCTAGCAGGAGGCCATTAAACAGGCAGACGTGGTGACAGGTATGGTTTAATTTATAGCAACTTAGCTTTAAATACTGTTACCAAGTGCTTGTTAGCTTAATACTGTTTGTATAGGCTTTGTTCTGATTGGCGATAGTCCGGCACGAGCACTATTCGATACGGGAGCTTCGCACTCCTTTTTGTCCGAAGGTTTCATAACGCGCATCGGAGTCCCCTCTTCGATGGCGAAGGACAAATTGGATGTGATGCTGCCGAATGGGTGTTCGATGCGCGCGGACAGAGTATGTGTCGTAAAGGTTCATATTGGAAGTCAAGAGTTCGACTTGCTAGCGTCGTTGCTGCCGCTAGCAGAGTTTGAAGTCATCTTCGGTATGGATTGGCTTTCGAAGCAGAAGGATTTTATAGATTGCAACCACAAAGAGGTCAAGCTGGGTTTTGGGCTGGAGATAATGTTTATGGGACTGAAGGGGTCGAGCAAGACGCTGATGTCTGCTCTTCAGGTTATCAAGGCAGTTCGTGCTAGTGTAGAGTTGTTCTTCACATTAGTGGAGGATGTAAAGCCTAAGCTCACTTTGGGTAGTATCCCAGTGGTTTGTGAGTACCCCGAGGTGTTCCTGGACAACCTTCCCGGAGCCCCACCTCAGCGGGAGATCGACTTCACGATCGAGCTCGTGCCAGGTGCCAAACCTATGTCACGTTCTCCTTATAGGTTGGTGCCTAAGGAGGTGGCAGAGTTAAAGGTTCAACTAGAAGAGTCGATGGAGCAAGGGTATGTGCGTCCAAGCTCGTCGCCTTGGAGCTCACCGATCCTCTTTGTTAAGAAGAAGGACGGGAGCTTGCGGCTGTGTATCGACTAGATGGAGTTGAACAAGCTAACGGAAAAGAATAAATACCCGATCCCAAGGATTGATGATCTTTTTGATCAGTTAGTCGGGTCGTCGGTGTATTCAAAATTGGATCTGAAGTCTGGTTATTATCAGCTAAGGATAAGGGAGAGTGATATCCCGAAGACATCATTCAGCACGAGGTATGGGCATTTCGAGTTCACGGTCATGCCGTTTGGGCTGACTAATGTGTCATCGGTGTTCATGGATCTGATGAACAGGACGTTCAGAGAATACCTAGACCAATTTGTGATCGTCTTCATTGACGACATATTGGTGTACTCGCAGTGCGAGGAAGATCACTTCAAGCATTTGCATCTGGTGTTGGAGACGCTGAGGAGGAATGAACTTTATGCAAAATTCTCCAAATGCTAGTTCTGGTTATCCTCAGTAGCATTCCTTGGTCATATTGTCAGCGGTGAAGGAATAGCGGTAGATCCAGCGAAGATTGTTGCGATACGGGAGTGGCCTGTGTTGTCTTCGGTAGCGGAAGCCCGGAGTTTTCTAGGGCTCGTCGGCTATTACAGGCACTTCATAGAGAACTTCTCGCGGATAGCGTTACCTCTCACGAAGTTGATAAGGAAGGATCAGAAGTTCTTGTGGACGCAGGAGTGCGCGCAAGCGTTCGAAGAGTTGAAGAGTCGGTTGACCACGGCGCCAGTGCTAAGTTCGCTGTGTGGTACCGAAGGCTTCGAGATTTATAGTGATGCCTCAGGTAGTGGTTTGGGCTGCGTGTTGCTGCAGAATGGGAGTGTTATTGCGTATGGATTGCGTCAGCTGAAAGTGCACGAAAGGAATTATCCGGTCCACGACTTGGAGTTGGCGGCCGTGATATTTGCACTTAAGTTGTGGAGACACTATTTGTACGGTGTAAAAGTCGATATTTATACCGACCATAAGAGCTTGAAGTACCTGTTGGATCAGAAGGATCTGAACATGAGGCAGCGGAGATAGATGGAGTTCTTGGGGGACTATACGTTAAAGATTCATTATGTACCCTGGAAAGGCAATGCAGTTGCAGATGCATTGAGTCGTAGGGCTCCTGCCCAAGCCAACTGGTTGTCGGTTTATGATGAGAGGTTAATTCGGGAGTTGGAGGCGTTAGAGATCTGTTGTGTTGACAAGCAGACTAGCGCCAAAGCATTGTTGAACTGGACGGAAGTTCAGTATGACCTGGCTGATCGCATTCGGCAGGCTATGGAGTCGGATGACGGAATGAAGGAGCTCATGGATTCAGCATTGGATGGGTCAAATTCCAATTTTTCAGTTGAAAATGGACTTCTAAGGAAGGACAATCATTTGTGCGTCCCAAACGTGGGAAATCTACTAGCGGAGTTGATGTATGAGGCTCATCATACCAAGTACTCAATCCACCCAGGGAGCACGAAGATGTACCGGGGCCTAAAGAAGTTGTTTTGGTGGACAGAGCTCAAGAAGGATGTGGCACTGTTTGTGGCTAAATGTCAGACTTGCGCCTTAGTAAAGGCAGAGTGCCAAAAGCCAGGGGGATTCTTGAAATCCTTGCCTATTCCGGAATGGAAGTTCGACGACATTTCAATGGACTTTGTGCATGGCTTGCCAAGGTCGCAGAAGGAAAACGACGTCATCTGGGTGATCGTGGATTGGTTAACAAAGGTGTCGCACTTCATTCCGCATAGGAAGGATGATTCGGTGGAGAAATAGGTGAAGCTGTATGTGGATAATATAGTCAGACTGCACGGTGTGCCCCGCAGCAACGTGAGTGATTGAGATGGGCATTTTACGTCCAATGATTGGACGTTGGTGCAGCAAATGCTGGGGACTAGATTGAAGTTCAGCACAGCCTTCCATCCGCAGACGGATGGGCAGACTGAGAGGGTCAACAGGACTATGGAGGACATGCTTCGCATGTGCGTTCTAGATTTCGTAAAGTATTGGGAAGACCACCTGTATCTGGTGGAATTTGCGTACAATAATAGCTACCACACAAGTATACAGATGGCGCCCTTCGAGGACCTATATGGTAGGAAGTGTTGCACGCCGTTGTCGTGGATAGAGACGGGTGAGGCAAGGTTGTACAAGAAGCAGGAGGTGGAGAGCGCTACTTCCTTGGTGCGGATCATTTGAGAGCATTTATTGATCGCTCAGGATAGACAAGCTAAGTACTACAATGCCAAGCATCAGAACGTGGAGTTTGCGGTCGGCGATTGGGTGCACTTGAAGATAAAGCCGTTCAAGGGTGTGTCGCGGGTACGATACTTGAAGAAGTTGAGCCCGAGATACCTTATACCATTTGAGATTCTAGAGCGGATCGGCGAAGCGGCTTATCATCTGAGGCTATCAGCGGAGTTGAGTGGTCTACACAATATATTCCACATTTCAGTGTTGCGGAAGGCGGTGCAAGAGCCTTCGCAGGTGATCGCAGTTGACCAAGTGTCGGTGGACGAAGGGTTGACGACTAGGGTCAAGCCCGTTCGTATTGAAGACTTTGAGGTTAAGCAACTCCGTAACAAGGAGATCAGGATGGTCAAGGTCCGTTGGGACAATTGCGATCGTGAGGAGCTCTCTTGGGAACGGGAGCAGACCATGCTGGAGGAGTACCCAGAGTTATTTAACTCAGGTAACACTTTTGGTTTTGTTTATCTTTCCTTTGGTAATTTCGTGGACGAAATTCTTTTAAGAGGGAGAGAGTTGTAACGCCCCGAAACTCAAAAGGGTGACGGGTGGTGTTTTGAGCCAAATCTGGGTTTTGGCAGAGGTAACACATCCTGGGACATAGGCGTGTCCCAGGGCATGTCGTGCTTGGGTTCGGCGTTGGTCGTGTGGTCGACGATTTTGGAGTCAACGATCGTAAGGGGTGTGAACACGGCCTTGGACACGGGCGTGTCCCAGGGTGTGTCAGTCACTCAGAGCCTTGCACTCAATGATCGTTGAGTGAGGGGCGCACGGCCTGAGCCCAGGCGTGCTCGGGTCCGACACAGGCGTGTGAAATTCGACATGGGCGTGTTGAATTCCCGTGTCCTCCTCAAGACGTGTGGCGGTGTGTGCTAAGGTAGTTACACGACCTCGGATATGGGCGTGTCCCAGGGCGTGTCTAGCACACGGCATGTGACACGGGCGTGTCACATGGCCGTGTTGTGCTCTGGTTGTTTTGGACCTGTGTCGTTGAGGGAACACGCCCAGCTACACGGGCGTGTACTGGCTGACACGGGCATGTCATGCCTGACACGGGCGTGTCGGGTGCCCGTGTTCTTTTCGGTACGCGACAGTTTCGACGGTGAATGGGTGACACGGCCCTGAACACGAGCGTGTCGGAACCCATGTTCGGCCCAGGTTTTGGAAATTCGGGCTGAATCACAGCCGTTCGTTTCCTTATTTTTGGATCTGATGGTTCAGGCTCTTCCCACCTTAGGGTTAAGGCCGGTTCAGGGGTGTAAATTCCTCATAATCTTGGATTCACTCTCTTTCTAAGATTTAGAGAGAGGAGAGAGCAAGGAGGAAGAAGGAAGGCTAGATCTGGTCACCGGCGGAGTTTCGGAGCTCCACATCGCGAGCCGACTTCGGATCTGCGGAGGCAAGGAGATTTTAGTGCTTTTCATCCGCATAGATTTCCATTGTGCCAAGGGAAAATGCAAGGGTAACGATTCTCATCCTAGGACATATGAAGTCCTCTTTTCCTTTGCATAGGAAGCCCTCTCTTGCGAGTGTGCGATGAGTTTGTGGCGTTCCTTGGGGTAGATATATGAAGTCCCCCTTGTGTAGAGTCCATATTCGAATGGACATAGGCATGATGTGTGAAGCCTACCTAGACTAGTCTGTCTGGATTGGTGATGTTACATTGCATATATGGTCGGAGAAGACTCCGCGCGAATGTTTGTTTTTTGGGTTTTCTATGGGGTAGATTGCAACAGGGAGCCTTAGGGACTAACTCCAAGGTGCACCCGGAAAACTAGGCAGATGCGTGATTCTGCCAACATGGTGGCCAGGGAGCCAACTTGAACATAACCGGGTTATGTGAACTGTGTGATAGAAATGGGACTCGGGGAGTCTTGACCCGCGCATATGGCTTAAATTAACGTTGCGGTGTGAGCAATGGGTCAGGCGGAACCATATATGTTCTATGTCGTTTGGTGGGACTGTTGGCATAGATGCGTGTCTCCGGCGGTCTATGGCTTAAATTGACGTGACCCGAGCCAGGAAGACAAAATACTCATAAGGTTGGTCGTCCAAGGGACGGTGGTGAGGCGGAAACGTCTATGGCTTAAATTGACGTGGCATTGGCCGGTTTGCTGTGAATGTGCCCTGAGTGCACGGGGTGTGTGGCTGTGCGTGCCTGCACCTGTGATGAAGTGTGTTTACACTATACTGCTTGATTATGCTAACAAAATGCAAGGAAAGAACATCGCCGCCCCGAGTTGGATGCGGGGTCGTTATAATTTAGTCAGCATAGCTGACCGTTGCTTTTATTTGCCACCGTGCGGTGGATTGTTGCTTGCAGGTGCTGCGGAGCAGAGCGGTAAATAGCGGTCTAAAGCCCAAGTTGCTGAGCCGGCCCTCGAAGGCCTAATTTTTAGTGTTTTTCTTTTATTCTCATGTATGACCGGCCTGCGTGCCGAGGTTTGGAAGACACTTATATTTGAGCAAACTATTATAAGGCCATAAGGCCAGTACTCGTGTATTGTGCATTCCTGTTTGTTCTGAGTAGTGGATATTCATGCTTTGCTGGGTTCTTTATTCTTTGCAACTTAATAAACTGCTTCCGCTAGATGCTCTGTCTAGGACGTTGTGATTGGTTGATTGGTCTCAATGAGTAACCCACCGATCTGTCTGTGGTATATGGCGTCGGGCCCCGGCCGGACCTACTGTTATATGCTATGTGACGGATAGGGGTGTTACACAAGGTCTTTTCTCTATTGTATGCTCTAGCTAAATTTTCTTCAGATTTTCTGAAATTGAGCTGTAACTCATAGGACAACAGCTTGCCAAATAGAGTCTGGGAGTCTATGTTTGCTAAGTTGCCCATTTCTCTTATGACACAGATCTTGATGTCTCATTCCTTGTTCAGGGACCTCAAGATTTTATCATTAAGTTCATAGTTAGTAAAGCTCATGCCATAAGTCCTCAGATTATTTACAATTCTGAAGAATTTTTCAAAACAATCAGCCACTGAGTCTTTCTTATCCTGTCTAAAGGCTTCATATTGTTGGTTTAGTAGAGATTTCCTATCATTTCTGACCTCATCAGTTCCTTCTATGTAGACAATCAGTGACTGCCACATTTCTTTAGTTGTCTTGCAATGATTCAGATTCTGAAAAGTGGAAGCATCTATTGCATTGACTATTATATTCTGTGCCCTCTTATCCATAGAGGCCAGAATTATCTCATCCTTATCCATCTCCATGTAGGTCTTTGGTGTCTTGATGTTGGCATCAAGAACTGACACTTTCATGGGACTGAAAGGTCCTTCAACTACTATGATGTATATTCTTGGATCTGCTGCCTCCATGAATAATCTGACTTTTTCCTTCCAAATTCCAAAATTCTCTTTAGAATAGACTGGGAGCTTGATTGAATTTCTTTCCCTCTAAGCCATGATATATCTTTCTCTACAATCCTATGGATTCTCATTAGGTTATTATGCCTTTTTCAGTGAACCTCCCTCTGATACCAATTGTAAATGTTTGCTTTAGGAATGAGAGTAACCTAGAAGGGGGTGAATAGGTCTAATTTTAACCTTGGATTCCCTTTTTTTAATTCTGAGATATACTTTCTTTTTGTTAATTATCTCAGTCAGATACAACAAGATAATCTTAACATTAATTTAAAGAAAAACTATCATAGCACAGCAATCACAACACAGTACACACAGTTTTATAGTGGTTCCCCAATTTATGAGTACATCCACTTCCCCCTTCGCCTATCTAGCGATGAACTAGATTCGGCCAAACTCCTTCTTCTTTCTTTACTCAGATCCTCAGATCTTACAGCTCAGAGCCTAGCTGGCTCCTATAACTTAGACTATACAAGTCTTACCACTCAAATCACTAAGATCATATACCTCAAGTTCTTCCCAAGAACTCTACCTCAGAATGTATCCATACTCCTACTCCTCGGGTAAAACCTACCCTACAACTCAGAGAAATACCCACTTCTCCTACCTCAGGCAATCCCTGCTCTACCTCAGCATTTATAATATAGACTTACAACTCAGAGAAAATGCTTCACCTACACTCAGATCTACAGGTAGATCTTACAAAATTAATGATGGTGAAATAATGAACCAGAATTAGTCACCCAGCAAGAGAGAAAACAGGTGACTAACTGGTTGTAGAAGATTTGATTTGTCCCTTCTTAGCTTTTCAAAGCTTCTTGAAGTTGAAATTAGGGTAGATCTAGGCTGGAGAATGTTGAAGACGATTCTTGATCAAGCTTCTCTCTACCTTCTGAATTATAGCTGATGCTTCTTAGATCTGGCTTCACCAAATTTTTCTTGTTAATTTTTCTGAAGAGTTAATCCCTTTAAATAGGCTCTGTCAGGAGTAATTGGCTGATTCGCTTAATAACTGGAATCTGACAATTTTGACAGTTGTCAGTACCTCCGGCTTGATTTTTGTACTTAGGAAACAATTATGCATGAAGTGTTGAAACTTGGCTGTTGGATGTGTCAACATTAGTCCTGGGTATTGACACTACTCTTGTAGTGAAGTCGACATATGTCTGAATTTGTCGACACAACTTCCACATTATCTCGACACAGCTGATGTAGAATGTGTCGACACAAGTTCTGAGTGTCGACACAATTGTCTTCAGTCTCAACACTGCTTGTATAAAGTGTGTCGACACTAGTCCTGAGTGTCAACACAGTTGCTTCCTTGTATTATAGTGTCGACACAAGTTCTCTTTGACTCAGCACTTCTAGTTTATGTGTGTCGACACTAGTCCTGAGTTTCGACACATATTTCTCTTTGTCTCAGCGTATTATTGACAAAAGTGTTGACACTGATCTAGTGTCTCGATGCTTTTGTACTTAGCTTTATTTGCCTGCACACATGAACTTAACATTCATCAAATACAACTATGTGTATATCAATGAGGCTAAAGGACTTCTTCAAATCAAGTACATTATGACGAGTGTACCCAACAAGTTGTAATTGAAAAAAAAATCCAGTATGGACAATTCAAGATCTTCCTCCACCATCTCCTCCAGCTCCAATTATTCCTGATGATACCCTTTTGGGTAAAATTGAATCTATGCTTACTAAGCAACGAGAGTTCTTTGACAAGTCTCTCGAGGAGGTAACTGATAAAGTAACTGCTCTTGAAAAGGAAATAAGCAGATGATTTGCTGAAATTCAGCATAATACAGATGAATTTAAAAGACTACTGAACATTGGTGGCAAGGCTCTAGACCATACTATCACTAGTGTTGGTCAAGTCATGGATCAAGCAGTTACAGTGGCAAACAATCAGATCTTTTTGCTGAAGAAGACTGAAGAACAAAACTTCAAAACTTGTGAAGAAGTTGGAAAATTCAAGGAAACTGCCATAGAAACCCTCTCTATAGAAGTCAGAAAGGGGAGGATAAAGTAAAAGAAAATCTAGACAAAAAAGTTCAAGAGATGAAAAGTTAGTGGGATGATCAATTGAAAGAAATCAATACAAGTGTGGAAAATCAGATTAAAGGTGTAAATATATATACTTTTGAAACTGTTGTATGGATGCATAACAAGATCTTCCCAGATTTTCAAGTTGATCCAAATGAGGCTCCAAATCCTCATCTAGATCTAAATCTCTTTGATCTTAATGTGTGCAGGCCTACTTTTCTCCTAGGCCTGAGTTTCATGACATTCCTCCTGAAAGTTATTCTCAAGTATGGACTTCAGAGTAACTAGAGTTTCATCAAGATCTACCTCCTGATATTCCAGTGCAAGCACAGAAGAAAAGGAAATATGGTGATGGTGCTTCTGCCAGCAGATCCATTCCCAGCCAAGGTGCTACCAAAAAAAAGAACAAGAATTTGCTGAAGTGTGGATTCCAACCTCCAAGTATCTCATTCTTGACACTCTGAAGCTGGTTGTGGATTTTAATGAAAAAAAGATGATCATTACAGTCACAAGGAATGAGAACTATATGAAAAATCTTTGACTAAGAGGAGGATATATGATAGAGAATTTGGCAGAAACAATCCAAATGCTTCTCTTTGACCTCCAAAGTATTATCCCAAACCATTCAGTTACTAGAAGAGGCAACAAGAAAAGAAGGAATGACTACACCGGCAACAATACCCATGATTTGAGATTATCAATGTTATAGTGTAGAATTTTGTGGATCTTGATGTATCAATGGACAAATTCTATACATATATAAAATTTTAAATTTTGAAGATCTTATTAATTCTCTTCTGTCTTTACATACCTCATTTTGCTTGTTTGTCAATTCTTTGTTTATCTTGATATAATTCTTTGTTTTTCTCGAGAAATGAAATGTATTTCTCGAGAAGTCTAAGTAAATTTCTCGAGAAAGCATTGCTGTTCTCGAGAAACCATAAGACTTCTTGGGAAATTATTTGAAAATATTCTAAGTCCTTTTCTCGAGAAATGCCCTGAAGATTTCTCGAGAAAGCTAAGTTCGTTCTTGAGAAACGCTAAGCAGTTCTCGGGAAGTCAAAATTATTTCTCGAGAAGTTAAGTCTTTTTCTCTAGAAATCAATTCTTTCTCGAAGAATCAAATCTCCAGTTCTCAGAATTTTCGTCAAGTAAATTTCTCGAGAAGGTCAGAACATTTCTCGAGAAAGAAATTCTTTTCTTGAGAAATCATTTTCTTCTCGAGAAATCTGTCTCCAGTTCTAAAAATGTGTTAAGTCTCTTTCTCGAGAAATAATATTTTTCTCGAGAAATCAGTAATTTTTTTCACAGAAATTTCATCAAGTCTTTTCTCGAGAAAGCAAATGTTTTCTCGAGAAATATACATCTTCTCGAGAAATTCCATTGCAGAATTTTCTTTTTAAACAGTCGGATGGGATTTCAAATTTTAATCCAAGTTTAGTATGATTGATCCACGTGGATCATTCCTTAATGACATTTGACCGTTGGACGATGATCAATATAAAGTCATTTCAAGGAATGATCCACGTGGATCAATCATACTAAACTTGGATTAAAATTTGAAATGTCGTCTAACTGTTTAAAAAGAAAATTTTGTAATGGTATTTCTCGAGAAGAAGTATATTTCTCGAGAAAACATTTACTTTCTCGAGAAAAGACTTGGCTTTCTCGAGAAAAGACTTGATGAAATTTCTGTGAAAAAAATTACTGATTTTTTGAGAAGAATATTATTTCTCGAGAAAAGGACTTAGCGTAATTTTAGAACTGGAGCCAGATTTCTCGAGAAGAAAATGATTTCTCAAGAAAAGAATTTCTTTCTCGAGAAATGGTCTGACCTTCTCGAGAAACTTACTTGACGAAAATTCTAAGAACTGAAGATTTGATTTCTCGAGAAAGAATTGATTTCTATAGAAAAAGACTTAACTTCTCGAGAAATGATTTCGACTTCTCGAGAACTGGTTAGTATTTCTCGAGAATTAACTTAGCTTTCTCAAGAAATCGTTAGAGCATTTCTCGAGAAAAGGACTTAGAATATTTTCAGATAATTTCCTGAGAAGTCTTATGGTTTCTCGAGAACAACAATGCTTTCTCGAGAAATTTACTTAGACTTCTCGAGAAATACATTTCATTTCTCGAGAAAAAAACTTAGGAAATTTTTCTGAAAAATTTTCTTTTCTTCTTTGTTGAAACCAGCAACCCTTCATTTATTCCATTTCTCTAGTACTTGAAAATAAAGTGCATCCCAATAGAGAGGTTACACATGAGTCAATACCATGGATCACTGTTTGGTACATTGGAAATTATGTACCTGATTTGGAAAAGTCTCACCTAACTCAATGATATACATCAGGTGGTATTTGATGGTGTATTGAGTTTACTTGTGCAGGCAGAAGAATGCAGAAAATATTCTAAGTATAAAAGTGTCGAGACATTTATAATATGTCGACATCTTTAAAGAAGCAGCATCGAGACTAGAAGCAAAGTTGTGTCGACACACAGGACTTGTGTTAACACATGGAATTTGAGTCGACAACAGTTGTGTCGACACTCAGGACTAGTGTCGACACACTTAGATTTCAAGTACTGACATTAATAGAAGGGTTGTGTCGACACATAGGACTTATGTCGACTTACAGAGTTTGAGTCTACATCAGTTGTGTCGACAGTTTCTGAAGTATGTCGACACATTCTACAAAGGCAGTGTTGAGACTGAATGAAGAGCTATGTCGACAGTTTCTAAAGTTTGTCGACAACACTAAAGGAAGTGTGTCGACACCCGGGTAATTGTGTCAACACATACCTCATCTGTGTCGACACATACTATCCTTATGTCTCGACACATTCAGCTAAGTTAAATAACTCTAAGTGCCAAATCTCAAGACTGAAGACTTGACAGCTGCAAGAATTGTCAAGGCCTGTTAGACATATCAGAACTATCAGATGTCAGTCAACTACCGTATCAGTCGGTTGCCTCTGATGTGATCTATAAATAGAGTTGAGCTATCATAGAAATACAAGATAGTAAGACAGAGAGAAAATATTGATGGAAACCAAGAAGAAGGAGGAATACTCCAAGAAGAATTCATAGAATTCTATACAGCAAGAAGATTCTGATTCTAAATCAGAGAAGGGGACAACATCTCATTAGATCTGTCAGTGTTTGCAAAATTAAGTCTACAAAAAGGAAGAAGTTGTGTCTACATCAACTTCTCAAGAAGATTCAACCTAGGTTCTCTCTTTCAAGAAGCTTTGAATAAGCTAAGTGAGGTTGAATCTGATTCATTACAGCAATGGTCTGAAGAAAGCAGATTAATCAAGATCTGATCAAGATTCCCTCACCCCTCTTTCTCTCTATCTGGGTGAAGGAAGAAAGTAATTCTTTATACAATTTTCTGTAAGATCTATTTTTAGATCTGAGTGTAAGAGATTTCAATCTCTGAGTTATAAGCATGTAATTATAAAGGCTGAGATAGGGTTGTTTACCTAAGGTATGAGATTAAGTTCTCTAATATGTAGGTCTGGTAATAAGGGCTGTGGTAGGGCTTGATAGCCTGAGTGGTAGGAGTGTGGATTCACTCATAGATAGGGTTCTTGGGAAGAGCATGAGGTGTAGGACTTGTTGAAGTCTGAGTTGTAGGAACTAGTTTGGGTTCTGAGTTGTAAGATCTGAGGATATGAGAAGGTGGAAGGAAGTTTGGCCAAATCTTGTGTACTGCTAGATAGGCGAAGAGGAAAAGTGGATGTACCCATCTCTTGGGGAACCACTATAAATCTATGTGTCTACTATGATTGGTTTGTTGTATGATGTGATTGTTATAAAATTTAGTTATACTGTGAATAATTTATTATCTGCCTAAGTAAAAAAGAATTGAACCTATTCACCCCCCCCCCCCCCCCCCTCTATGTGTTTAGACATTCTTGAAACCCATTATTTCAAGTGGTATAAGAGGGAGGTTACTCAAAATTAGACTTAACAGTCTGAGTATATCTCCAAGGCAGTGATAAGATAGCCAAGTTGGGTTCAGGTGAAAATCACAAAGAACTTGGATCCATGAAGCTTCCTATATGTAGAAAGGAAACTTTTGGCATATGGAAAGAGAGGGTCAGATTATTCATGGAGACATCTGATCCAAGAATTTACATCACAGTTCAAGAAGGGCCTTTCATCCCTATGAAGACATCTGTTCTAGATGCAAATCTTAAAACTTTAATGAGTTATTCAGAGATGACCAAAAATGAGATCATCTTAGCCACTTTGGACAAGAGGGCACAGAACATAATTGTTAGTGTCATAGATGATTCTACATTTCACAATTTAGTCCACTACAAAACTTTAAAGGAAATGTGGGACACTTTAATTGTCTAAATGGAGGGGACATTAGAAGTAAGAGAGGATAGGAAGTCCATGCTCAAATCAAGAGTTTGAAAGCTTCAAACAAGCCAAGACAGATAGCATAACTATGTGTTATGAAAAGTTCTTCAGAATTGTCAATGAGCTGATGACTTATGGAAGGGTCTTCAGCACTTATTAACTGAATGACAAGTTTCTCAGGTCATTAACCAAGGACTGGGATACCAAGGTCTGTTCCATCAGAGAAGTGGTCAGAATTGCAGATACTCCTCCACCAACCTTGTTGGAAAATTGTTGTCCTATGAAATGAAGTTGATTTGCCAGAAAGGAAGAGGAAAAGAGCAGCAGGTCTTATGGAAAAGATAAGTTGGTGGCTTTCAAAGTTGAAGCTACAAAGAAGGGCAGGAGAAATACTCCTTATCCTCCTAGAAAAGTTGTTGATACTGATTCAAAAAGTTCAGACTCAAGCACATTAGATTGTCATAACTCTGATGAGGATTTTGCTGCTTTTTCTAAGCAATTCCAGAGGTTCCTGAGGAAAAAGAACTGGAGAAGCAGGCCATCCTTTTCTTCTTACTCTAAGGATGACTACTACAAGGGAAGAAGAAAACCTCTAAAGAGGAAAGGTATGGTTCTAAACCTTGTAAACAAACTTCTACTAAAATTGTTTGTTATTATTGCAGCAAGCCAGGATATGTTATAGCAGACTGTCATGTCAAAAGAAAGGAGACTGGTGAGAAAACAAAACACCAGCATAAAGACAAGAAAGAGAAATCCTTTGTGTCCAAGAAGCAAAAAAGTTGTACTGACTCTTCTTCATCGGAGTCAGAAAATGAAGAGGATGTTGAGGCCTACATTGGGTTATTCTCAACTGAGGAAGATCTTGTCGAAATAGAATTCTTATAGTTGCTGGATGATATCAATAAAACAGAATATAGTCAATGCTTAGGGCTGATGGCCATAGCTGAGGATGGACACAGCCAGGAGCATCCTGGTCCTAGTAAGGTACAGTCTTCACCTTCAGTGTCAGATTATGTTACTAGCACAAATTCAGAAGCATTTTCATCAACTGATTGATGATTATGGAGAGCTCCTACAAGCCTTTAAGAAAAGCAGGCTCCTAGCCAAAAAATTGGCAAAGGAAAATGCCACTCTGAAGTTGGCTGCTTCAGACTCAGCAAAAGTGCTAGATCTGAAGTTAAAAGAGATTAGTAAATTGAAGATTATAACTTTTATTCAAATGGATACCATTACTTTCAAGAATAACCATATTAGGAATCTTGAAAGTAGACTCCAAAAGGAAAGAGAGCTAGTGGCCATGTTCTCAAAACCTAGTTTTATGTTACCTTTGATAGATTCCTTCTCTTCACAAAAGGGTAAGAATGGTTTAGGTTTCAAAGGAAGAACAAGAGCTGCCAATTCCAATAGGAAAGGCAAAGCCTAGCTCAGCCACTTGCTTCCAAGCCTCCAATCTCTTTTAAAAGGTGGTTTAACCTTCTAACAGGTATGACTATGATAGTATTTATGGTCACTGTGAGCAAGGCAGTAGAAATGGCAAGGGTGCTAGTGCCTATTGGGCAGTCCATGAGAAAACCCAAATGGACCATAATGGACCATTTGTGTTTGGTGTACCAGCCCCAACACTCAAGTACAAGGTAGCAGCTGACTCACAAAGTCTGTCATATTATTATCAAGTTAAGGGAAAATCTGTTAGCAAAGAAGACTTAGGAATATCTGAAGCTATCAAAAGTATGCATTCTGAAAAGAAGACAGCTACAGATAAGGTTCAAGATATCCAAAGTACTTCTGCTGTCAGACAAGTCCCTAAGCAAGCCTTGGCTGAAAGACTTAAGAAAAGAGTTGATGTACCAGCTGATTTAAGAGCTGCAAACAACATTGTTTTTAAGCCAGTTCTTAAAAGAAGGTACATTGTGCATGAGTGTTGGTGTTGTGGCAAAGTGGGTCACTATGTCATTGATTGCTAACACAATAAGAGTGTCCAGAGGAGTAATGTTGGCTTATCTGTCAGAAAAACTGAAGGTAGGCATGTTCAATTTAGATCTAACTTGCACCTAGGACCCAATAAAATTTGGGGTCCTAAGGTTATATAATTTATTTATTACAGGTTAGTCCAAGTGGTCATACCCTTATATGGTACTTGGACAGTGGATGTTCCAGACACATTACTGGAACAAGAAGCATGCTAAAGGAATACACTTCTATTGAGAATGGTCCCAAAGTTATCTTTGGGGGCTCAGAAAAAGGGGTAACTAAAGGTTTGGGTAAGATAACTAATGGCATAGTAACTATCACACAAGTAGCTTATGTGAAAGGTTTGAAACATAACCTTATAAGCATAATTCAACTATGTGATCTGGGCTATGTCATTTCTTTCCTCAAGGATGAGTGTCAAATTACAAGATTAAGTGACCAATGGGTTATCTTGATAGGCACTAGGAGAGGAAATATTTATTGTCTAAACTTTGAGTGTGAGAGTGAGGACACTCCTATATATCTAGTTGCAGATGTGAAAGTTTCTCATTGTGACAAATGGCATAAGAGGCTAGCTCACCTAAACTACAAGACCATAGGTAGACTCTTTAGTGAAGATTTGGTGAGGAATGGTCCTGAAGTTAAGTGCATTAAGGAGGGAATTTGCTCAGTTTGTCAAAAGGGCAAGCAGACCAGGTCTTCCTTCCAAAGTCTTGATACCAAAGACTCAGTGAGGTGTTTATATCTCCTGCATATGGATCTATTTGGTCCTATGCTAGTTCATATTCTAGGTAGGAAATTCTATACCCTTGTGATGGTTGATGACTTCTCCAGGTTTGCTTGGGTATTCTTCCTAAGGAGAAAATCTGAAACCCCAGATATCTTCCAGACTTTTGTCAAGCAAATTCATAATGAATTTAATAGTTCTGTGGTCAAGATCAGAAGTGATCATGGGACTGAGTTTCAGTCTGAATGCATGACAAAGTTCTATGAAGGGATTGGGATTCATCAAGAATTCTCCTCACCTAGAACTCCTCAACAAAATGGAATTGCTGAAAGGAAGAATAGAACTCTAATTGAGGCAGGTAGGACCTTATTAAATGACACTTCTCTCCCAGAATATTTCTGGGCTGAGGTAGTAAATACTGCTTTTCATAATCTCAATAGAGCTTCCATCACCAAATACCACAAAAAGACTCCTTATGAGATTCTGAAAGATAAAAAACCAAATTTATCCTATTTTAGGATTTTTGGTAGTAAGTTTATGTACTAAACAATAGTAAGTCTCATTTGACTAAGTTTGCTGCCATATTTGTTGGGTACAGTAATAATAGTAGAGCATATAAGATCTATAACTTGACTACACAAGTTGTAGAAGAATCTGTCCATGTGGTCTTTGATGAGTCTAAGTTAATTAACTATGAGCTGCCAAGCACTTTTTCTAGTCCTACAGGTTTAAAAGATAAGATGAACAATCTGACCATCAGGGAAGATAAACCAACAGGCCAAGAGATTGAAGATGATGGATGCTTTCCAGGAGGAGATCAAGAATTACAAGCTGAGAATGAAGAACAACCAGCTGAAAATATTGAGGATCAGCAAGCTGAAGAAAGATTGCCTCTAGCTATGAGTCATTTAAGAGATCATCCAGCTCATCAAATCATTAGTGATGCAAGTCATGGTGTAATGACCAGAAGCAAGAGCTTGAACTCAGCACTATGTTCAAGCTTTCTGTCTCAAATGAAACCAAAGAAGTTTGAAGAGGCTATCAAAGATTCATTCTGGATTGGTACTATGTAGGAAGAGCTGAACCAATTCAAGAGATGCAAAGTTTGGAAACTGGTTCCCAGACCTAAGGGACATAATGTGATAGGGACTAAGTGGATCTACAAGAATAAGTTAGATAAAAATGGTAGTATTGTCAAGAACAAGGTCAGATTGGTGGCAAAAGACTACATGCAGGAAGAAGGAATAGACTTTGACCAGACCTTTACCCCAGTAGCAAGGCTGGAAACAATAAGACTATTCCTTGCCTATGCAGCCTATAAAGAATTCAAGGTCTTTCAAATGGATGTCAATTAGTCAGCATTCCTGAATAGAGATCTAAAAGAGGAAGTATATATGGACTAGCCATCAGGTTTTGTAGATCCTCACTTTACTGATCATGTCTATAGACTTAAGAAAGCTCTATATGGGTTGAAATAAGCCCCTAGAGCATGGTATGAGACATTGTCTACTTTCCTCATTGAGAATAAATTCTCACGGGGGAAAATAGACAAGACCCTATTCCTGAGGGAATCAAAGGGCAAGATCATCCTAGTCCAGATATATGTTGATGACATAATCTTTGGATCTACTGAGAACAACCTTTATAGAAAGTTTGCCAAACTTATGCAAGGGAAGTTTGAGATGAGCAGCATGGGTGAGCTAAAGTTCTTCTTAGGACTTCAAGTAAGACAGACTGATGATGGCTTGTCTATATCCCAATCTAAGTTCACCAGGGAGTTAATTAAAAAATATGGCATGGATACTGCCTCCACCATGAAAACTCCAATGGGGTCAAGTATGCCTTTAGGCAAAGATGAGGCAGGGAAACATGTTGATGAGACTTTGCATAGAGGGATAATTAGATCCTTACTATACTTGACTGCAAGTAGACCTGACATCATGTATGCTACATGTGTCTGTGCAAGATACAAGGCAAGCCCTAAAGATTCTCATTATTCTACTATCAAGAGATTTTTAAGATATCTTAAGGGCACACCAGATCTTGGTTTATGGTACCCTAGGAATAGAGATTTTCTGCTAACAGGTTTTTCAGATGCAGACTTTGCAGGCTTCAAGGAAGACAGGAAAAGTACCACAGGTACATGCCAATTCCTAGGAGGAAGATTGGTGTCATGGAATAGCAAAAAGCATACAAGTATTGTTAAATCCACAGCAGCGTCAGAATATATTGTAGCTGGAAGTTGTTGTGCTCAGTTGTTATGGATACAACATCAACTTGAAGATTATGACATCAAGATAAGTAGGATTCCATTATATTGTGATTCTACTAGTATTATATCAATTGCTAGAAACTCTGTTTCACATAGCGGAACAAAGCACATTGAAATTAGGTATCATTTTATTAGAAAATATGTTGAAAAAGAGGACATAAGTCTAGAGTTTATTTCTACTGATACATAAGTAGTTGATATATTCACTAAACCTCTAGATGAAAGAAAATTCAATTATTTTAAAATTGAATTATGCATGTTGAACCTGGAATAGGATAGTAGATTAAGAAAAATTCTACTCAACATATGACTAAGTAAGTTATGTGTCGACACAAGTTAAGAGTTGGTTGACACGCAGTAGTTGGTGTCGACACATAAAGTAGTCTATGTCGACACTCAGTAGTTGGTGTCAACACATAGAGTTGTTGACACACAGACGTTGGTTTCGACACATAAAGTAGTTTGTGTCGACACTCGGAAATTAGTGTTGATACATAAAGTTGTCGAGACTTTAGCAGTCTGTGTCGACACAATCAAAATTGTGTCGACATACAAAACTCTAATTTCAGCCCTCCTTTGACCTTCCCTATTTAGAAAAATATAAATAGGAGGAAACGAGACTTTATCGACTACGCTCTCAGAAATCTCGAGACTAAACCATCAGTGTCGACAAGAAATTCTTCTTCTCTCTCTTCAACATCCACTTCTCTCATCTCCAATGGCTCCCAAGATGGACAACAACATTAACGAAGGTTATGAGCTTGTTCAGGGAGCGTTCAATGATGCGGAACAAGATATCAAAGCAGTGGTGGACCTAATCCAGGAAGAAGGACTGGATTATCTTGTTTTAGAACCAACAAGAATATGGAAGAAGGAAGTTCTAGAATTCTATTCCAACGCTACATTGAATTCAAAGGGGAACAAGATTCAATCAACTGTTCACGGAGAAACAGTAAAAATAACCCTCAAAAATCTGAGCAAATCCCTTCAACTACCAAGGATTAAAGAAGAAACGGAGATTGATTCTACACTAACTGCAGAAGCCCTCAAATGGTATGGGCTACCCTCAACCACAAACATTGGATAATCCATGACTAGGAAAGGGAAGAAATCCAAAGGGAAGTTTCTGTCAGAGATTATTGGGAAGGTAGTTCTCTGCAAAACTGGGGGGTATGATAGGATCACTTCCTACATGTTCAACCTAATGACCAGAATCATCTTCAAAGTGAAGACTGACTGGAGTACTATTATCTTTAACAAGATTAAGGAAAGCATTAAAAAGCCAAACATAGGGAGAATATTAAGTTTGTATCTGACTGTCAGCATACCTGAGGTGTTAAACCAGATTGTTGGCTCAAAGATTAATCGCATGAGGAGAATGGATGTAAGAATCTTGTCAAGGTGGGACAGAGTATTATCTAAGGAAGACCCTGCACCAAAGCAGAAGTCCAAAAAGGTCCCTAAATCAAAGAAAGATACAGTGCAAGCTTAGGAGTCCTCCAGTGACTTAGAAGAAAGGGTTGAATTCAGTTCTGATGAAGATAACACTGAACTACCCAGGAAGTATCAAACTCACACACCTGGAACTGAAGCTCAATCCAGGGGGAGACTGTCCATCTGACAGATAATCAAGGGATATCAGTACCTAGGGAAGTTGTCAATGAAGCCCAGCTAGATAGTGAGACTGCAAACCTCACTGTAATGGAAGTGATTCATGATATCAACACAGTTGCTGACCCTTCTGGAAGAGAGGCACAGAATGTGCATATTCCTGATCTGCCAGAGAAACCTCGGTCTCCTGAGACTAATGTAATACAAGAATTAGAGACTGACTTCCAGGGGGAGCAAGAAGAGGTGCACAAGAAAGATATTTCTACTGATGTACACACTGCTGCATGGGTTGAGGGGGAGGTGTCATACCTAGCCCCAATACTAGATATAGATGTTCCAAGCACTTAAGTGGAACTTGAGATATCATCTGATTTGGAAAAGGAGGAAGAAGCCTCATTACTTAAGAAAAGAAAAATCATGGAGCTAAGAAAGAAGAGTTCAGACTATAAGAAAGCCTTAAAGGCTGGATCCTTATCTACTGCCCTACAATGGATTTTAGTTCTCTGTTAGTATAACTATAAGTAGGGGTGCAAACGAGTCGAGCTTTGAAAATTTCCAAGCTCGAGCTCGAGCTTTTCATTTCGAGCTCGAGCTCGAGCTCGATGAGCTCAATATCCCTGCTCGAGCTCGAGCTCAAGGAAACTTATCGAGCTCGAGCTCGAGTTTCGAGCTCGAGCTGCTCGCGAGCTTTTTAGCTCATGAGCTTTATTTTCATATTTTTAAAAAAAAAAATTTACTTTTTTTTTTAAATATATAAATACAAAGCTCGTGAGCCGGCTCGCGAGCTCATGAAAAACATTAGATGATCTCGAGCTCAACTCGTAATCGAGCTCGAGCTCGACAGGCCCTCGAGCTCGAGTCGAGCTTTTTTCGAGGAGCCGGCTCATCGAGCTTTCGAGCCGGCTCTCAACTCAACATGCGGCTCCCTTTAGCTGCAAGTCAAAAATTTGATGAGCAAAGACTTGCACTAGAAAAGTATGTGGATGAAAGCCACAAGGAGATGCAGTTCAATCTTGGCACAGGACATCAAATCTAAAGATTTGAGGTAAATTTACTCAAGAAAGAAATGACGGATACTTTCCATAAGGGAGGAAATGATGTGGTATATATTGCCAGACAATAACAAAACACTAAAACTGAAGTGGATGATCTGGTTGTTAAGCAAGGTTTTGTTCTAGAAAATCAGAAAAGAATGAATGAGAATTTGATGGAAATACATTCCATCACTCTGAAAAAGTTAGCTGAACAAACCACTACCCTAGAAACACATATGGACACCAAAGTAACTGCTATAGAAGCACAAATATGTTGGTACCCTAGTTTGGATTTGAGTTCTGTCCTCTCCTTCTGTCTCTTGACCCAAGATTTATCTATGGTCAAAGGTTAGTTGTTTAGTTAGTTTGCTCTAGATTTAGAGTTATCACTTTTCCAGATGAAAATTTGGTTAAGTTGTGTTTTGTTCGACTATGGTCGAACGCCGCTCGACTATCGTCTATCGACTAGTCGACGATCGTCTATCAGTTGTTCGACGTTCGTCTGTCAGCAGATCGTCTATCTCTGAGTTAATTCAACTCTTGTTAGCTCGACGTTCTGTGGAATCTGCCTCACCGATCATCGAACCCCGCTCGATGTCTTTTGACCAGACAGATTTCTTGATAGTTCGACTATCTGCTTGGATAGTTCAACTATCTGATAGTTCGACTATCTGTTTGATAGGTCGACTATCTGTGTTGCTTGATAGTTCGATTATCTGTCTTGATAGGTCGACTATCTTGATTTCTTGATAGTTCGACTATCTGCTTGGATAGTTCAACTATCTGATTGTTCGACTATCTATTTGATAGGTTGACTATCTGTATTGCTTGATAGTTTGACTATCTGTCTTGATAGGTCGACTATCTTGATTTTTTGATAGTTCGACTATCTGCTTGGATAGTTCAACTATCTGATAGTTCGACTATCTGTTTGATAGGTCGACTATCTGTGTTGCTTGATAGCTCGACTATCTGACTTGATAGGTCGACTATCTGATAGTTCGACTATCTGTTTGATAGGTCGACTATCTGTTTTCTCTGATAGTTCGACTATCTGTTTGATAGGTCGACTATCTGTTTTCTTTGATAGTTCGACTATCTGTTTGATAGGTCGACTATCTGTTTTGCTTGATAGCTCGACTATCTGTCTTTATAGGTCGACTATCTGATAGCTCGACTATCTGTTCTGATAGGTCGACTATCTGCTGTGGTAGTTCGACTATCTTCTTTGGTAGTTCGACTATCTGTATCGTTCGACTATCTGTTTGATAGGTCGACGATCTCTGTGCTTCGGTCGACGATCTCCGAGGTTCGTTCGACGTTTTGCTGTATGTCTTTAATAATTTTGTCCTCTTCTATTTTATGATTTATTTCATATTTATTTGGCATATTATTTCAGTTAATTTATGACATTATTTCCATACAATCTCTGCTCCATTCCTTATGCATGAGCCAATCTTTATCTGACAAAGTGTTTTGTCTTATTAGTTGAAATATATTTTCTGCTTTATCTGTCGGGCTGTCCTTTATAGCCGTTAGACTCAGAAAGTCTTTTCTAGCTGTAAAGAGTTCTTTCTGATGTGACCTTTTTCTAGCCCCTTCTTATCTGATTGGTTATACAGCTTCTTAGAATGCTTTATCCTCTTATAGTATGTCTGTCTGCAGGATTTGTTTTTGCTTTATGCTTTTTGCAGCCCAGATTGCTGATTCCAGAAGAAGACAAAGATTCAAACTCAAATTAAAGCCGTTGCAAAGGCTCATATAAAAAGAGCTTCTTTTGAAAGAAGAAAAATATATACACAGAACCCAGATCATATACACTCAGCAGCATAAAAAAAGAGAGAAAGCAAGAAAGTTCTACAGCTCTCAGAATTTCATATTCACCTGAGAAGATCAAAGTTCTTCTGCATTCTTCTTCATCCTGAGTTCATCCTGCTTACAGGAAGACATTCACTCAGAGGCCTTTAGAAGAAGAAGAAGAAGAAAGGAAGCTATTTGAAGAAGAATAATCATTTAACAATCAAGAATCTTCTTCAAGCTTCTCCTTCAGAACCTTAAGACAAATCTTTGTCTTAGTTCAGAAGAGTTCTTGCACCCTGAAGCAAGACTCCTTCCTGGATATTCTCTAAGCCAGGGGGAGCCTTGATTCTTTAGAGCTTCTAGCTCTGTGCAATCCACTAGCTTCTCTAATCTGTTTAACAATAGAGAAGAAGCCTTAACTCTCTCAACCTCCTATACAAAGGGTTATTACTCCCTTCAAAAGTGAACCTTGGTGGCAGAGCACCTGATCAAAAACCTATGTTGTATTTTGAGCTCCTGATCAAAAGCTCAAAGGGTCTACTTGATCTACTTGAAGCAGATCAGTTGGTGGCAGGGCACCTGAACAAAAACCTATAGTGGATTCCTACTAGGGTGGTAGAAGAGTGGACGTACCTATTTAGAGGGAACCACTATAAAATTTCTTGTGTCGTCTGAGCTGTTTATTTAATTCATTGTACTGTGGTTGTGAATAGATTTAACTAGGATTGCTAGTTGCTGGAATAGGACTCTAGCCTTAACTGTAATTACAGTTGGCTGCCTTTTGTGCACAACACTTTGTGTTAGGCTTTAGGGTTATCAATATCTATAAACTAATTCTGCAAATTAACTCTAAGGGAGTTGAGTTGGGTGTTCTAATTTTTGAATACTCTATTCACCCCCCCCCCCCCTCTAGAGTTGTATCTATCATCACTTTCAATTGGTATCAGAGGGAGATTGACTGACTGTATAGGCTAACACCTAAGTCACAAGATCCTTATAGATACCAAGTTTATAGATATTCAATTCATGGCCCAGTCCAAGGATTACTCTAGCATCAGACCTCCAGCATGCAACTTAGCTAAGTTTAGCATCTGGAAGGCAAGGATTAAGTTATATATGAACTCTATTGATGAGAGTATTTTTGCTTCTATTTTGACAGGACCACCAAGAGTAAGAGCAGCTGCTGCAGCTACTGCTTCATCATCAACTGATATGAGTGCAGTGCCTCCTCCAGACTACAACGATGAATACAAAAAGGCAAAGATAGCAGATGCCAAAGCAATGAATATTCTGGCTCAGACAATGTCTGATGAAGTATTCCAGAAAGTTGCTGACTGCTCCTCGGCAAAAGCAATGTGGGATACACTGAACCAGATTGTAGCTAGTTCAGCTAATGAAAGGAAGGACAGAAGGTCCAACCTTATCTCCCAGTATGAAAACTTCAAGAAAACTGATGCTGAATCAGTTAAAGCAATGTACACCCAGCTCAGCTCAATCATCAATGAGCTGAGGACTCTTGACAAGGATATATCATTGACAGAGGTCAATGATAAGATTCTTATGTGCTTCCCTAGCACATGGGATCTGAGGATCTGGCCTATCAAGGAGGCCAGAAGTACAAATGAAATCTCAACTGAAGCTCTCCTTGGCAAGATCAAGTCTTTTGAGCAAGTGCTGAAGACCAGGGAAGCTGAGGCTGAAGCAAAGACTCCAACTCCAACAAGAAAAGAGCAATCTCTTGCTCTCAAAGCTGCTGAAGTTTCTGAAGGAAGCCAATCCAATGAGGAACTAATGACATTATTTGCCAAGAGGTTTCTCAAGATGGGAAGGAAAGACTTCAGAAAGAAATCTTCACGATATGAAGATAAACTAAGGTTTGATCGTTCTCCTACTAAAGAAATAATTTGATATGGTTGCAAGAAGCCTGGACATATTCTACCAGAGTGTCCAGAGGAAAAGAATAAAGAGAAAAGGAAGGAAAAAGAACAGCACAGGAAGCATTCCAAGCCCTCCTCCTACAAAAACAAAAAGAAGGAGAGAGGTTTCATTGCTGAAACCTGGAGCGATTCTGATGAGGAATCTTCCTCCTCAAGCTCCAGTGAGGATGAGGAAGAAAAGAAGGCAAAGGAAGTTTGCCTGATGGCAATTGATGCCTGCAGCAATCACTCAGCTGCAGAGAGTTCAGATTCTAATGAAGAAATGTCAACAGAAGATGAGGTATTGTCTTCTTACGATTTTACATCTGCTGAATTTAAATCAGATTTTAAATCTTTGTATTTAGATTTAATTAGTTCTGAAAAGGAAATTAAGGACCTTAGAAATAAGCTTGCTGAATCTGAATTTATCTCTAATAAAAACATTAGGTTAACAGCAGAACTCACTAATTCTAGTGAAGAAATAAAATTCCTTAAGAATGAATTAGCTAAGTCAAAAAGGCTAGAAGAATCTCTGAATGGTAGAAGCCTTAAGTTGCTTGAAATAACCAGCATGTCAAACACTAGGTCAGGCAATAATAAGCTAGGCTTAGGAGCTTCATCCTGTGAACCCCCAATTATTCTTAAAAATCATCTTTCAACTCCAGTGAACTTTTTATCTCAGCTATGATGGGATAAAGAACACTGAGCAAGTAAGACAAGTTAAAGTCAAGCCTCCATAAATAAAGCTAAGAGAGAGAAAAGAAAACAAAAGTTAGTAAGGAAATACAAAAAGCGTCAAACGCTGCTCGACAATCGCATGCTCAGTGGTCGAACGAAGCTCGACGATCTGTGCATCCATCGTCGAACGTCGATCAACAAGTTTTCAACATGAATTTCAAAATTATAATCAGAACCCTAGAAACCTGAATATGAATAGAAACCCTAGGTTTGTGGACCCATTAACTACATGGAGCATCCCACCTAGGAGATCTTACCCTTTAAGTTATAAACCCCAACCTGCTTATTCTTTTATTTCTATTTTTCATTATGTGAAGAATAATGGACCCAAGGTTACCTGGGTCCACAATGTTTAACTTAACTCACTGCAGGTGAAGACCTATCCTATCACTCAGGACAAGTGGTATTTGGATAGTGGTTGCTTTAAACATATGACAGGGAATAGAGAAAATCTGTCAAAGTTCAAGGCCAAGCTTGGACCAAAGGTGATCTTTGGGGATTCTAGCTGTGGCCAAACTGAAGGATATGGTAGGATTACCATTGGAGCAGTATCTTTCAAGAGGGTTGCATATGTAACTGGACTGAAGCATAATCTTATCTCAGTAAGTCAGTTATGTGATGCAGGATATCAGGTATCATTCACTAACACTCTCTGTAATATTACTTTAAATAGTAATGTTGTGTTAGTAGGCATTAGACAAGGCAATATTTATTTAGTAGATTTTAATTCAACCCATTCTGAAATCTGCTTATTTAATGAAGTAACAAATAACAACACTTTATGGCATAAAAGGCTTAGCCATTTTAACCTCAAGAACATATCTAGGTTATCTAAATACAACCATGTTAGAGGTTTACCTTCTTGCCCCTACAAGAAGGAGAGCCTATGCAAGGCTTGTCAATTAGGCAAGCAAACCAAGAATTCATTTAAGTCAGTAAATAAAAGTGATTCACCTAGAATCCTGTATTTATTACATTTGGACCTCTTTGGCCCAATAAATGTATAGAGTCTAGGAGGGAAGTATTACACTTTAGTAATTGTAGACGACTTCTCTAGGTTTACTTGGGTGTTCTTTTTGAGAACTAAGGCTGATAACTTTAAAGCCCTTACAGATTTTCTATTATGTGTGCAGACTGAGTACTCTACTCATGTGGGCTTGATCAGAAGTGATCATGGTACTGAGTTTGACTCTCTTCTCATGCAAGAATTTTGTGAGAGAGAAGGTATCAAACATAGCTTCTCAGCTCCTAGAACTCCCCAACAAAATGGGGTAGTTGAAAGGAAGAATCGAACCCTGATTGAAGCTGCTGGTACATTATTGGCAGATGCTAACATGCCTCTTTCCTATTGGGCAGAAGCTGTTAGCACAGTTAATTATGTGCTGAACAGAAGTCTTATACACAAACTTAAGTGTAAAACTCCTTATGAGTTGCTTAAAGGAAAGAAACCTAAAATAAATTATTTTAGAGTATTTGGCTGTGTAGTTTACATTCATAACAATAATAAAGAATACCTTAAAAAGTTTGAAGCAAAAGCTTCAATGGGAATCTTTCTTGGATATTCCCAAGTAAGCAAAGCTTATAGGGTATTTAATAAATCATCTTCTAAAATTGAGGAATCTGTGCATGTGTCTTTTGATGAATCTCAGATGTTTTACAAGGAGAAGGAAACTTCCCCTTCCTCAAGTTCATTGCAGGTACCAGAATCTAGTAAAGATGTCACTCAAGAAATTCTCCATCTTTCAACTCTTCATATCACTGAATCAGACAGTGATGAAGACTTTGCAGAAACTGTTGCTGTACCACCAATAGTAGATCAAATTCCTCCTGAGGAATTAATCCCAACTATTGCTGAAGATCACATCCCACCTGCTGATGTTGTCACACTTAGAGATCATCCTACATCTCAAGTGATAGGAGACATATCAGCTGGTGTTCAAACAAGACATCAATTAAGACAGGATGTGATGCATGCTTGTTTCCTTTCACAGATTGAGCCCCTCACCATTAAAGATGCTGAGCTAGATCCCCACTGGATCATTGCTATACAAGAGGAACTCAATCAGTTTGAAAGATGTAAAGTATGGACTTTGGTTCCAAGACCTAATGGCCAACTAATCATAGGCACCAAGTGGATGTTTAGAAACAAGTTGGATGCAAATGGAATTATTGTAAGGAACAAAGCTAGGCTTGTAGCTCAGGGCTACAGACAGGAGGAAGGTATAGATTATAATCAAACCTTTGCTCCTGTTGCAAGGCTAGAGGCAATAAGGATCTTTCTAGCCTATGCAGCCTATATGAAGTTTAAGGTTTTTCAGATGGATGTCAAAAGTGCCTTTCTAAATGGTGAGCTAAAGGAAGAGGTATTTGTTGAACAACCACCTGGGTTTGTTTCTTTAACTCAGCCCTCACATGTTTTCAAGTTGCAAAAAGCTCTTTATGGACTCAAACAAGCACCCAGAGCCTGGTATGAGACTCTAGCTAGTTTCCTGTTAGAGCATAACTTTGTTAGGGGAGTAGTTGATAGAACCCTTTTCGTCAAGCACCATAAGGACACAATCCTGTTAGTTCAAGTGTATGTAGATGATATTATTTTTGGTTCCACTGATCCCAAACTGTGCAAAAAGTTCTCTGACTTGATGCATTCTAAGTTTGAGATGAGTAGTATGGGTGAGTTGTCTTACTTTCTTGGTCTCCAAGTAAAGCAAGATGCTGATGGCATCTTCATCTCCCAATCCAAATATGCCAAGGAAATGGTAAAGAAGTTTGGGATGGCTGATGCTTCAGCAATGCATACACCTATGGCTACTAATGTAGTTATAGATTCTGATGATCAGGGAAAGCCTGTTGATCAAAAGAATTATAGGGACATTGTTGGTTCCCTATTGTATTTAACTACAAGTAGGCCAGATATAATGTTTGCTACATGCCTATGTGCTAGGTTCCAGGTCAACCCCAAGGAATCCCATCTGATTCTTCTCAAGAGAATCTTGAGATACCTGAAGGGATGTCCAAATCTAGGACTATGGTACCCAGCTGAGTCAGAATTTGATTTAATTGGATACTCTGATTCTGATTATGCTGGTTGTAGAGTTGACAGGAAAAGTACCTCAGGAACTTGCCAGTTCCTGAGAGAGAGATTGGTCTCTTGGTTCTATAAGAAGCAGGCTTCTGTCTCAACTTCAGCTGCAGAGGCTGAATATATAGCAGCTGCTAGTTGTTGTTCACAGATCCTGTGGATTCAAAACCAGCTTTTGGATTATGGGTATACACACAAGAACACAAAAATCATGTGTGATAGTACCAGTGCTATCTCAATTGCACAAAATCCTGTGCACCACTCTAGAACCAAGCACATTGAGATTAGACACCATTTCCTGAGAGATTGTGTGGAAAAGAACAAGATCAGCCTTGAGTTCATATCCACTGACCTTCAGAGAGGTGATATTTTCACCAAGCCCTTAGATGAACAGAAGCATCTGTTCTTTTTGGTTCAACTAGGCATGATTAATGGAAAAGACTAAGTGTGACGTCTGCCTGTGTTGAAACCTGTTTGAAGATCGTCGAACGACGTTCGAAGATAGTCGATCGGATCAAGCCTATCGTCGACCTATGGTTGATGATAGCTTATCTGCTTGAAGATCGTCGACCGACGTTCGAAGATCGTCGAACAAGTCGAGCCTATCGTCGATCTATGGTTGACGACAGCTTGTTGTTTGTGAAGACAGAAATAGTCGAACGAGGGATCGACTACTCTGCTTCAGGAACGATCGTCGAACGACCGTTCGACCATCGTCTTCAGTATCTTTTAAAATAGATCGACTATTGCTGTTTTAATATAAAATCGATGGTAGACCTAGGTTAAGAGATCGTTCTTTTTATCGTCGACGGAGAGCGTCTTCTCGCATTCCGTCTTTCTGCTTGCTCCCGGTCTCGCGATTTCTACCGTTTCGCCTTCACCGTCTCTCTCTCGTCTTCTCCAACCCCTTCGATGGCGATTGCTCCAGCCCTCCTGTCCGTGGTAAAGTTCGATGCTGGTTTCAGTGTGGACTTTGACTCCTTCAGCTGTTGCGAGTCTGCAATAGTGGAAATCCTCAACTTATGCAAAGATCAAGGATTGGAAAAGCTCATGTCAACAAGAATAAAGATAAACATTCCCGAGATTAAAGAATGGGCATTCACTTCGTCCTCAAATGACGATTCTATGACCGGAACAATAGGCGGAGAAGAGGTAACTTTGACTCCCGCCGTTTTAACTGAAATTTTTGGATTACTGAATGGGGAAGAAGATTATGAACAAGATACCCCTGAGTTTGGGAGAATGTTGACTGAACTAGGACATGCCGACGGCATTCCTTCTAAGCTGTTAAAGGTGAATTTTCCGTTGAAGATTAAGTTCCTTGCTGAACTAGTCGGAAAAGTGCTACTGGGAAAGCACTCTGCCCGTGATAATATTACCAGGCAACAGTTTGCCCTGATGTGTGCCATCGTGAACAAGAAGAAAATTAACTGGGCAGGAGTTTTGTTTGACTTGATAAGGAAAAAGAATAGCAAGAAGGAAGTCACCCTGGGTAGGGTGCTTGGGATTTTTCTAAAGGAGAAATATCCCCATCTTTTGGTCTCAGTTTCTACTTCAATAAATGCCAGCAAAAAGATTGACCCGACCCTGTTTGTTAAGTGGAAAAGGAGCTTCCTGAAGCCCGCTCCAGCAGGGGTAGCTCTAGTTGCATCTGAGAGCACAAGGACTGCTTCAGTCACTCCCCCCTTCAAGAAGCAGGCTCAGCCAATCTCTCCTTTCCATCCATCTCATCTGCATTACCTTCAACCTCCACTGAAGTGCCACCATCTACTTCAGTTCCATCTACTTCAGTTGAAGTTCCATCTTCTGCATCTCTTCTTCTTGATTCTTCCACAATTCTCCATGCATCACCACCAGCATCCCCTCTCCCTCATCATCTTGCTAGGATATCTCATCCTAGTTTTGATTTATTGGCTTCTGAGCTTTCCACTCCTCCTCAGTCTCCAATTCTTCATTCAGATCATGTTGATCTTCCTGCATCTACCCATCATTCTCTAGTTCACTCTCCATCTCATCAAGAACACACCATCCCTGCTGATCATCCATCTTCTGTGATTCCCCCACCTTCATTTGAAATCACCCCAGCCTTCATCTATAGCATCCTGGAGTTAATTACTCCTTCAATCAAAATCATGATTGAAGAGGCAATTGCTCCCCTTGCTTCCTCCATCTCTTCTTTAACTGCTGCTATTCAAGCCCTCTCAAAATCTACTGAGCCCTCTTCATCCAGGGGCCTGGTTTCAGTTTCTACTGAAATTAGGCAGGGGGAGATGCTTTATGAAGATGCCTCTGAGCTGCCCTTGGCCTCCCTTCCAGCATATCCTCAAGCAGATGCAGAAAAAGAGATAGAAGAATCAGTTCCTCCATTGTCTGAAACAGATATTTCTGATGTTATAATGAAATCTGAGTTTATTGTCAAAGTATGCCTAGAAGAATGCTCCACTCCCCTGGTTGCCCTATACCTAGAAGGAGTCATTACTTCCTTCCTATATGAATTATGGGAGTTAGTACATTCAAAGGAAAGTTCTGAAGGTATCCCTTTTACTCATTTTCTAGACTTGATTACTGATATGTTAGTATGGGAATATCTAGAAGGAATGATAAAATGTCATTTAGCAAATCTGTGTTCATAATACTACAGATATATTGGAAGAAGTATTAGTTGTCCAAGAGCCTGATCATCAACCAGCTCTAGAAGCTCAACCTGAACCAGAACCAATTGTTCAAGATCCTGAGGCTGCTCTGCCAGCTCAGTTAGCAGTGCAAGAAGAACTGGTCCCCATGACAATTTCTGATGAAAAAGAAAAGGTTTCAGAAATTCAAACGAAAAAGTCTACAATCTGGGATGATTCTCCTGGATTAGATTTAGACACTCTTCTGGCACAGGATGCCCTGGAAGAAGAGTTAGAAAAAGCTGCCCTAAAAGAGAAAGAGAAAACTGTGTAAGAGGCGTATGATCCTTATGATCTTCCTCCTTCAAATTCTGAGGATGAGGTTGATTCTGATGAATCTGATGAGTCCAAGAGAAAGAGATCTGCTAAGAAGAAAAGGAAAGTTGTGGCTCCTCCTCCTCCAAGTCCTGACAATGATGTCCCCTACTATATCTTGAAAGGCATTGATCCTAAATCTAAAGAATTTCAGCACTGGATGGCATTTTCTAAGAATCAGTAGAAGCTAAGAAAGAAGTCTAAGAGGTATGACAGTCCTGCTCCAAGATGGACTTCTAGAGGTCCTCCTCCTCCACCTCCCAGTGCAGGAGCCTCTGGAAACCTATCTGCAAATCCTTCTACTCAGACTGATAGGTTTAACCCATCTCAGTCATCTCAAAGGAAAAGTTCTCAAGGATATCAAGGCAGAACGCAATCTGGCTATCAAAGACATGATGCTGATGTAAAGGAACAAGTGAAGGAGGTGGTTTATCAAAGACCAACTTTTTCTCCTCCTCCTTATAAAGAATTCAAGAGCACATCCTCTCCAAAGCCAGATCATGTAGTGAAAGCTGTTTCAAAAGGTAGAAGAATTATTTTCTCTGAAAAATCTAGCAAGAAATTTGTTGAGTTTGCTCCTCCTTTTTCTCTAATTATTCAGGATAAAGAGCCAGCTGAAAGTCTGCTAGATATGTATATTAAATTTAAAGCTGTGAAACATGTAGATCCAACCTGTGAGAATGTATATGAAAGCCAAGAGCTTGATCCTGATTTCAGGATGGCTCGATTTCTTGAGCTTGTTGGATCAGCCCAAATTAGAAAAGCTAAAGCTGAAGGTAAAGATACTGCAGGATTAACAACTATGTCCAAATTCAGAATGAAGGAGCTTGATAGATTCCAGGTTAGACCTGAGGTATTTGACCCTTCAAAATACATGGAAAAGCATCTTGAGGCAGTTGTTCTAAGGGCATCTGAATCTAAAATCATTGGAGAGCAAGATCTAAAGCTGTCAAAGAAAGAAGCTCTAGACCCTTCTGGGAAAATTACTTTTATTCCTAGTTCTTCTGTTCCTAAACCTAATTCTGATGCCTCTTAAAATTCATTGATTGACAGTTATTTACTTATCTGATTGATTGATGTTATCTGCTTAAATTTTTCCCTTCATGTACTTTATTTATTTTCAGTAGTTTATTTTATGTTTTTTGTTGTTGAAAGACTTAACTCAAATAGGGGGAGATTGTTGGTACCCTAATTTGGATTTGAGTTCTATCCTCTCCTTCTGTCTCTTGACCCAAGATTTATCTATGGTCAAAGGTTAGTTGTTTAATTAGTTTGCTCTAGATTTAGAGTTGTCACTTTTCCAGATGAAAATTTGGTTAAGTTGTGTTTTGTTCGACTATGGTCGAACGCCGCTCGACTATCGTCTATCGACTGGTCGACGATCGTCTATCAGTTGTTCGACGTTCGTCTGTCAGCAGATCGTCTATCTCTGAGTTAGTTCAACTCTTGTTAGCTCGACGTTTTGTGGAATCTGCCTCGCCGATCGTCGAACCCCGCTCGACGTCTTTTGACCAGACAGATTTCTTGATAGTTCGACTATCTGCTTGGATAGTTCAACTATCTGATAGTTCGACTATCTGTTTGATAGGTCGACTATCTGTGTTGCTTGATAATTCGACTATCTGTCTTGATAGGTCGACTATCTTGATTTCTTGATAATTCGACTATCTGCTTGGATAGTTCAACTATCTGATAGTTCGACTATCTGTTTGATAGGTCGACTATCTGTATTTCTTGATAGTTCGAGTATCTGTCTTGATAGGTCGACTATCTTGATTTCTTGATAATTCGACTATCTGCTTGGATAGTTCAACTATCTGATAGTTCGACTATCTGTTTGATAGGTCGACTATCTGTGTTGCTTGATAGCTTGACTATCTGTCTTGATAGGTCGACTATCTGATAGTTCGACTATCTGTTTGATAGGTCGACTATCTGTTTTCTCTGATAGTTCGACTATCTGTTTGATAGGTCGACTATCTGTTTTCTTTGATAGTTCGACTATCTGTTTGATAGGTCGACTATCTGTTTTGCTTGATAGCTCGACTATCTGTCTTGATAGGTCGACTATCTGATAGCTCGACTATCTGTTCTGATAGGTCGACTATCTGCTGTGGTAGTTCGACTATCTTCTTTGGTAGTTCGACTATCTGTATCGTTCGACTATCTGTTTGATAGGTCGACGATCTCTGTGCTTCGGTCGACGATCTCCGAGGGTCGTTCGACGTTTTGCTGTATGTCTTTAATAATTTTGTCCTCTTCTATTTTATGATTTATTTCATATTTATTTGGCATATTATTTCAGTTAATTTATGACATTATTTCCATGCAATCTCTGCTCCATTCCTTATGCATGAGCCAATCTTTATCTGACAAAGTGTTTTGTCTTATTAGTTGAAATATATTTTCTGCTTTATCTGTCAGGCTGTCCTTTATAGCCGTTAGATTCAGAAAGTCTTTTCTGGCTGTAAAGAGTTCTTTCGGATGTGACATTTTTCTAGCCCCTTCTTATCTGATTGGTTATGCAGCTTCTTAGAAAGCTTTATCCTCTTATAGTATGTCTGTCTGCAGGATTTGTTTTTGCTTTATGCTTTTTGCAGCCCAGATTGCTGATTCCAGAAGAAGACAAAGATTCAAACTCAAATTAAAGCCGTTGCAAAGGCTCATATAAAAAGAGCTTCTTTTGAAAGAAGAAAAATATATACACAGAACCCAGATCATATACACTCAGTAGCATAGAAAAAGAGAGAAAGCAAGAAAGTTCTACAGCTCTCAGAATTTCATATTCACCTGAGAAGATCAAAGTTCTTCTGCATTCTTCTTCATCCTGAGTTCATCCTGCTTACAGGAAGACATTCACTCAGAGGCCTTTAGAAGAAGAAGAAGAAGAAAGGAAGCTGTTTGAAGAAGAACAATCATTCAACAATCAAGAATCTTCTTCAAGCTTCTCCTTCAGAGCCTTAAGACAAATCTTTATCTTAGTTCAGAAGAGTTCCTGCACCCTGAAGCAAGACTCCTTCCTGGATATTCTCTAAGCCAGGGGGAGCCTTGATTCTTTAGAGCTTCTAGCTCTGTGCAATCCACTAGCTTCTCTAATCTGTTTAACAATAGAGAAGAAGCCTTAACTCTCTCAACCTCCTGTACAAAGGGTTATTACTCCCTTCAAAAGTGAACCTTGGTGGCAGGGCACCTGATCAAAAACCTGTGTTGGATTTTAAGCTCCTGATCAAAAGCTCAAAGGGTCTACTTGATCTACCTGAAGCAGATCAGTTGGTGGCAGGGCACCTGAACAAAAACCTGTAGTAGATTCCTACCAGGGTGGTAGAAGAGTGGACGTACCTATTTAGAGGGAACCACTATAAAATTTCTTGTGTCGTCTGAGCTGTTTATTTAATTCATTGTACTATGGTTGTGAATAGATTTAACTAGGATTGCTAGTTGCTGGAATAGGACTCTAGCCTTAACTGTAATTACAGTTGGTTGCCTTTTGTGCACAACACTTTGTGTTAGGATTTAGGGTTATCAATATCTATAAACTAATTCCGCAAATTAACTCTAAGGGAGTTGAGTTGGGTGTTCTAATTTTTGAATACTCTATTCACCCCCCCCCCCCCCCCCCCCCTCTAGAGTTGTATCTATCATCACTTTCAAAATAAAACTAGATTTGACAGCAGTTGATACTGCTATTAAAACTTCTGAGTCTGCAATTTCAGCTCAAGTAAAGAAGTTTAAAGCCTACTATACCACTAGGAACTATTATATTGTAGATCAAATAAGGTTTCAAAAGAATGATCTCAGAGATCATATTCATAGAGAAGTCATAAAGGGGGAGAAGGTATTATTACAGGCTAGCTCTGAACATGCTAAATGGGTATCTAACAGTATCAGAGCTACCTTGGGATATCCACCCTTATGTTATGACAACAATACTGCAGAATCTAGATGCCAACCTGCATTCTTGGAGGGGATGCAACATGAAGTAGCTCAAGTCATATATCCCCCTTCTGAGTTTGATGAAATTCAATAGGAAGTCCAGAATATGTACAGCCCTCCACTGTAAAAATTGCCAGTAATTTCTGAGGAAGTGGACATGGCTGAATCAGTTTTTCTTAAAGAGCATGAGGTTCAAATATCCAAGAAGAGATTCAGAGAACAGGCTGAGGTTAGGCCTGATTTTGAGAAATGGAGTCCAATCTCCAGAAGTATCATCTTAACTACATGGAATGAAGTTGTTGAAAATCAATATGACAGGGGTAAGTGGTACTCCAAATAGGAATGGGATAAATATCTTGCACAACAAGAAACAATCTACAAATTCAAGAAGGACTTGAAGGCTAGAAGAATCCCTGTAAACTCCATAGAGCCTTGCAAGTACTTCCCAAAACCATTCCATTACTTTGAAAGACAAAAGCTGAAAGCTGCTCAACTTAAGGCCAAAGACATCAAGGGTAAGAAGCCTGTTACTGATATCGAAGCTGAAGTCAAAGCAACTATTCAGACAGGCAAAGAGATTATCATCAAGGAACCAGATCAACTTTAACTTTAAATTGACTAGGTTCTAGAAGAACTATGTAGACCTTTTGTTGTTCTTATAAAAAAATAAACCTTGTAATCTTACTTTGGTTATATGATAAATAAATTCTTGGTTGACAACAGTTTATATATCTCTGTCTCTGAGTTGTATGGTTTCCATATGATATTTCATTTTGAATATTTGTGTGTAACATGCTAGATCTGCTCTTGAATAACTCTGTTTGAAATGTCTGAATACATCATGCTTATTACTTTTATTATATTGGAGTATATCATTGACTATGGGTTATGACTTCTCCAAATAGGGGGAGATTGTTGGGTATATTGGAAATTGTGTACCTGATTTGGAAAAGCCTCACCTAACTCAATGATATACATCAGGTGGTATTTAATGGTGTATTGAGTTTACTTGTGCAGGCAGAAGAATGTAGAAAATATTCTAAGTACAAAAGTGTCGAGATATTTATAATGTGTCGACATCTTTGAAGAAGTAGCGTCGAGACTAGAAGCAAAGTTGTGTCGACACACAGGACTTGTGTCGACACATGGAATTTTAGTCGACAACAGCTGTGTCGACACTCAGGACTAGTGTCGACACACTTAGATTTGAAGTGCTGACATTAGTAGAAGGGTTGTGTCGACACACAAGACTTGTCTCGACTTATAGAGTTTGAGTCTACATCAGTTGTGTTGACAGTTTCTGAAGTATGTCGACACATTCTACAAAGGCAGTGTTGAGACTTAATGAAGAGCTGTGTCGACAGTAGTTTGTCGACAACGCCAAAGGAAGTGTGTCGACACCTAGATCAGCCGATTGCCTCTAATGTGATCTATAAATAGAGTTGAGCTATCAGAGAAATATAAGATAGTGAGACAAAGAGAAAATATAGAGGGAAACCAAGAAGAAGGAGAAATACTCCAAGAAGAATTCGCAGAATTCTATACAGCAAGAAGTTTATGATTCTAAATCAAAGAAGAGGACGGCATCTCATTAGATCTGTCAGTGTTTGTATAATTAAGTCTGCAATAAGAAAGAAGCTGAGTCTACATCCACTTCTCAAGAAGATTCAACCTAGGTTATCTTTTTCAAGAAGCTTTGAATAAGCTAAGTAAGGTTGAATCTGATGCATTGCAGCAATGGTCTGAAGAAAGCAGATTAATCAAGATTTGATCAAGATTCCCTCACCCCTCTTTCTCTCTATCTGGGTGAAGGAAGAAAGTAATTCTTTATACAATTTTTTGTAAGATCTATTTTAGATCTGAGTGTAAGAGATTTCAATCTCTGAGTTGTAAGCCTGTAATTATAAAGGCTGAGGTAGGGTTGTTTTTGCCTGAGATAGGAGATTAAGTTCTCTGAGCTGTAGGCCTGGTGATAAGGGCTGAGGTAGGGCTTGATATCCTGAGTGATAGGAGTGTGGATTCACTCTAAGATAGGGTTCTTGGGAAGAGCCTGAGGTGTAGGACTTGTTGAAGTCTGAGTTGTAGAAACCAGTTTGGGTTCTGAGTTGTAAGATCTGAGGATCTGAGAAGGTGGAAGGAAGTTTGGTCAAATCTAGTGTACTGCTAGATAGGCAAAGGGGGAAAGTGGATGTACGCATCTCTTGGGGAACCACTATAAATCTGTGTGTCTGCTGTGATTGGTTTGTTGTCTGATGTGATTGCTATAAAATTTAGTTATACTGTGAATAATTTATTATCTGCCTAAGTAAAAAGAGTTGAACCTATTCACCCCCCCCCCCCTCTAGGTGTTTATACATTCTTGAAACCAATTCTTTCAATCACACAATAAAGAATTACATTGTATCATCCTATGTTTAGTGACTCATTGTAAACTAATATTGGTTTACACTTGACAATAATAACCTACAAGCACTCAACTACAGAATAACATCAAATACAAACTTAATTCATCTTAGTTCAAGGGTGACTTCATACAAATCTGGGTTATTGTGGATACAATACCCAACAAGAGCAGATATGTCGGTACAATTGTGGAAATTTTAAATAAAAAGGCCCTGCCAGTAGCATTGATCAAGAAATCCTAGCAGTCTGCCATGGATTAGACGCATTTTGCCTGTTCATCATCAACAAAAATGAGATATTAGTAAGAACATATTGCGAAGTAATAGTAAAATTTTGCCAAAATAGAAATAAAAAGAAAATTAGCTACAAACGATGGACCAATTTCATGGATCACATATTAAACCAAAATTATAAAGTTTATTTAAGCACATCAAAGGTGTTGATAATAAACTACTAGACCAACTATCTCGTATCCCGAAAAGTAATTAATGGATAATAACGAAAGACTTCGCATATTATACACAGAAAATAGGCGTTGTCTTAGAATTTTAGAATATTTAGAGCAAAGCGGACAAATATTGCATCCAGCATATAGAAATTTATCCAGAGAAGTAACTGATATTAAGAGATTTATTAATACTCTCTGCGATATGATCGCAAGAGAAATAGCAAATATCACCCCTGGAGATAGCTCCAGTAGTAGTAATCCAAATAGCCCTTAACAGAATTATTCTTTACTCTTTATAGATGGCGCAAAGCAACCAAATTACATTTGGCCCATTTCAACTTCAGACCTTCCCAACAAACAGCAATCTTCGTTCAGATTTGGTCACCAAATCACGCTGCTCCAACAGTGCCTAGTAGACAACTTATGGAATGGCAAAAAATTCAAAAATTATAAAGATATTATGGAGTGTGTCTGCGGACACTTTGCCTTCTTAAATAGTCAGAATAGCCACAGTATCTTAGAAAAGAACACATCAAGTAACATTCAACTGAGGCTCAAACAGAGCCCAGACTATCATATACTAAGAACATCTTTAATCATAGTAGAAAATAAAATAGCAGATCTTAAAGATAAAATCAAAGAGTTACAGGATGTAGCCAATCAGTATACTAAGGAACTGGTTGACGCTGAGGACAATTAGCAACAATACCCATTAGCACTCGCACCTGTAAAAAGTTATGTTTTAGCTAAAGTACTACCAAGGCAAGTAGAATGGCAGTGCAATTAGCATAAAATCCTTAGAAATCTAGGTACTTCAAAAGAAGACATTCTCAAGGGGGCTAAGATAGAATGCATAACCTACTCAGAAATGAGGGGTAACGAATTACATTTCTCGTATCTAAGATTATAAATAGACATAGCAAAATGGATCGATGTAACAATATTGGGAGTAGAATTTACCATTCCAAATCTAATGGAATTAGGATTGATTATGTTGGGTATTGTATCCACACTCACCTAGATTTGCATGAAGTCACCCATGAACTAAGTTGAATCCAGTTGTATTTGATATTTCTCTTTAGCCATATGCTTGCAGGTGTACACTTTAAGTATAGACCAATGTCAGTCTGCAATGGGTCATCAAACACAGGACTTCACAGTGTAATCCCTCACTGTGTAATCCAAGGTGTTGACTCATGTGTAGCCTCTCTATTGGAATATACTTAACCTCAAATCACTTGGAGAAAAGGACAAAAGCTGAAGCTGAAGAAGTTCTATTTGAAAACATTTTTCTGTAACTTAGAATTTTTGCCAAGTCATGTTTGCTCGAGAAGTACAATAGTGCTCGAGTAAATTACAACTCTAGGTCTCGAGAAGTTTTTAAAGTACTCGAGAAAAAGCTCAGCTTGCTCGAGAACTTTTTTCTTTCACATCTGGCTGTCATTAATGCTCGAGAGAAAGTTTTCCTTTCTCGAGAAAATGACTTTGCTGCTCGAGAACTAGAATGCTGTGCAAAAATATTTCTAAGGAAAAGTACTCGAGAAATATAACTCTTCTTCTAAGTCTTCCTTTCTCGAGAACTATTTCTCTGTTGTTATTCTAAGTTCCTGTGCTCGAGAACAGCCTTAGCTTCTCGAGTACTTTCCTCCAGATTTTCCTCTATGTTCAAGTGCTCGAGAAATAATCCATTTGCTCGAGTACTCTAGTCTTCAGGATTTTGATTAAGTCTTTGTGATCGAAAAAGAGACTTGTTTCTCGAGTTCTCCAGTTCTCAAGTTTGTGTTTAGTGCTCGAGAAATCTTAATAATTCTCGAGTACATTTCTTCAGGCTCTCGAGCAAATTCTGCTTGTGCTCGTTTTTCCAGTTTTATTCTAAGTCTTTGTGCTCGAGAAGTTTCAAGTTCTCGAATACTCTTTCCAGTACTCGAGCAAGTTTACTGTGTGCTCGAGTAATCCAGATATACTTTTTCTTCTAAGTATAAGTGCTCGAGTAGTACAATTAGTGCTCGAGAAAGTTATTTTGGACAGTATATTTTTCCCAGTCTCAGATCTCGAGACAATCATTTCTATTCTCGAGAACTCCTTGTTTCAGTGCTCGAGAACAACCTTCAGTTCTCGAGTACTTCTGACTTGAATCTTTTTCTAATTCTGAATTTGTCAAAATCGTTGACCTTCTATTCATTCTATTTTTCAATCTTTAATCTGTCATCATCTAATTGGCCCACGTGACATCACTTTCAATACGATTTGATTTCTGACCGATTAGGCTCCCTATAAAAGGTCTAATCAGTTTCTCCTTTCATTAAGAAGAACTTTAATAATCGTTTATCTTTTCTCTCTCTTCAAGAACGTAAAACGAAAAAGGGCCGACAAACCCTAAGTTCCCGATTCGTCTTCCCGGTCGCCGCTGCTCACTGTTTCCATCTGGAAGGCCGCCGACGAAGAACGATCGACGAAGTGACACATAGAATCGAGATCGACCTCGACTTCTCTCGAATCTCTTGATTCCGTGTGTTCCGAAGAACCAGATCTGTAGATCGACGACAGTATCTTCTCCGACTGATTCCTGACAGAGCCGCCATTGTTGAAGGAAGAAGAAACGTCAAGATTTTCTAGATCTGTCACAGTTTTATCATTTTCTGTAAATCTTTATTCTGTAGGAGATTCTTCTCCGAGTTGTAGGAGTTTTCACTCCGAGTATTTGTTGTAGGAAGATTGTGCTTCCGAGTGTAGATCCGGGTTGGATCGAGTTGTAAGATTTCTTAAATCTGAGATAAGTGGAGTAGCCGAGTCTAGTGCGTTACTAGATCGGTGAGAGGGAAAGTGGAGTACCCAAGATCGGGGAACCACTATAAATCTTGTGTCGTCTGTGCTTGTGTTCTTTTTGTGTGTGCTGCGATTAGTTTTATTTTATTCCGCAAAAGACGTCGCAATCACCTATTCACCCCCCTCTAGGTGATAATTTAGACAACTAGTCAACTTTCAATTGGTATCAGAGGGTCGTTGATCATATAAAGGTTAACACCTTGATCAGATCTGCCCTAAGTTGTCTAAGAAGTTAGCCAAGCATGGATAAGGCAAAAGATTTTGCAAAGCTTCCACTGTGCACCAAGACAAACTTTCCCATGTGGAAAGAAAGAATTAAATTCTTTATGGAAGCTGTGGATCCAAGGATCTTTATGATAGTTGAAGAAGGTCCCTATGTTCCCATGACAACCTCCACAATAGATCCTACTCTAAAGGTACCAAAGAAACTAATGGATCTTGACAAAGATGAGATTGCACTTGTCTCGTTGGACAAGAAAGCTAAAAACATCATAGCAAGTGCAGTTGATGACTCTATGCTACTGAATCTGATACATTGCCAAAGTGCTAAGGAAATGTGGCAGTGTCTGATAGTCCTGATGGAAGGCACTGAAGAAGTAAGGGATGACAGAAGATCCCTTCTGAATCAAAAATATGAAGCCTTCAGACAAGGACCAAAGGATTCAATCACAGATACTTTTGAGAACTTCAGCAAAATTGTTAATGGTCTGAAGGGGTATGGCAGGAAGTTCACTAATGGTGAGCTGAATGACAAATTCCTCATATCTCTGACGAAAGAGTGGGATACCAAAGTATGTGCCATTCGGGAGTTTGGCAGACTAGCAGAGACTGACCCACAGAATCTCTTCGGAAAGCTGATGTCTTATGAGATGCAAATAAATACAAGAAAAGCCGAAGAAGAGAAGAGCAGATCCTCTTCAAAGGATAAGACTGTTGCCTTAAAGGCAGAAAGCACAAAAAAGGTCAAAGCTCAATCATCTACTCCTGCTCAGGAAACAATTGAGAGTGAAGAAAGTTCAGAGCCCAGTTCATCAGGCTCAGAGTTGTCTGAAGGAGAGTTCTCTCTCTTATCAAGACAGTTCAAGAAGTTTCTGAACAAAAAGAAGAATTGGAGAGGCAAGGATGCCTCACATAGACGATCACATTATGAAAGTGATCGAAGAAAGAAAGGCTCAAGCAGCCATGACAGGTATGTTCCTAAACAGAACAAACATGTTTCATCTGACATAGTTTGCTATTGTTGCAACAAGCCAGGTCATATGATTGCTGAATGCCCTCATAAGAAAAGAGAAGGAGGAAAGAAGGAAAGCAAGAAACCCTTTCACCAAAAGAAGAATGAAAGGAGCTTCGTGGCTAAGAAAACAAAGACCCTCAGCGATTCAGACTCCTCGGAGTCAAGTGAGGAAGAAGAAGCATATTTTGGGCTGATGGCTCAAACTGATGAGGAGACAGAACCCCAGTACACTGGGAAGGTAAACTCTCACACACCTCTTTCTGAATCTGAGAGTTCTGAACATGAGAATGAGGACAGCTCTTATGACGATGAGTCTGAACTCATGGTTCAGTACAGAGAGCTGATCAAGGACTACGACAAATGTCGAAAGGTCGTGAAAGCTCAAGCCAAAGAGATTAAGTCTCTTAAGGCAAGTGAAAGCTCTTTGAGAGAAGAAGTTCTTGAGATGGAATCACTCAAAGGTAAGCTTAACTCTGCCATAGAAGAATTGAATGAGACACTTAGTCTCGTCAGTCTGAAAGAAAAAGTCATTGAGAAACTGGAAGAGCAGTTTGAGGCTGAGAAGAAGCTTGTTGAGAGCTTCTCCAAGCCTAAGACAGTTCTTCCACTGATTGCTGGATTTTCAGCACAGACTGATGGTGCTGGACTAGGTCATATAGCCTCTTCTAGTAAGACTTCTAGAAGGAATAAGACTCAACGAAAGAATAAGGCAGCCAAGAAAGCCTTAGCCAAAGAAAAAGGGAAAGCCCCTCAAGAACAGACTATCTTTAATAAGGTAATCTACCCGACAAACAAGTTTGATCTTGAGTCCTCCTATGGACACTGGTCTAGGCCTACTTATGTAGAGCCAAAGTCTAGATACCGAGGATGGGCACGTCCTAGAAACTTTGGCGAAAGTGTTTTTAAAGCACCTTATGAAGAAATCAGTCTTCAGAGCTATGGTCCATATAATCATGGTCATAACTTTAAGAGAGCACCGAAAGTGAAAGAAGTTGAAGTCTTGTCCACCAAAGAGAGGAAAGCATGTTCATGTCATCAACATGAAGCATCCACCTCCAGTGCAGCTCCTCCTGCTAGACATCATGTCAAGATGGTCAAGCAAGAGAAGAATGGACAAAGATACAATAGATTTCATTGTTGGTGTTGTGGCAAGATTGGTCACTTCGCCATCGATTGTTGGTTCAACAAAAGTGTTTATGCTGCCCCAAGAGTTATCAATGTGAGAAAGACCGCTCACGATGCTAACATCGGTAGGGGGAGCAATCTAACAAGAGACCAAGGACCCAAACAAATTTGGGTTCCTAAGGCAAAATGATTTTGTGTTTGCAGGTATGTCCAAAGGCCAATAGAACGCCAATATGGTACTTGGACAGTGGATGTTCTCGGCACATGACCGGAACAAAAAGTTTACTTCAAAATTACTCTCCAACCGAGAACGGATCAAAGGTCATCTTTGGAGGCTCCGACCGGGGAGTTACAAAAGGATATGGTACAATTTCTAACGGTAGCGTATCCTTCTCGGATGTTGCTTATGTTGAGGGATTAGAACATAATCTCATAAGCATAAGTCAATTATGCGACAAAGGATACGTTGTTGAGTTTCATGCCAACAAGTGTTTGATAAAAACGGTTGATAAACAAGAAACCATTTTATCCGGCACTCGTAGCAGAAACATATTTTGTCTTAATTTTATTTGTTTGGATTCCTCTACCCCAGTATGTCTTCTTGCTAAAGATAGTGCATCTCTTGGTGACCAATGGCACAAGAGATTAGCTCATATTAATTTCAAAACCATTCATAAATTGTTTTCGAAGAATTTGGTGCGTGATGCTCCAAATGTTAAGTGCGAAAAGGAAAGACCTTGTCACGCATGCATTAAAGGCAAGCAAACAAGGGCTACCTTTAAAAGCATTATTGGCAAAGATTCGGACAGGTGTTTACACCTTCTTCATATGGACTTGTTTGGTCCACTGCAAGTTAGAAGTTTAGGAGGTAAGGATTATACGTTGGTTATTGTTGATGATTACTCGCGCTTTGCGTGGGTGTTCTTTTTGAAACACAAGTCGGATACCTTTGATATTTTCACTAATTTTGTCAGGCAAATACAGAATGAGTACAACTGCTCCATTGTCAAAATCAGAAGTGACAATGGAACGGAATTCAAATCTGGGGCCATGACGGAATTTTGTGAAAGCCTTGGTATCCTTCATGAGTTTTCCTCTCCTCGGACTCCACAACAAAATGGAGTAGCTGAGAGAAGAAACAGAACACTCATAGAGGCTTGCAGGACTATGTTGAGTGATGCTTCACTACCGGAATATTTCTGGGCTGAAGCCGTCAACACTGCATGTCACGTGCAAAATCGAGCACTCATAAACAAGAACCATGATAAGACTCCTTATGAACTTTTAAAAGGCAGGAAGCCAACAATATCTTACTTTAGAATCTTTGGTTGTAAGTGCTTTGTACTTAACAACGGCAAGTATCATACCACTAAGTTTAGCGAAAAGAGTTTTGAAGGCATCTTCGTAGGCTATAGTAGCCAAAGTAAGGCATATAGGATCTTTAACAAGAAATCCTTGGTGGTAGAAGAATCAATTCATGTTATTTTTGATGAGACGAGTTTGTTGCAAAGCAACTCGTCTAGTATGTTACTTGAAGCTGCAGGTTCCAAGATAAATGAAATAAAGTTGGAGCAACCAAGTGAAGAGAAGGGTGATACTTTCATCGAGATCACTTCTCCAACTACAATTGAGAATGAAGATCAGGATATTGAAGCAGTTCAAAGAAATGAAGTCACACCAGATGCTGAAGATGTTCCAGATGTTAGGACATTAGAGCTCAGACACTTGAAGGATCATCCAATAGAACAGATCATTGGAAATCCTCGAGACGGTGTCAGAACTCGTAGAGGTACCACTAATGAAAATTTATATTTAAGTTTTCTATCTCAGGTGGAACCAAAGAAGTTTGAGGAAGCAAACTGCGACGCATCATGGATACTAGCCATGGAAGAGGAGCTGAACCAATTCAAACGGTGTGAAGTTTGGAAGCTTGTACCAAGACCCAAAGATAAGAACGTTATAGGAACCAAGTGGGTATTTCGGAACAAGCTAGATGAAGATGGTATAATAATAAAGAACAAGGCGCGTCTCGTCGCCAAAGGATACCGACAAGAAGAAGGAATAGACTTCGATCAAACATATGCTCCAGTGGCAAGATTGGAGGCAATAAGGTTATTTCTAGCATATGCTGCATTAAAAGGTTTCACCGTCTATCAAATGGACGTGAAGTCTGCCTTCCTTAATGGAAACATAAAGGAAGAAGTATATGTAGAACAACCTCCAGGTTTTGTTGATCCAAACTTTCCTAACCATGTCTACTTTCTATTTAAAGCACTGTATGGTCTCAAGCAAGCTCCCCGAGCTTGGTATGAGACATTGTCTACTTTTCTTCTTGAGAACAAGTTCACAAGAGGAAAGATAGACAAGACATTATTTCTTAGGGAAATAAAAGGCAAGATTTTGCTAGTGCAAATCTATGTCGATGACATTATTTTTGGCTCAACTGACGACAACCTTTGCAAAAAGTTTTCTAAACTAATGCAAGGGAAGTTTGAAATGAGCAGTATGGGTGAGTTGAAGTATTTCTTGGGACTCCAAGTGAAACAATCTGAGGATGGAATTTTCATATCTCAGACGAAGTTCACAAAGGAGTTGATTAAGAAATTTGGATTGGAGAACGCATCTACAATGAAAACTCCAATGGCCTCAGCTATGTCTCTGGATAAGGATGAGAAAGGGAAACCTTTTGATGAAACCAAATACAGAAGCATAATTGGGTCACTACTCTACCTTACTGCTAGTAGGCCAGACATAATGTTCTCAACTTGTGTATGTGCTAGATTTCAGGTGAACAGTAAGGAATCTCATTACGTTGCTGCAAAGCAAATTTTGAGATACCTTAAAGGTACACCAAATCTTGGCTTATGGTACCCAAGAAGTAATGACAATGAACTGATTGGCTATTCAGATGCAGATTTTGCAGGTAGCAAGGATGATAGGAAGAGCACCTCAGGAACATGTCAATTCCTAGGAAGAAGACTTATTTCCTGGAGTAGTAAGAAGCAGAATTGTGTCGCAATCTCAACAGCCGAGTCAGAGTACATCTCTGCAGGCAGTTGTTGTGCACAACTGCTTTGGATCAAAAATCAGCTTGAAGATTACAATCTGAAGTTTGAAGACATTCCTCTGATGTGTGATTCATCAAGTGCAATTGCCATTGCCAACAATCCAGTGTCACACAGCAGAACAAAACATATAGAGTTGAGATATCATTTTATACGGGAGCATGTGGAGCGAGGAGATATCAACCTTCAATATGTTCCAACAGATAGACAAGTTGCAGACATTTTCACAAAGCCACTGGATGAGGCCAAGTTCTCTTTCTTCAAGACAGAACTTGGGATGCTCAACAAAGGGGACTAAGGAAAAAGTCATCAATTGGAAAAAGTTCTCTTTCAACTTTTCAGAGGTTCAGAAAAAAATTAAAGCTAAGTAATTCTTTCTCGGGAACTTTACTCGGGGTACTCGAGAACTGTATTTCATTCTCGAGAGCGGTACTCGAGTACTTTGCCAAGTGTCAAATTGACTAAGTGGCGGTGCTCGAGCACTCAGACTACTTCTCGAGAACTTAATAAAGTACTCGAGTCTACCTCTCGAGAACTTAATAAAGTACTCGAGTCTACCTCTCGAGAACTTAATAAAGTACTCGAGTCTACCTCTCGAGAACTTAATAAAGTACTCGAGCCTACTTGATACTTGCGAAAATTCTTAACCCTAATTTCCCGAGTACAGTTTTTGTTAGCTTTTATTATTTTTCGAAATGCCTAGTAGCAGTCCAGATCATTTCTGCCGCTCATTTACAATATGTATATAAATAGTCAGATTAAAATCGTTAAATCCACTAATCCCAAAATCCCCAAATATCTTGAGACCCTTCGCCTTCCGCCGGTGCCGTGAAAACCAGGAAAACCCCACAGTTTTTCTCCATTTTTCTTCAATGGCTTCATCTTCTTCTATCGCCAAGCTCGGAATCGGCAGTGAACTCCTTCGAGATGGTATTGCAGACATATCCCCAGACTTTCAGAACCTCTTGAGCCTCCTGGATATAGCCGGCCTCACTTTTGTCCTAGAACAGAAGTGTCGTCTCCTTCTTCCTCAGGTTCATGAATTCTATCAGAATTTGACAGTCAGCACCAGTGGTCATGTTCTCCGATCTACCGTTTCTGGCATCAAGGTCAAACTCTCGGCCTCCATCATCAATCAGTTGCTTCATCTACCTCCAGTCACAGAACCAGAAGACCTAACACATGCAGATTATGACCGTGCCTATTCCTTCTGTGGAATCGCCGGCATACCCTCTGGTATTCGACGCCCCCAGCTGAACCCAGAGAGCAAATTCCTCTTGGACATCGTCGGCAAATGCCTTCTCTGTGCTACTGGATCAATCAAACATGCTACAGGAGAGATGTTTGATGTGATGACCTCCATAATTTGCAGGAAGCAATATCCTTTTGGCAGACTGATTCTTGATCACATCAGGTCCAGTCTCAAGAAGCCTGGATTTGCCAGAATTATAACCCTTCTACTCAGTGAACTTGACCCAGCAGTGTTCTCAATGTCTAAAGGCAGTGTTCTGCACTACATGAAGAGGCTCACAGTGGACTCCATTAACAGATGGGAGTTGAAATTGCAGAATACCACCCAGGCCACCAGGGCTCAAGAACAAGTTCAGGAAGAGGTTGTCAGGACTCCACCTCCCTCTCCTCATCCAGCAATTGAGGGGGAGCCTGCACACCCTTCCCCAGCTCCTGCTACAACAGTTGTGGTAAAGGATGTTCCAGATTACAGGATTCCATCCCCCCCTCCAAACCCAGAGATTGTCATCCAGGATGCTTCTCTTGAGGGGGAGCCTGCCTCCATGGATATAGATCTGACTGCCACTTCAGAAGAAATTGATGCAATGATCACTGAACTCACTTCTGAGCACCCCAGTTTAGCATCAACAGTTCCAGACTCAGTTCCAAATTCTGCTCCAGACTCAGTTCCAGACTCAGTTCCAAATTCTGCTCCAGACTCAGTTCCAGACTCAGTTCCAGATTCTGCTCCAGCCACTGCTCAGGACCCAGCTCCACTTGAACCTGTTCCAGAACTGCCTAAGAAACATACTTCTCCAGAACCAGTTCAGCCCTCCAGTTCACTTCCCCCATCACCTTCTCACTCAGCTAATACCCAAGGACAGCAAGCTGCTACTTCCTCCACAACCACTCCCTCTTCTTTTGAGCCAATGACTGACATCCCAGAAACTGATGAGGATGTTCAGGAGGCAGAGTCCAGGATTCCTCTAAGGCCACACTTCTCCATCCCAACTTTACTTCCTTCAGGAAATGAAGACGATGACAACATCCCTCTGAGAAGACAGCCATCCACTTCTACTGTTGTAATTGAAGAGATCACCCCCAGCCCCTCCAATGCACCTTCTCCACCTGCTGCAGCTCAACCACATCCATCCAGTCTTGCTCCTGCAAGTGCTCCTGCTGCTACAGATTCCTTCATAACACTGTTAACACAGTTGTTTGCTGAACAGCAAACCTACATAGACACTGCTGTCAAGAAGGTTCAAGACCAGGTGACTGCACTTGAGAAGGCCATGCACAAAGGCTTTGCTGAAATCCAGGTGAACACAGATACCTTGAAAGAAGCATTTCACAAAGGAGGATTGGCCTTGGATCATACTATAACAAGTATTGGCCACCTCATGGATCAATCAGTTGTGTTGGCTAATAATCAGATTCAGTTGGATAAAAGGACAGATGACAAGTTCTTTACCCTGACAGGTGAGGTTGGCACCTTTAAGGAAGATGCTATTGCAACCCTTACTACAGAAGTCAGAAAGGGGGAGGAGATTTACAAGACTGTCTCAGCTAAAAATACTGAATCCATCTTGACCAGAATTACCAATGCCAGCTTTGAAACCCAAGCTGACATAGAAGCCAAAGTCATCAAGGCTCAGGATGCATTCCACACCAAGCTGAAAGAAAATGTGCTGAAACATATTGACTCTGTCAAGTTTCATGCCTTTGATACCTCTGTCTGGATGCACAACAATATATTCCCTGACCATCAGATTGACCTCAACTCAATTCCCCATCATCTGAACCCAGTTGCAGTCAGAGCAGCCCTTGCTGAAAGTACTCAAGCCTCTGCTGCCCAAGCTGCTGCTGATGCAATGGCTGCTGTCCAAGCTGAAGAAGATGCTGCTGCTGCTGCCTTTGCTCAGAAGGCCTTCTCTCCATACATTGAACTTCAAGAAACTTTCATGCCAACTGGAGAGGTGTGGGAAGATCTACCTAACCAGCCACCTAATATCCAAACAAAGAAAAGGAAATATGGGGAAGGGCCCTCTGCAAGGAGATCTGCACCTGAACATGATCAAGGCTACAGAAGACATCAGGATGAACCAAGGCAGTATCCAGTACACTCTGAAGTCTGGAGCCCCACCTCCAGGACTTTAATCCTTGAAACTCTGAAGCTGGTAACTCAATTCAGTGAAAGACAACAAGAATTCTACAGCCATGAGGAATGGAGAAAGTATGACAAGAACTGCATTCAGAGGAGGCTGCATAAGTCTAAGTATGGATTTAACAATGCTGCAGCTCCTCCTAAACCTGAAAAGTACTTTCCCAAGCCCTTCAGCTACTTTGAGAGACAAGAGCAGAAGAGATGGCAAGAGGGTGAAAGACAAAAGAAACAGGCTGATGGCAAGAAGAAGTAACCTGCACTCTATTTCATAACAGCCTTTTGTATCTTTGGGAATAGTGGGATTTAAAAACATTAATCTGAAAAATCTGATTACTTATATACCTATATGTTTTTGATTGTGCTGTGATTCATTTCTGTTATTCCTGCTCTAGGTTATTTTGATTTTGTCACATATGTCTTGCTTACTTGTTGTTATGTATTATTTGTTAAGGGATTCAGCTTAGTGTATAGGGTTCTGACTTCTGCAAATAGGGGGAGATTGTTGGGTATTGTATCCACACTCACCTAGATTTGCATGAAGTCACCCATGAACTAAGTTGAATCCAGTTGTATTTGATATTTCTCTTTAGCCATATGCTTGCAGGTGTACACTTTAAGTATAGACCAATGTCAGTCTGCAATGGGTCATCAAACACAGGACTTCACAGTGTAATCCCTCACTGTGTAATCCAAGGTGTTGACTCATGTGTAGCCTCTCTATTGGAATATACTTAACCTCAAATCACTTGGAGAAAAGGACAAAAGCTGAAGCTGAAGAAGTTCTATTTGAAAACATTTTTCTGTAACTTAGAATTTTTGCCAAGTCATGTTTGCTCGAGAAGTACAATAGTGCTCGAGTAAATTACAACTCTAGGTCTCGAGAAGTTTTTAAAGTACTCGAGAAAAAGCTCAGCTTGCTCGAGAACTTTTTTCTTTCACATCTGGCTGTCATTAATGCTCGAGAGAAAGTTTTCCTTTCTCGAGAAAATGACTTTGCTGCTCGAGAACTAGAATGCTGTGCAAAAATATTTCTAAGGAAAAGTACTCGAGAAATATAACTCTTCTTCTAAGTCTTCCTTTCTCGAGAACTATTTCTCTGTTGTTATTCTAAGTTCCTGTGCTCGAGAACAGCCTTAGCTTCTCGAGTACTTTCCTCCAGATTTTCCTCTATGTTCAAGTGCTCGAGAAATAATCCATTTGCTCGAGTACTCTAGTCTTCAGGATTTTGATTAAGTCTTTGTGATCGAAAAAGAGACTTGTTTCTCGAGTTCTCCAGTTCTCAAGTTTGTGTTTAGTGCTCGAGAAATCTTAATAATTCTCGAGTACATTTCTTCAGGCTCTCGAGCAAATTCTGCTTGTGCTCGTTTTTCCAGTTTTATTCTAAGTCTTTGTGCTCGAGAAGTTTCAAGTTCTCGAATACTCTTTCCAGTACTCGAGCAAGTTTACTGTGTGCTCGAGTAATCCAGATATACTTTTTCTTCTAAGTATAAGTGCTCGAGTAGTACAATTAGTGCTCGAGAAAGTTATTTTGGACAGTATATTTTTCCCAGTCTCAGATCTCGAGACAATCATTTCTATTCTCGAGAACTCCTTGTTTCAGTGCTCGAGAACAACCTTCAGTTCTCGAGTACTTCTGACTTGAATCTTTTTCTAATTCTGAATTTGTCAAAATCGTTGACCTTCTATTCATTCTATTTTTCAATCTTTAATCTGTCATCATCTAATTGGCCCACGTGGCATCACTTTCAATACGATTTGATTTCTGACCGATTAGGCTCCCTATAAAAGGTCTAATCAGTTTCTCCTTTCATTAAGAAGAACTTTAATAATCGTTTATCTTTTCTCTCTCTTCAAGAACGTAAAACGAAAAAGGGCCGACAAACCCTAAGTTCCCGATTCGTCTTCCCGGTCGCCGCTGCTCACTGTTTCCATCTGGAAGGCCGCCGACGAAGAACGATCGACGAAGTGACACATAGAATCGAGATCGACCTCGACTTCTCTCGAATCTCTTGATTCCGTGTGTTCCGAAGAACCAGATCTGTAGATCGACGACAGTATCTTCTCCGACTGATTCCTGACAGAGCCGCCATTGTTGAAGGAAGAAGAAACGTCAAGATTTTCTAGATCTGTCACAGTTTTATCATTTTCTGTAAATCTTTATTCTGTAGGAGATTCTTCTCCGAGTTGTAGGAGTTTTCACTCCGAGTATTTGTTGTAGGAAGATTGTGCTTCCGAGTGTAGATCCGGGTTGGATCGAGTTGTAAGATTTCTTAAATCTGAGATAAGTGGAGTAGCCGAGTCTAGTGCGTTACTAGATCGGTGAGAGGGAAAGTGGAGTACCCAAGATCGGGGAACCACTATAAATCTTGTGTCGTCTGTGCTTGTGTTCTTTTTGTGTGTGCTGCGATTAGTTTTATTTTATTCCGCAAAAGACGTCGCAATCACCTATTCACCCCCCTCTAGGTGATAATTTAGACAACTAGTCAACTTTCAGATTACCCGTCTCCTCTTCACCAGAAAGGGGCATGTCAGGCATATACAAGAAACAAGAATAGCAGAAGTTATATTTCAGTTTCTAGATGCAGCACCTTACGGAGGAGTAGAGACCCATATACGGGAAATCCCCCATACTACGAGCCTAATTGTCTAAAAAATAATTAAAGGGAGATATTCATCTCTTCTGATTTAAAGAAAAGCTAGTTATATAGGCTAAATATATAGATAGCTCAAATATCGTCAGCTCAGAGCTCTGCAACCTACCTAAATAAATCAGAGCCTTTTGAAGTTATAAAAAAGTGTACGATGTAGACCTCCCGTACAACAGAGTTCTAGCAGTAGAAACGCGAGATTTTCGCATATGGCTGGAATAAGAAGATATAAAATTATTTTATCCAAGGGGCCTCAGCTTCAAAGATCCGGATCACAAGCTGACGAAGCATTGTGAGTGAAATAGAATTAAATACTTTGTCCAAAGATATGGTTGTCTTTCTGATGATGAAGACTCAGTAGCAGAAGAATCGGCAAAAGTTATAGCATAGATAATTATACATAGCCATATAGACAAGAAGTAGAAGGCCGAACTCCACCCTTGGTTTTATCGGTGGTTTTCCTGTTATCGGATCTTATCCCTTTAGTCACTAATATGGCCACCACCACGGAAAAACTGTGAATGAGGTATCATATATAAATAAACTACATGAATTGTGGCGGAATCTTTCCACGACCACAACCTTTTGCTTTAATAAAAGGTCGTAGTGCGCCTTTTATCATATTAAGTAATAAGTGGAGCTAATTTTTAATAATTGTACCCATTTGCATCCAAGCTGAAGGCTCGCCCCTCTATAAAAAGAAGCGAGCGATAAGTTCTATGACACACGGTTCTTTACTGGATCTCATAGTGAGTGCTTGTGAATGTTTTTGTGTCTGTGTTTTCAGAGTTCTTATACAGTCTTATTGTAAGTATATTTCAAATTCCGAATAAAAATTAGTAAGTTTTCTTGATCTTATGAATGTTTAGTGAGTAGTCATCTCCCCTCCTCTCCGGAGGAAAAAACATGAAGATGTTTCACGCGATCTAAAGATGGTCCACAGGTGTATGTACTCGACTACATACCGGTGGATTACTGAGTTATAGCAAGCTCGGCCCAAGGGTGGTTGAGGACAACCCCAACGATGTAAAGAGGTTTGAATAAGAAAATTATAACAAAAAATATATCAGTATGAGCCCGGGGTCGGAGAGAAGAAGTATTGTCAAGCGAGAGGCCGTAGGAAACATCCGAGTGAAAAAACCAGTCTGGACGAAAAATACGCGCTCGTGCGAAAAAACGCGCCCGAGCGAAAAAAACGGGTCGGGGTGAAAAAATCGCGCCCGAGCGAAAAATATCATGTCCGGGCAAAAAAAATCATCCAGACGAAAAAATCACAGTCAGGCGAAAAAATCACAGTCGGGCGAAAAAACCACACCCGGGAGAAAAAAACTCGCACGGGGCAAAAATATCGCGCCCGGGCGAAAAATATCGCGCCCGGGCGAAAAAATGCTCCAAGGCAAAAAAAAACACGCTATGGCTAAAAAATTACATCCGGACGAAGAGATTGCGTTAGGGCAAAATGATCGCGCTTGGGCAAAAAAATTCCCAACCGGTTAAAAAGATTCTGTCCAGGCAAAAAAATCGCGTCCGGTCGAAAAAACCGCTCCCTTGCAAAAATATTTTGCTCGGTCGAAAAAATCGTGCTCAGGTGAGAAATTCTTTTGCTGACGAGAAATTCGCGCCCAGATGAAAAAATTGCGTCAAGATAAAAAAAAATCACATTTGGACAAAAAAATTATGCAATTGACTTTTTAAAAAGATAATCGCTTATGATAAGTTATAAGCTGGACCCTAGTAGCTTATGAAGAATCAACTTATCATCAATTTTAAAATAAATGATTTTCTATAAGCTGTACAAACAAACAGTTATAAAACTGCGTTTGCGTTTTAAATAGAGATTATTCATCAGCATAAGCTATCTCAAACAGAGTCTAGATCTTTGATAGATCTAGGTAGTGAAAATTGTCGGTATTGCGGCGACTAGACTTTAGGATAGGTCTAGGTATTCTCAAGAAGGAAAGGCTTGAGGTAAATTCAAGGGAGTATTTGTTAGGGTAATTGGTTTGAGGTGTGAGTATGCTTACAAAATGCCAAGCATTCTTTTTCATCGCCTTGGATCATTGCGTGGAAACATCTACTATTGTACTTCTTTGTTTAGGAATAAAATGAACATGATTTTTTTCTTTGAAATACTTTCAAATTTATTATCTCCCCCACACCCTCCCCTCTAAGGTTATCTCTTGATTCAACACGACACACATTGAACACTGGTAAGGTATAGTATAGTTTACTTGCATACATATTGCTCTACTTACCACACTTCTTGTACTATATTACTCTTTATTATACCTCGACATACTGCTTTATATGTATGCGTGCTACATTGTGTTATTAACTATTTGGCAGTGAAATTCGCCTCCCTTGAGCATTTTAGGACCTCGGGAGGGGGGGGGGGTGAATCACATAGTTTTTTATGACTAATGCTTCCATTGTTGCCACCCTCAAAAGATCCGCCGTCAAATCCCGCCATTTATGTCGAAGAACATGGGGATTCACATTCTTGTTGGTGACTCAAAATCCGTATATTCTGAACTCTATGTCTTTTACTCTTATTGCAAATATCTCATTTTCCCTTTTACTATTGTATATATTGTGGCATTGTAGTGTATACTACTGTATAGTCTTACCCATACTTCCTCTTATGTTTTGATGGTGATATGATAGTTGTTCGCTTAACACCATCATTGATCGGTAGCATTCAATTGCATTATGGTGGGAGAGATGAGATTTTCATATATCTCTATTATTTTGTCTGTCACTTTCATGTTGCAAATTAGTGGTGGTGTCCAATTATTCTTGTGCGCAATACTGACCGCATTAGGAGGTGTGGTGAGCTCATGGCATAAGGCATTTTGAAAATATAATATGCATACAAATAGCCTTTAAATACACATCAAGGGCTCAATTCAAATAATATAAAATATAATTTTAAGTGTAGAGCCAAAAACATCTAAAGAGAGGCTAAATAAAAATGTAAAACTTTTAAGGGAGCTCCATAAGCATTTGGACATCCTAAACTTCAGATATTTTACATACATTTGAGGACCAATTTGCAAGATCATTTTAATATTGCATTTAGGCTTCAGTATTGCTACCAATATGTGCATTGGATAAGTTATTATAATGCAATATATCATGTTAGTTAATATATTACTTTCATATTTTTAACATGATCTATGTTATAAATTTAAAATAATCCATTAATAACAATAAATCTTACCAGCATGTTTATATTATTACTAATTAGTAGCATGAGTCCGTTTTTGGTGTGTATACGTACCAAATTTCTAAGGTGCGCGGAAAGATTTGACCGTAGGAGTTGATGATGTGGCTATTAATTAACGGCGCAGATCATTCCACGCAAAAATATGACCGTATTTCTCGAATCCAACCCTATCTTTAAACGACCTTAATACGGTCCAAACAAATCTATATCGTTGATCTGCTCACGTCAGGGCCTAAGCTACAGTCAGATCGCCTCGCGCACTTCCCTAAGGTACGAATATGTACCAAATAGAAAATGTTAGCAACATAGCATTTAACTATGATTTTAAGGATTAGTAATCCTTAAATGCTCTCCCGTCTCAATAGGTAGGTTTTTTGAAACACAGAAAAAGAAAAATTCTTATTATATTATCATAAGATTGAGGCGAGAAGAAATTTAAATTGTGGCAAGAAGAATTTAACATTAAGGCTCAATTTGGCACGGTGGTGGCGGTCATGAACATGGGGGTTAAATTATCATTGGTTATCGCCCACCTAAGAAACTTCATCCGCTTTTATGTTCAAACGGATGATGTTTGTTAGGCGATCCTTAACGAATGACGGTTTAACCCATGCGTTAACGACCGCTACCAACGTCCCAAACGGAGCCTAAGTTAAGCCCTAATATTTATGAATTCTTTCAATCAAAACTAATTTTATAAAACTTAAATTTTAGGTCATATGGATAATCTTCTTCTCTAAGATGCGTGTTATCAACCTATTTTGGGGGAAAAATTTTGTTGCATCTGACACACATATGGGTCTGTTTGGCACAGCTCTGGCGGCTGGAGAATCTCTATTCCAGCCGTCAGAGCTGTTTTTTAACTGTTTGGGACAGCTCCTTAACAACAGCTTTTCAGAAATCTGGAGCTGTTTTGCAGCTCTTCAGAAATCTCTCCCCCTCCAGCTTCAGCTTCCGCAAAATAGCTTTTTCTCTCACAGGTTTTGGAAATCTAATGGTTTCTTTAGTTGGAACATGCTCAGAGGCCGGACGGCCTTCCTCCGACGATTCCCCCAAACACTCTGCAGCTTTTCAAAACTGCTCTCCAGAGATCTATTTTAAAACAGCTTTATCCGAACAGCAGCTTTTCAATCCGCCAGAGCTGTCCCAAACAGAGCGCCTTATGTGTGTTATATATAGAGTGGTGTTGCGGGCACACCAATTTTGGCTATGGACAGCCAAAATTTATGGACAACCCACTTCAGCTATGTACACACCAACTGGCTATGGACACACCATTTATAAAAAAGAACCATTTGCACTAAAACATTAAGAAATTTCCAAAAGAGGATATTGGCATTTCAATATATAATTATAAAGAGTCCAAAATACACTAATAATCGAAGAGAAATCTAATCAAGTCCAAAATAAGAATTTGACTGTAGTCAAATGTAATATATTTTTAAAAATCTAAAATTACAAAATCTTCCAAGCAACAGTTTTGCGTTCATTCCCGCATCCTGCATCAAAGTAAAATTATAAAACATAAGAGTATGTTCGAATTAAAATATAAATTTAAAATTTAAAATTTGTACCTAACATCATTCGATGATAAGTAATAATGCTAACTATCCATTCAACCTTTAAACCTCATTTATCTGCATCAAAAACCTTAATATGATAATTAGTAATTATATTTAGCAACCTAAATTTGACTAATAATTCAAAATTAAGCATACCTTGTCATGAATCTGTCAAATTAATAATTCCTTCGACTTATTCCTTGCTAACAACCTCTCTAATTCTTGCATTGTAATCCAAGTCCCACATTTCCGCAATGGTAGCATGATATCTCCGCCATGTACTGATTATTGGAGGTAACGGGCAATCCTCCCGCACCAATAATTGAATGAAGTGATTATCATTCACAAATTCAATAAATATAGTCTTTCGGATCGCAGGAGGCGCAGAATGTAAAGGTAGAAATGTAAAAGATTGAAACTTGGAGTAATGGACAACTGCCACATTATAGCACGATGCGATCACTAATCCCATGTCCGGCATTGTCATCCATTTGTCCAGTGGAGCCGGTACTGCAACACAATCCAAGGATGATAGAAGTTCGGCTCGTCTCACATTTCCAAATAGTGTATTGTACAAAAACTCGTAACTTTCCATTTCCTTTGCAAGGTCTTTTCGCACTTTTAACCAATTTTCACCCATATCAAGTGCATGTCCTACCACTCGATACCCACAATGCCCATCACCAATTACATTTTTGGCATCAATTATATGATTGGATATATATGGCGGCATATCCTGACGAATACATTCAACAAAGTTATTCTTTCCCGCTCTTCTTCTTGGAGTAAGCTTCTTTACTTGACGTTTTTCATGTTGTTCCGCAATCAACACATGCTCAAATAAAGAGAGTTCTCTTTTTGTTGATTTTTCATCATCTTTAAATTTTTTATAGCTTTTTGGTGGTCTTCCTTTCAACCTTGAGGGCATTACTGGTTCTTTAGTTTAAGTGGTCGTGGGCTCCAATAATTCGCGCAACTTTCGTTTCATTTCGCTTCTTTGAGAATCGGTAATACTAGTGTATTTTCTTAGTACACCGTCTAAGTCCATTTGTATGATTTTCATTTCTTCACCCTCCTCTTTTATGTTTGTATCCCCATCTTTGATTGCTTGTAAAGTGAGTTGGCGCCAATGTTTATGGATCATCCATAGAGGGTATCCCAAAGATTGGTTGATGTAAGGCACCAACTCATGAGCACACGGTAAACCCATTGTATTTCGCATTTTATGTAGACATTCGGTTGCCTCTGGATAACCATTTTTGATCATTTCTTCCTCTCTTTTAATTCCCTCAAGAGCTGCAATCGAAACATAACCAACCAAATTTGCATACAATGATCCTCTAAAACCGGTATTAACTTGTATTGAACTCTGTCCGAAAGATCGTTTAATCTCCGTATGTTGCAAAGTGAGCATTTGATCAAAAAATTTCCAAATGGATGACAAGTTACAAACAGAAACTTCAAGAAATCTCTTAATATGACTATGTCCGCTCTCCACTCGATTAGTGGTGCAATTATCGAAATGCAATAGCTTATCGGTTCAGGCTGAAACAAAATACTCTCTGTAAGGCTCTATCCAAGTAGTCATCACATAATGTAACACGACAGGATGTTTTTCGGAATATTTACTTAATAAGATGTTCAAACATGTGTTGTAATCATGTAATGTTGGCGAGTTAACCAAATTTTGCCATTCAATCAAAAAACTTTCACAGTCCTTTCCATTTTTGAAAAACTTCTTGCAATGAGCTAATATGTTACGGCTAATATGCACTTGACATAATATAATTTTTGCACCCGAAAAGACATCCTTTATAGCATTCATCAATGCTATCTCCCTGTCAACAATCAACACACCAGGCATAGACTTTGAATTAAATATACTTTTAAAACATTCCAAGGCCCATCTGTAGCTACCTTCAGCTTCACTTGATATAAATGCAAAAGCGGAGAAAAATGTTAAATTTGTGGATGTGAGACCAACTATGGAAAGCAAAGGCAATCTGTAACGATTAGTTTTATAGGTACAGTCCATGATAAAAACGTCTGGAAACATATTGCTCAATTGAATTGAAGTTGGATGAGCGAAGAATAAGCTGTCCAAAGCATAACTAACACTGTCGACATGATTATAGCTTGTGTATCCCGCATCTCTAATACATTTATACAGAAATTGGATAGGAGTATTACCATTCAACTCTTTCTTGTACAATTTCATTTTCTCATTATAAATGGTTCTCATAACCGAAGTGTTTGAAGGATTTCGTTTCTTTAAAGTGGTGAGTATCTTTCTAGGCTTCACACCGGATGCATACATCTCTTCAACAGTCTTTCGTTCATTTTCATTCAATCGACAAGCATAGCTGTGAGCCTCTAGGTGAACAAAAGAATGGTTATGCAATCCACACTTAACTTCTATTTTCCACTCATCGGCATATGCATTTTTTTGGCCCAATAAAGAGAACGGACATCCACATCTTTTTGAGCTAGTTTTCCTTAAAAAAAAATTCACTCTATTTGAATGAATACGCGGACAACCTCCTCTATCGCAACCCAAAAAAATTCTTGGCTTAGGCCTACCATCAAGCTTATCCGCTCTATGAACGACAATAACAAAACCCAATCCATTGGCGATTTTGCGAGACCAATCAGTCAACTCATCTTTTGAACGAAATATAGTGTCAGTCATGAAATGCATTCCAACGTCAACCTGATCGGCATTAGGTGAGCCACTCGTTAACAACAACATGTGCTCTTGATTCATTCTAACCTAAACATTAACACAACAAAAAATAAAGAACTACAATGATCAGGTTTTGTGCTCTTGATTCATACTAACACATTAACAAAACAAAAAAAACGAACTACAATGATACCTCCAGATTTTGCTCCAGATTTTGCTGCAGGAGACTAACTCAAGCTTGACATTTGCACATTGAGATTAGTTCACGAGTCGGCTTGACTCAAGTACCCACCCTACAACTAGCAAAAAAACACTGGAATCAATATAATCAATCTATCAATTAAAAACACTTGATTCCCTAAAACCCTTAAAAAAACTTTATAAGAAAACATAATTTAAAGCAAAAAGATCTTTTGGCTTTAAAAGTAGCAACATTAGGAGGTTTATAAGGTGAAGTGCGCACATAATAAGATGAACAGGCCTTGGATTTGTGTTATGGGCACATGGAAAATGAGAAACTCGATTTTATGTGATTTTGCGGGTGTATTTAGCAAGGAAGATGAGGATTGTTAACTCATTACCTGCAAGGAGGAGGTAGGATTTAACAGAATTCCAGACATTTAGTAAAAGTTTTTAAGGTAGGGGCTATGGACCAGGGAGATAGAGCTTCAATCCATGAGTGATGTGTGCATGGATTCCTATTTGCTTCAAAAGAGGTATGTGGATTTCTCTTACAGGCGGTGGCGAATTATGTTGTTAGTGCCCGCACCGATGGCCGGAGCCGGAAGCGTCGAGGGACGCAAAGCAGGCGAACGGTGCTGCAAGCTGCAGCGGGATTGGGATTACAATTTGCGGAGCGGAAGGCGGTCAGACCGGAAGTCAGGAATGGGATTGTTATTTGCTAGGGCTTCAATGAAAAATGAGAATGGGATATAACATGCTGAATCAAAATAGGTTCATGGGTCATGGATTCACGCATGCAGGCTAAACCGAAATAAAAATTAGAACAAGATTAGGGCAAAATCAGGAATGAAGAAATCTAAGGGAAGAAAAAATCAAAACCTACTCGGAAGCACCAGCTTCACCTCGGCGGTTCGGGAATCACCTCGGCTGGGAGCGGCGGCGAGCGGCTGGGAGCGGCGGCGAGCGGCGATGAGCGACGGCGAGCGACGGCGAGCAGGCGGGCGCGGAAATCTGCAGGCGGGCGCGGACTGCTCTGAGACGGTGGAATACCTTAGGGAGGAGGAACTGAAGGTGGCTTCCGGAGGCTGGGAGCGGCGGCGAGGAGCGGCGGCGAGGAGCGGCGAGCGGTATTCCGAAACCCTAATCGGCTGGAGGCTCAAATGGAAAAGGCGGAATACGGGTTTGGCTGTACATAGAGCAGGAAATAAAATGAATTTAGGGGGAATTTTTTGAGTTTATTGGTGTGCCCATAACCATTTTAGGTGTGCCCGTAACACCACTCTATATATATTAAATCATATTTTTTATATCTAAATAAATGCTTCTTACAAAAAAAAATTATAAATATTAATATTCGCATTCTTTAAATCAATTTAAGTATCGTTTTATCTATATTTTGAATATTTTTGAAAAAATTTGATCCGAAAATTATGCAATACGATTGTAATGCATGCATTACGGTAGGATTTTATAGTACTTAAAATTTGATTGTAACGCATGATTCTTCGATCAAAGTGAATGCATAATTTTTCAATCATAATGATAACGCATGATTTTTCGATCGGATTTTTTTAAACAAATTCCAAATATAGCAAAAAAACACTTAAAATAATGTAAAAAAACGAATATTAATATTTTATAAATTTTTTTGTAAAACACATTTATTTAGATATTATAAAATATGATTTAGCGTGTACAACACACAGAGTTGTGCGGCAAAAGCCCCAAATATTTTCTCCCAATTTTGAGTATAAGCAAATTCACATAATTGACCTTATTCCCGCATTTCTATGATGAGAAAGCATTCTAGGGATGCAAAAATTCGCTCAAGCTAATTACATAAATAAAAACTATATTAATACTAAAAAAAACTAACCTCTTTTTCTCTAGTCTCTCTTATAAATACATGTATGAGAGAGAAAGAGGGTAACCGAAGATATAGGCAATTATTAATCGCAGTACATCTTTAGTTATCCGTATCCCAAAATTTTAAAAAAATACTTAATTTGTTTTTAATCTATACTCAAAACTTAAATCTGCCTGACAGCCTCCTTCCTCCTGTAGTCTTGTTAATGCCTCCTGACACCTCCTTTCTACATCCTCCTAGCGAACTCTCGCTGAAGCCGCCCTACACCTTCCTCTTCTCATTGAAGCCGACTGACGCCTCCTTCCTTCCTCGCCGCCGTCACTGCACCCGCTCCCATTGACCCCTCAATAGGCGTTGGTTGCTTCCATATGCGCTGTCATCGACCTCATCACACATGTATTCACTACCTCTGTTTCCGATAAGCAAAAACAACCATGGACGGAGGATGGTCAAAGATGATCTAATGGAGCCATGCCTCCACAAATCTGTTAAAGTGAGGCAAATGGGAGGGCGACAAAGCTAGCCCAGGAATCCTCCCGAAGCAGTAGTTTTGAGGCTACCATGGACTTCTTTGACAGATATGAACTCAGTTGATTCTAGTCTTTCTACATGTGAAACATCTTTTTGAGTGTTAACAAGCAACAGCGGAGTTCATGGCGGAGGTGAGGGGCTGCTTCCCGCAGAGAGGAATGGACAAATAGGGTGCGGCAAGTCAATGTCAGGTTGCAGATAAATTTTAAAAAAAATTTGAATTACGGTTAACAATGGAATGTAACTTACAATCGAGTTGCAGTTAACAGTGACCTAAGATATATTATGCAAAAACCTACACGCCTATAATAATATAAACCCTAATATTACATAATTCGCCCCATTGCAGATTATTTATGTTCAGCAATAACCCAACCTTCCCCAGCCTTTTGAAGGAAATGGCTCCAAAGCAAAAGAAAAGTAGCAAGAATCCAGCCTCACGCAATACACTTTTGTGCATGGCAGCAAAGCGTAATTTTTCCATCCATACTCCACGCGGCAAGATAGGGAGAAACCCGGACGTAGATTTCAGAACGGAGCTCGATGGAAAAATTACGCGTGGCAGCAGGGCCGGCCACATGGCCGGATCCTAGGAGGGTTCTGGTCCGTTTGGAGCAGGACCAGAAAAAAAGGCCTAAAAGGCACGTGTGGTTTTAAAGATCTGGAGGGAGTGTAAATGATAACTAATCTTATTTATGTTGAATCTGATTTCAAGCTATTTACTACATTTTTCCACTGGTAAGTCTATACACAACACAACCAGATAAAGAATAAAATGTTATTTCATCAATACCCGAGCTAAACAAACTGTAAAATCAATTTCGGATAAACACAGGTGTGTCAACTTTTCTGCTCAAATATATATATACTCGCCTACATACAAAAACTATTTTTCATTGAATATAAGAGAGCATATGTGAAGAAGTTGCTTACCAAAAAAATGCCAAATTAAAAGAAAATATTTGAAACAAAATATTCTGATAATGATTCACATGAGCACATTTGCAAGCATATAAAATGTTTAAATATGGGACATTTTAAAGACATAAATCCTCTAAAAACTAATAAGCAGGGAGTGAATTCCGCAGGTTTTACATACGCAGGAAGAGTAGCTAATGACAGCCAGGGTTTCAAAGACAGCATAATGAGCATAACAGCGGACGAATACCATGTCGCAATTCTAATGGCCATATTTTTGGAACTCCCATTCGCTGTTGTCTGCATATTAACAAACAAGCTTATGATTGCACACGAGAGAAAAAAATAGATAGAAAATTTGATTTAGAAGATGATTTTTAAAATTTCACTATTCTGAATGCGAAAATGAAATTTATATTTCAAGGGATTTTAGGGTGTTCATAGGGTTTAAAATCAATATTAATTATAAGCAACAACAAAGAAAAATGTATTATTGTCGGTCAAAACATATACTCTAAATTTAAATAGCTAAAAAAATTGAAAGGGAGGGATGGTGAAGGGGTAAAGATGAAAGGAATACTTACCAAGAGGGCAAACTTGGCGGGTTTTGAGCCACCGACTGATGCAGTGAAAGTGAAATGCGTGGTTGCAGACACCTGCTCTCAATAAAGTTGTGCATGTTTAGGTCACTCTCATCATGTATTCAAATCAACTGGTCAAAAAATTACACAATAAAACTCAACAAAATCATCTACGGATGCAGGTCAGTTTTTCGCATAACTGTTCGGAAGTGACCTGATTTCACTTTGGGTAGTAAATTCTATTGATTTGTATGATTGAAACTGAGTTCTCATTCTTGAATCTCAATCTTATTATAGGAAACAATGACTTTTTAAAAAAAAAATAATAATAATAACAAACAAATAAGAAAATTTGATGCAAAAATGACAAATCAAATTTCTTGAAATTCAAGCACTTTCAAACATTTATAGCATATGCGCCACTAATAGAATCGCTAAATAGCTAGTTAATGCTCGTAGTTCCAGTTCCAGCCACTATCAATGGTCGTATTCACAGTAAGGTGGCGTTTGGCTGAGCTTATTTGCTGCGGTGCGGTGGAAACGCAACGCCATTTTGTGAAAAAGCAGCGTTTGGCTCGGCTGATTTTGGAAATGCCGTTTATTACCCTCCGCGGTTTTATATTATGGCGCAGACGCGATACCTTTCCCCGTTCCGCCGCAACATTCGTTTCCCTGTGCGGCTCTTGACCTAGCGCGATAGCAGCGCTCTTCCCCGATCGACGACGATCCTCGCCGTCGCGGTTGGATCCAGACGCGATTCGCCTCCCCGTGCGCCTCCTCTGATCGGTGTTTCCTCGACCGTTATCTGCGCCTCTTCTTCCCGGAGCGGTAGCAGCGGCGTCCCCGATCGATGACGATCCTCGACGACGGCTAGAGTTCCAATTTCTGGAGGTTATTGCTGGATGCGAGTGTTTTCTGGAGGTTATTGCTGGAGCCGCTGCGCCTCTTCTTCCCGGAGCCGCGCCCCTTCTTCTTCCTCACGCAGCCGTCATTGTAGAAGGTATCCATCATGTCCTTTTTCTCCTTGTTTTTCTTTAGCTTCAGTACTTGTAATTGCATTTTCCTGTTGTGTTTTTCTGTGCTTTTGTGTGAGTGTGATGTTGTGTGTAGGTGTGTGTGTGGGCTGTTGTGTTTGTTGTTCTGTGTGTATGTGTGTTTTGTGGTAGTGGGTTGTGTTTGTGTGTTGAGTGTGTGTGAGTTGTATGTATATGTGTGTGTATATGTACGTGTGTGTGTGTGTTTGTATGTGTATGTGTGTACATGTGTGAGTATGTGTGTATGTGTGTGTGTGTGTGAGTATATGTGTGTGAGTGTATATGTGTATGTGTATATATGTGTATATATGTGTGTGTGTGAGTATATGTGTGTATATATCTGTATGTGTGTGTTTATGTGTGTGTGTGAGTATATGTGTGTATATATGTGTGTGTTGTTCTGAGTATATGTGTGTATATATGTGTATGTGTGTGTTTATGAGTGTATGTGTGTGTGAGGAAATGAAATGTATGTGTATGTGTGTTTGTGTATGAGTGTGTGTGTGTGATTTGAAATGTGTGTGTGAGAGAGTTTGTATATTAGTGTGTGTGTGAGATTGTTTATGAGTGTGTATGTGTATGTGTGCTTGTAGTTATATATGATTGTAAGTGGGTATATATGTGTGTGTGTGTATATGAGTATGTGTGTGTATTTGTGAGTGTGTGTATATTTGTGAGTGTGTGTATTTTTGTGTGGTTGTGTGTGTATGTATGTGTGAGTGTGTGTATGTATGTGTGAGTGTGTGTATATTTGTGTGTGTATATATGTGTGTGTGTGTGTGTGTGTGTGTGTGTGTTGAAAATCAAAAAGCTATGTTTAGTTGTGTGTGTGTTATGTGTTATGTGTGTTTATAAAACTTGAGTGTGTGTATGTGGTTTGTGAAGTTTGTGAGTTATGTGAGTGTGTGGTTTGTGAAGTTTGTGAGTTATGTGTGTGTGTGTGTATGTATATATATATGTATGTGTGTGTATGTGTATATTTGTGAGTGTGTGTATTTTTGTGTGGTTGTGTGTGTATGTATGTGTGAGTGTGTGTATATTTGTGTGTGTATATGTGTGTGTGTGTGTGTGTGTGTGTGTGTTGAAAATCAAAAAGCTATGTTTAGTTGTGTGTGTGTTATGTGTGTTATGTGTGTTTATAAAACTTGAGTGTGTGTATGTGGTTTGTGAAGTTTGTGAGTTATGTGAGTGTGTGGTTTGTGAAGTTTGTGAGTTATGTGTGTGTGTGGTTTGTGAAGTTTGTGAGTTATGTGTGTGTGTGTGTATGTATATATATATGTATGTGTGTGTATGTGTATATATATGTATGTGTGTGTATGTGTATATTTGTGAGTGTGTGTATTTTTGTGTGGTTGTGTGTGTATGTATGTGTGAGTGTGTGTATATTTGTGTGTGTATATGTGTGTGTGTGTGTGTGTGTGTGTGTGTTGAAAATCAAAAAGCTATGTTTAGTTGTGTGTGTGTTATGTGTGTTATGTGTGTTTATAAAACTTGAGTGTGTGTATGTGGTTTGTGAAGTTTGTGAGTTATGTGAGTGTGTGGTTTGTGAAGTTTGTGAGTTATGTGTGTATGTGGTTTGTGAAGTTTGTGAGTTATGTGTGTGTGTGTGTATGTATATATATATGTATGTGTGTGTATATATGTGTGTGTTTGTGTGTGTGTGTGTGTATATGTATATGTGTATTTATTGATTTTGAATATTGAATTCATATTTATATATTGCCTTGAAAAGATGGGCAAACCAAAAGACGGTGGGGTGGCAGCAATGTGGGACAATTCCGACGTTCTACTCTTTTGTGATATATGCATAAGAGAGATAGAACGTGGGAATCGTCCGACAACACATTTCAGTAAAGAGGGATGGTCCAATATAATGAGAAAGTTTGAAGAGTCGACTGGAAAGAAGTACGATAAAGTGCAATTCAAAAATAAGTGGGATCATCTGAAGAAGGAGTGGAAACTGTGGACGGAGTTAAAACGAGGTGAGACTGGCTTGGGTTGGAACACTTCAAGGAAAACGATAGATGCCTCGGATGAGTGGTGGGACGAGCGCTTGAAGGTATTTGTGTGTGTTTAAATTCAATTATTTCCCTTAAATATCTTTTATATACCCGTTTTAAATAATTGTTTTTGATATTTCAGGTTGTTCCTGCGGCAAAGAAGTTCCGTTATTCCGGAATACAGCCGGAATTGGAGGAGAAAATGAACATGATGTTCAGCTCTGTTGTAGCGACTGGGCATCATGCTTGCACCCCTCATTCGAGGAATGTTGGCCCCGAGTCTACGGAGGATAGAGCATTGTCAAACGGTGGACAAGAAGACGATGATGTCACTGGAGTACCTCCTGTACCTGAGAACACAGCAACATCCGAGGTTGGCCACAGAAGGAGGAAAGGACAGAAGAAAGACATTACAGCGGTGTTAGAGGATATGGCAGAGTCTTCTAGGACCATGTGCCGATTCATGCAGGAGCCACCGAAGAGCAATTCCTCGTTCCCCATTGCACAAGCGCTTGAGAAGTTAGGAACTTACCATGAAGTGCAGTCAGATAAGGCCTTCCACTTTTTTGCCATCACTTATCTGATGGACAAAAAACACAGGGAGACCTTCATGTGCCTGCCAGAAGGTCTGAATGTTGAGTGGCTTCGTAGTCGCTATACCAGTGGCGTGTAGTTGAGACAGCTATCTTCTTTTTTTGAGACTGTTATGTTATTTTTTTGGATGTTATTATGTTTCTTACTGCACTTGACTGGACATTATGATGTTTTATTTGATTATTGATATCTGCATGGTTGATTATTGATATGATGTTTTATTTGATTATTGATATCTGCATGGTTGAATGCTTATTGATATCTGGATGTTATCCCAGAATATGTCGAGCGAGGACTCTGACGATTCCACGGAGCAGTATGAAATAGCTAGAAGAAGATGTGTTATTGCTCAACAGACTATAGTAGCAGCAGCATGTTTGGCCGCTGCACACACCACTTCATTAAAGAGTCGAGTCCCACGCATGACTTCGAAGCAGACAGGCGATAAGTGGGTTGGAGAGATACTTCGAGGATCTACTGTGAGATTCCATGACTCCTTCATGATGAGTCAAGACGTATTTCTCGATCTACTACATTACCTGGAGGCAAGGTGTGGACTCCAGGGGACAAGAAGGACAGCTTCCAGAGAAGTCCTAGCATTGACCTTATACATATTATCGCACAATGAATCGATGAGGAAAACAATAGAGCGCTTTCAACATTCAACGGAGACTGCTAGCCGATTTTTCTCAAAGGGTATTTGTGCTTTGCTGCGGCTAGGGGAGGAAGTTATCCAGCCATTAGACAGGTCTTTCGGAAGCACACCACCAGAAATTACGTACGACAGACGCTATATGCCTTTCTTCAAAGATTGTGTTGGAGCTATAGACGGGACACATGTTGACGCGTGCATAGCAGTTGGACAGCAGGTACCCTATATTGGCAGACGGGGCAATCCAACACAAAATGTCATGGCTGCTTGCGATTTCAACATGTGCTTCACTTTCGTCATGGCGGGTTGGGAGGGATCTGCACACGATAGCCGCATATTCAATTATGCGTTAAATGATCCTCAATATAAATTTCCTCATCCACCTCGAGGTAATGCTAACTGATCCTTTACTGTATGTCTCGCTTTAATTAATTTGGGTGGTTAATTAATTTTTAACAAATTAACAGGAAAGTATTACTTGGTCGATTCTGGATATCCGTTGCAGAGAGGATATTTGAAACCTTATCAAGATACCAGATATCATCTGCCAGACTTTGCACGTGGTGGCCGTCGAGCAGAGGGACGTCGAGAGATGTTCAATCATGCACACTCATCGCTAAGGAGCGTGATAGAACGATCGTTCGGCGTTTGGAAGAAAAAATGGGCCATACTGCGGGACATGCCGAGCTATAGCTTCGCGAAGCAGGGGGATATTGTGATGGCCACGATGGCATTACATAATTTCATTCGCCGACACCCTTCCCGCAACGATATAGATTTCAATGAGTGCGAGCAGGAAGGGCAAGAAGTTAGGGTGGCCTCGCAAGGGCGACAAGAAACCTGCTCTGACACTGCAGGTGGAGTAGAGGAGATGATCGCGCTACGTGATAGTATAGCGGATCAGTTGTATGAATCGAGAGCATAGCTCGAGATTGCGGGTGTACTCGGATTTGTTGTGTTATGTTTTTATTTAGACTAAAGTTTTTTTTTTTTGGAAAAAAAATTTCAACTCAAAACTCCGTTTTGAATCCAAACAACTTATTCAAAACTCTGTTTTCAAAACTCCATTTCATCCAAACAGTTTTTTAACAAAACTCCGTTTTTCAGAATCAGCACTTTTTCCATCAGCAGCTTCTCATCAGCAGCTTTCCATCAGCAACAGCCCAACCAAACAGAGCCTTAGTTACATTAGTGAATGTTTTGTGAAGAAATATATTTTTATCAGTGAGATATCTATTGACCTAAGTAGTTAGAAAGACAGGTATTTCTTAAAAAAAAAAATCAAAAGCTTGAAATACACTTCTAAGGACGGAGAAATTATAGATTATCAATTTATTTTAATTAGTGTCTATGATTTAATAAGATGAAAAATAGAAAGGCGGTTGGGTCAGACGATATATCCATCGAAGTATGAAAATGTCTAGGAAATGAGAAAATTTTGTGGCTTACATGTTTTTTCAATAAGATACTGAAGTCAAAGAGGATGTCAGACCAATGGAGAGAAAGTATCTTAGTACCTTTGTATAAGAATAAAGAGGATATACAAAATTGTGTTAATTACAGAGGAATTAAATTGATCAGTCATACCATGAAACTATGGGAACGAGTAATAGAAAGAAGATTAAGACGAGAGGCTAACATCTCAGAGAATCAATTTGGATTCATGCAAGGGAGGCCGACCATGGAAGCTATACATCACTTGAGGAGACTCATTGACAACTATCGAGAAAGAAAACAAGATTTGCATATGTTGTTTATTGATCTTGAGGAGGTTTATGATAGAGTTCCAAAAGAGATCTTATGGAGAGTCTTAGAAAAGAAAAGTGTAAATATATCATATATTGACACAATCAAAGATATGTATACAAATTCAGTGACAAGGGTGAGGACTTTTGGAGGATTAACATAGGAATTCCCTATCACTGTTGGCTTACATCAAGGATCAGCTTTAAGCCCTCATCTCTTTACCGTTATCTTAGATGAGCTCACCATACATATCCAACAAGCAATACCTTGGTGTTTATTGTTTGCAGACGATATCGTTTTGGCTGATGAGACGCGCGAGGGTGTAAACGCAAAACTTGAATCTTGGCGAGATACTCTAGAAAATAAGGGTTTTAGGTTGAGCAGGGCAAAGATGGAGTATATGGAGCTTAAATTTAGCCGTACATGAAGGGCAGATGACTTCGTTATTAAGTTGGGTGATCAAGATATTTCCCGTAGTTAGTGTTTTAAATATCTTGGATCGATAGTTCAAAAAGACTGAGGTATTGATAAAGATGTGACACATAAAATTCAAGCGGGTTGGTTTAAGTGGAGAGGCGCGTCAGGGATCTTATGTGATTGTAAAGTACCACTAAAACTTAAGGGCAAGTTTTAGCGTACTACAATTAGACCCACAATGCTCTATGGTTCTGAGTGTTGGGCAGTGAATTGTGTACATGAGCAAAAAATGGGAATTGCGGAGATGAAAATGCTTAGGTGGATATGTGGACACGCGAGATTGGATAAAATTAGGAATGAAAGCATCAGGGATAAGACAGGAGTAGCACCAATTGTAGAGAAGATGTGAGAAGCTCGTCTAAGATGGTTTGGACACGTACAAAGGAGACCAATAGAGACACTTGTTAGGCGTTGTGAGAGACTAGTCACTGGGCATGTTAAACGAGGGAGGGGTAGAGCATTAAAGATTTGGAATGAAACTGTAAGGAAAGACATGATGTATTTAGGCATTAGTGAGATTATTACCAAAGATAGGGCACAATGGCGACAAAGGATCCATATAGCCGACCTCACTATAATGGGATAAAGGTTTGAGTGTTGTTGTTGTAGTATCTATGATTTAATAGATAATAAATCAAAATTATTTCATTGTTTAGGTTGTTTTTTTCCTTCTTCTAGCTTTCTTCTTTGCTCAAGTTCGTCATCGACTTCAATTATGTATGGTCTTTGAATTATGGACTAAATGTTATTTATCTTCTATTATCATCGACAACTTCTTGATATTTAGTTTCCTCTTGTTTTATTTCACGCATTATACCGTTATTACTTGTATAGCACAAAATGTTTATATTAGTTTGATAAATTTAGAAGTTCAATAAAAAACAAATTATTAATATATTAATATATATAAATAAATAATGATTAAAAATATAAATAATTAAATATTAAAATCCGATATATGAAACATCTTCGATATTAAAAACGACATAAAAAACCTAAATCGACGTGTTTCCGATATCCGACATCTACAACCATGTTTAGGACGTGGAAATTATAGATGAGTTCCTCTTTCAAGTTAGTCACATGGTATCCTATGTTGTTAAAGGCGCGCCTCAGACGGACCTAAGGCTCCAGTCTCACCATGCTCCGAGGTTTGTGCCTTCGTGCGCCTTTTTTGCGTCATTGAACATTAAAAGCGCGCCTAGGTGTGATTGTTGTTGTAACTTTTTTTAAAAATAATTAAAAAATAATAATACAAGAACTCAATAATTTTTATATGATTTAGCTATTTTGATACATAATCGATCGTTGAGACTTAGATATGATGCAAGCAACCATATTGATTTTATTTTTTAAGAGATATAAATGATAGTAATGAATGATTACTTAGTAGAATATATGAAGATTCTGTTCAAAAAGATGAACTGGTATTTAATGTTGATTATTTAAAATGAATGTGGTTGCGCCTTGCCTTCTTTAGGAGCACGCCTGCGCCTTGAGCCATGCGCCTAGACTCCAAGACCCTTTTGTGTCTTGGTGCACCTTGCGCCTTTAATAACTTAGATGGTATCAGAGTCCAAGGTCTCCTTTCTTGACTAATCATGTTGAGATAATCACGCCCTTTTCGATTGGCTTCGTGGATCTCTGCATGAGACAAGGATTACATTTCTCGTCGTTGTGTGAATGCTTTTGATCTCCACTCGTCGTGATCATGTTTCGTCGATCCATCTAAAAGTCTCGTAGACCACTGTGTTTCTTCTTCTTGTTGACTGTTTCAATCAATCGAGCGGCATGCTTCTTCGATACCCATCTTGTAATTATTTTGTTCCAGAAACCCTTCTGCATCAACAGAAGGGGTTTCTAGCAATTCCGGGGTTTCTTCTCTTCGTTCATTCTCCTCGGCTGCTCCCCTAGACTCCAGGAACATGGACACTCATGTCTCAAATCTAGTTACACATTATTTCAGGTGAAACAACCATGGACCAACCTGGACACGCTCTACACGGGAAAGAATGATGGGAGTCATATTTATGAGGTGTTTCAGACATTGAATGGAAGTGCTAAGGGCAATAAATTGGTGACTAAAGTCTTTGGAGATTTGTGACGTCCCAATGAGGAATGGAATGTCTTACTCCCAAAAACTAATGATGTGAAAACTACGATGGCACAACCAGAACTAACTAGCGATGATAACATTCTTAAGGCATTTATGCCCTGAATTTAGTGTTGTCCATTCTCAAATCTCGGGAGATGTTTTTGTGAGCATTTTATCAGAAGCATACTCCAAAGTCCTATCCTGTTGTGGGTGATGACGGAAGTGCTGGTACTCTGTCATTGGGAGCCTTAATCCAACATAATTTGGCTACGTTAACACAACTGTTTGGGTGTGGTCCTGGTGGGCAAGGTTGAGGGCAGACTAATGTGGATAAAGGGAATACGGGCATGGAAGAATTTGCTACCAGTGTGATAACTAGATGCTGGAAGTTACATGGAAACCCCAGGATCGTGGTGTCAATGTTGCGGCCATTGATCATTGGAATTCAGCTCCTTAGGGAGTAACAATCAATGCCTGTTTATTTCCAAAAAAGAGAGTCAAGTTTATCCAACCCAGAACATGTCACATAGTGTTTCTTCCTCTAGTGCTTCATACAGTCTGACCGGTACTCCCTCAGCCATCCTCTCCAAGGATCATCGACTCGGGAGCATTTTAGCATATGATTGGGGATGCAGATATCTTCTCATCTCTATCTTCTTCTACATTCATATCTACTGTTACCTTAGCTGATGGTTCTAAATTCGTAGTTAAGGGTATTGGTGTCGTCTCTCCAGCATTCACTCTTTCTTTACATTTTGTTCTTCATGTTTCAAAATTTCCAATAAGCCTGTTATTTGTTAGCCAATTAACCAAGAGCATTCTTTGAATGTATTGTGGATCCAATTTATCCTTAGTTGATCCCACGATATGCACAAATGCAATACATTCAAATACTTCAGGTGGGAGAATAAATAGGGGAAGGCTTGGAAAGAAAAGTCTCGGTGAACACTTACCCCTAAGGTGTTAGACGTCATATGAATCACATAGACGGATTTGAGAACACCTTCATCTCTTAATAGTTTCAATAATGTGAAGATTTTTTTTTCTTTCAGATCCTCATTTTATTGAGTTGCAAAAAATGAAGTTTGGAATTTGTCCCAAGAACCTCTAAAGTTGTCTGCCTGTAAATTCACCTTCAATATCACTTCCAAGACTTTTAATTTGGGCACCAAATTGAGTCTTCGCATTATAGTAAAAATTAGAATAATCAAAAGAGTCCATATACTTCACTTTCTTTTTCATATGGTAAACCCAAGTGAGTAATCATCAAAAAATAAAACAAAATAACGAAATACATTCACCAAGCAAACCGTAGATGTCTAAACATCAAAATATATCAAATCAAAACATTTAGGTGGTGTTTGGTTTGGCTTATTCGCTGCTGTGCGGCTAGAACGCACCGCAATTTTAATAATAAGCGTTGTTTGGTTCCACTTATTTTCAAACCGCCGTTTATTAGCCAGCTGTTTTCTTATAATCCCTAGCCGCAACTTTTTCTTGCGGAGAACAGCAGAAGCCGCGTGGTTCTTCTTCCCGGAAAGGCGGAAACCCCACCATATCGCGAGCGGCTCCCCCAATCCTGCCTTCCCTGTCGACGTCGGCGTGAATCCCTTGCGCACATCTCTGTCGGCGCACATCTCCGTCGGTGCACATCTCTGCCCTCGTTCGCTCCTCCAACAGCATTTCTCTCCTCTGGTTTGTCTTTCTCCATGGATCTCTGTTCAATGGTTTTGCCACAGGTCTTGGTCAGAAGTTCACGTCTAGTCCAGCTCCTAGTTTGAGTCTCTGTTCCTGTGAGTTCTGTAATTTGTTGTGAGTTCTGTTTTTTTCTTTGAAGTCAAACAGGAATAGGACTCTCAACGGATTTGTTGTCAAATCTAAATCAAAAATGGAAGAACTACCAATTGTTGGACTGGATTTGTTTGTTTAGATTTGTCCGTTGAGATTTGTTTTGTAATTTGTTGTGAGGTAATTTGTTGTGAGGTCTGTAATGGCTTCATTCAAAATTTGTGGTTGGGGGCTTTTTTTTGAAGTCAAACAAGTATGAGTAGTACCTGCGACTCGCGGGTGCCTATCAGACCCCTTCCAAATCAAACGGGCCCATATCTAGGAGGTCACCACCGAAAACTACCACTCCCGCAAGACCCTCTCGTGCTCCAGTGGACACGAAGGGGTTGTCTCCACCGGACCTCCCGCGGTCACACGGTTGGGGAACATTCAGTGTTATCGTTGCTCTGGCATGGGTCATATGGCAAAATCAGTGCCCCAACAAGAATCTGTTAGTTGAGGAAGGCGAGCCCAGTACTGATGTTGAGGAAGTCGTTATGGAGGAAATTGTTTCCAGAGTCGAGGGCGATTGGGAAAGCGATGATGAGCGCTCCCTAAAGTTAGGTATTATATGGCATCTCCTTTACGGATGAGGATTGGCTTCATACGACGATTTTTATACTTTCTTTCCCAACGCAAGTGGCCCCTGCAAATTGGCCTTTGATAGTGGGGGTTGCGTGAGCATTATGGCTAAGAGGGCCTTAGAGTGGATGCAGATGACCCTTGAACTTCATCCCCATCCTTATCAAGTTATCTGGGTCGATAAGACAAACATACATGTTACCCAGAGGTGTCTGGTTCTGATCAATCACGCCTCGTTTGAGGATCGTGTTTGGTGCGACATCATCCCTATGGATGTCACACATGTTCGGTTAGGGAGACATTGGCTCTTCGACCATGATGCCACATACTTCGGCTGCTAGAACAAGTACGTATTCTACAACAAGGGTCGTAAGATTACATTGACACCAATTTGGTTCAAGGAGAAATCCAAGGGGGAGGTTGCACCCTCCACTAGCACGAGTTCATCCATATCACTACTGCACATGATGTATTGCAACGAGTTTATGAGAGAGAGCGTTGACACTGACATATTTGACATAGAGGCCACCACCATGGCTCCTGAGGACCATATGGAAATTCTCAAACCTAGCAACATGTATTTAGAGTCTTCCCCTTTATGTCTGAAATCACCCCTGATATTTTAGGAATTTATACTGGTACTCGTTGCATTTGCAACAAAACTCTTTATGTCACTCTCAGTGACTCCCCTGTTGAGACAAATGTTTAGTCATCATTCATGTGGGATTTATCTATTAGTAGCAGGGAAGTCGAGTTTGACAGTACACTTGATGACTCGTTTATTTTATGTATTTTTGCCCGCACTTGTTGAAGACATTCAGTGTACTAAATTGATAAATATTATTATTGATATCTATGGTGTTTGGTTGAGTGTTCATCGCACTCATGATTATTTTTTTATACCCCGCCTTACAAGCCTTCTGACTGTACCCATCTTACAAGTTTCTTATAGCACCAAAAAATCAAATGTCAGGAGTTGGTCGTATCATTTGTTCATCATTTACATTTATTGCATGACCATCTAGTGCATGAGTGTTCTATATTGCATGGTTCACGTCTATCAGATACTTAGCAACATTTGAATGAAATGCACAAATTAGTCCAAAAAAAATTACTAGCAGTGTTAAATTATATAAGACACAAGAAAATGAATATAGGAGTGAGCAACATTTTCAAGTGGGAGAGCGGGTCATGATTCGAATTCGTATAGGGAGGTTCCTAAAAGGAGACGCTAAGAAGCTACACCTTAAACAAATGGATCCTTATAGAATTATAAAGAAATTGGAATAAATGCCTACAAGATCGATCTCTTTGTGGATATGGGTATTCATCTCGTATTTAATATGTAAGATTTGACACGTCACTTTGAGCCTCTCAAGTATAGGGATCCCTACCTTGAGCCACTTACAACACCCTCACCGTTACAGCTTGACCCTTCCTCAGACCACCTAGGATGAGCACCCGTGGGCTTGCCCGCATCCCCCATGATTTCACAGGTTCTTCTGAATCCACAAACACAAGAGGTGAGGGCTAAGAGCAATGTCAACATTGCGCACGAGTGCACCACCATCCCAGATGGCACTTCTTTTCGTTACATAGTACACTGGAGTGGGTGCCCACCTTTGAGGACATTTGATTATCGACAATGGAGCTTGATAGACTTGCTCGGCGTCAGCTCGTTCATCTTATGCTTTTCAGTCAGAGGGAGCTGATGGGGATTGATGTTGGACTACGGGCACGTACTCGACGAGGCCCGCATTAATGTACTCATGCAGGAGGCATCGATCAGATCAACGATCTGAGACCACGAGCGTGTCCGAAGTGATGTTTTGCTATGTCTATGTATCTTGTTTTTTACTTGAATTTAAGTTTTAGGACATTTGGCGTAACGGCCAATCATAATTATTCACTGTTAGATTATATATTTCTTATATGTGTTTATTTCTTTAAGTTGTAACACCTCTATATATAGAGGCCTCCTTGTATTGTTATGAATCAATCTAATTTTCACGATCAACATGGTATCAGAGGAACGCGTGCCCTAAATCTCCCTCCCGCACTCGCTCGCTCGCCGCTCTTCCGTCGCTCGCCGCTTGACCGCACGCTGCGCGCCTCTCGACCGCGCGCCGCACGCCGCTCCGCCCTCTCCGCACGCCGCACGTCTCTCGGCGTCCGCTCTCGACCGCAAGCCGCACGCCGCTCCGTTTTTTTCTTCTGGCGCCGGAATGATCGTGCAGTGAGTTTCTGCTTCCTTCGACGCCATTTTCTTCCCGTAATGGCTTCTTTGTGGATGGATCCTTTCCTCCTCTCCGTCCATCTCTTGATGTCCTAATCCTTGGGCTGTTTCCCTCTCCGGATTTCTCTTCCGGTCTTTTTTCCTCTCCCTCAGGATTTCTATTCCTGAGCTATGGAGACTAATGGCGCAGATTCTCCCTCTCTCTCAACCGGAGTCACTCCGGCTCCTTCCGGTGTCTCTTCTCCGCTATTACCTATCATGGAACCACCGAACATAATACTTCTCAAATCACTACCATTCGCCTTGATGACGGCAATTACCTCTCGTGGTCCCGGTCTATCACCCTTGCTCTCAAAAGTCGGCGCCTCTATGGCTATGTCACGGGCCAAATGAAGGAACCGGATAGGAATTCCCCCGAATGGCAGCAGTGGGAGTCCGAGAATTCCTTGGTTATGTCTTGGCTTATCAACTCTATGCAGGAGTCCATTGCCCGCAACTATCTCTTCCTCGACAATGCTACTGATCTTTGGCGTCGTGTTGAGGCTACTTACTCTCGTCGGGGCAATGCTGCCCAGATCTTTCAGTTGCGCCGCAGGATCAGCTTACTTCGGCAGGGTGACCGTCCTCCTTCTGTGTACTACTTGGAGTTCACACAACTTTATCAAGAGTATGATCATTTTGATCCTCTTGTCTTTGTAAGTCCCATCAATGAGGCAATGGTTCGGGCCCGGGATGACCGTAATCGCATATTTGAATTCCTTCATGGATTACATCGTGACTTTGACCAGATCAGCGTTCAGATCCTGGGCCGACCGCAGATACCTTCTCTTCTTGAGGTCTACAACATTGTACAACAAGAGTTTGATCGTCGTCAGACACTTCTCCCTGACTCTGTGCCGGAGGGCTCTGCTTTGGCTGCTACCACCACTCCCTCTCTTCTTGGTACTAGGCCATCCCGGGATTTCAAGTTGAAGAGTTCAGATAAGGATCATCTCCTGTGTGACTATTGTGGCAAGAATCGCCATACTCGGGATACCTGCTTCAAGCTTCATGGATTTCCCACTCCAAGAGGGGGTGCTCCACCTCGTGGAGGCCGTGGTTCTGGCCGCTTCTCAGGTCGACATGCTGCTCTGCCCCGTGCAGGCCATCTTGCTGATGCTCCTACAGATACCTCTCCTGGATGCTTTGGTACTGATACTGCTGCTACCCCTGGTGGCTTTACTGCGGATGAAATGTTGGCTCTCCGACGCATGATGCAGGGAATGTCTACTGAGCCATCGTCATCTTACGCTCATACAGGACTGCCAGGTGCCCACTCAGCTGTTTCTTCGTCTTCTACTCAATGGGTCATTGACTCTGGGGCTACGGATCATATGACCGGGTCATCCACAGGTTTTGTTTCCTATACCCCTCTTTCTGGGCGTGATAAGGTGAGTATTGCCGATGGTTCTCTTGCCCCTATTGCTGGCAAGGGTACCATCCCCTACTCCTCTCTCACCCTGTCCTCGGTTCTTCATGTGCCCACCTTTACTCGTAATCTTCTTTCAATAAGTCATTTAACTAACTCCATGCATTGCTCTGTGGCATTCCTTCCCTCCTCTTGTGTCTTTCAGGGCCTGACGACGGGGAAGGTGATTGGCTCTGGTAGTATGGTGGACGGTCTCTATGTTCTTGATCCCGGCACTGCTTCTCCTACCATGGCTCTTCATTCCAGCACTACCCATCCTCTGTACCCCTGGCATTGTCGTCTGGGCCACCCTCCTATCTCTATTATGAAATTATTATTTCCTACTATGTCTAATGTTGTTTTTGAGACTTTTGTTTGTGATGTCTGTAGTCTAAACAAACATCATCGTACTTCATTTAAGCATGCTTCGCTACCTAGTTCTATTCCATTTGCGGTTATTCATAGTGATATATGGGGTCCTTGTCATGTTCCTTCCATTTTTGGGTGTGCATGGTTTGTTACTTTTATTGATTGTTTCTCTCGTACTACCTGACTGTACTTGATATATCGTAAAAGTGATGTATTCTCTGTTTTTCGGCGCTTTCATAGCATGGTTTCCTGTCAATTTCAATCTAACATAAAAGCTCTTCGTAGTGACAATGGACGCGAATACATTGATTCGCAGTTTGAAAACTATCTTGCTGATCACGGCATCCTCCACCAGACTACATGTGCTTATTCTCCAGCCCAAAATGGTGTGGCCGAGCGGAAGAATCACCACCTCCTGGAGGTTGCTCGCTGTCTGTTGTCCACCATGCATCTCCCAAAATTTTATTGGGGAGATGTTGTCCTGACTGCGGCATACCTTATCAATCGAATGCCAACGCGTGTCCTTGGGCATTCCACTCCCCTTCATACCCTCCGGGTGCGCCCTACACAGCTTCCTCCTAAAGTGTTTGGTTGTGTTTGCTTTGTTCACATCCACCAACCCCGCCCCTCTAAACTGGATCCTCGTGCTCTCAAGTGTGTCTTTATCGGTTACTCACCTACACAAAAAGGGTACAAGTGTTTTCATCCTCCTACCAGGAAAGTGTATGTCAGTATGGATGTCACATTCCGTGAATTCGAGTCCTACTACCCTATCACTGACTCTCCGTCTTCAGGTGATTCCCCGTCTTCGGGTGTTTCTCTGCCCGTTCCTCCACCATATCCCTCACTTCAGGGGGAGACTCTACAAGTGGAAGTGAGTTCTCCAATACCAGTGGAGGAGAGCTCCTCTCCTATACCTTCATCTTCCTCTATGCCTTCACCCCCGATCCTGCAGGTATATACCCGGCGTGTCATGCGGCCAAGCATACAAGCCCCCACTATGCTACCGGAACAGTCAGTGGATCCTGACTCAGGGCCTTCTGATCTTCTGATTACCCTTAGAAAAGGTCCCAGGTCTTGTACTCACCATCCCCTATCAAAGTTTGTATCTTATGTTGCGCTTTCTACCCCCTACAAGTCCTTTGTCTCTTCCCTCTCTACTGCCTCTATACCTGCATCTTGGCAAACAGGATTTGGCAATCCCTGTGTGGCGAGAGGCGATGATTGAGGAAATGAAAGATCTGGAAAAAAATCATACATGTGACTTGGTACCTCTCCCCAATGGCAAGAAACTTGTTGGGTGCAAATGGGTGTTCTCGGTGAAACAGAACCAACAAGGAATTATTGAAAGATGTAAGGCGAGATTGGTTGCAAGAGGTTATACTCAAACCCACGGCATTGATTATCAGGAGACGTTCGCCCCGGTGGCCAAGATGAATACTATCCGGGGCTTACTTTCCATTGTTGTTTGCAAACATTGGGACCTATTTCAGCTGGATGTGAAGAATGCCTTTCTCCACGGTGACTTGGAGGAGGTCTAATGTCAATTCCCCCGGGTCTTGCTCCTGTTGGTTCTGTTGGAAAAGTGTGTAGACTGTTGAAGGCTCTCTATGGGTTGAAGCAGTCCCCAAGAGCATGGTTTGGCCGGTTCCACAAGGCCATGATGTCATTTGGATACTATCAGAGCAATGTTGACCACACATTGTTCATTAAACGTAGATTTGGAAAACTTACTGCTCTCATTGTGTATGTTGACGATATTGTCATAACTGGTAATGATATCGAAGAAATTCAGAACCTGAAACAAAAGCTAGCTGGAGAGTTTGAGGTCAAGGACCTGGGAAAACTCAGGTATTTCTTGGGAATAGAAGTTGCCAGATCCAAGCGGGGGATCTTCATTTCTCAACAAAAGTATATGTTAGATCTCCTCGAGAAGATGGGAATGAGTGGATGCAGACCGGCCGACACTCCAATTGAAGCAAATCACCGTTTATCGCGTGATGATGGAGCGGACATTGAAGATGTCTCAGGGTTCCAAATATTAGTGGGGAGCTTGATATATCTATCCCATACTCGCCCAGATATTTCCTATGCAGTGAGTGTTGTGAGCCAGTACATGCACGCTCCCAAGACCCGACACATGGATGCTGCCCACAGAATTTTACGGTATCCTATTTGCCCCAAACACCGGCCTAAAAGTTGAAGTCTACACTGATGCTGATTAGGCACTGTTGATGATAGACGTTCAACTTCGGGATATTGTTCTCTCATTGGAGGCAATCTTGTTACTTGGAGGAGCAAGAAGCAACAAGTTGTGGCACGCTCTAGTGCTGAGGCCGAGTTCAGAGCTATGGCTCAAGGGGTCTGTGAAGGCTTATGGCTTCGCGCCTTAATGCGTGATCTTGGTCTCGAAGGAAAAAGACTCATCCTTCTGTATTGTGACAACAAGTCGGCCATCAGTATTGCACACAATCCCGTTCAACATGACCGAACGAAACACATCGAGGTGGATCGACACTTCATCAAGGAGAATATTGAGTGAGGGATTGTGTGTACTCCCTTTGTGCCCTCCAACAGGAAGCTAGCGGATATTCTCACGAAAGAATTAAGTGGGAACACATTTGGCAAGATTGTGGACAAGTTGGGCATGATCAACATCACTTGCCCAACTTGAGGGGGAGTGTTAGATTATATATTTCTTATATGTGTTTATTTCTTTAAGTTGTAACACCTCTATATATAGAGGCCTCCTTGTATTGTTATGAATCAATCTAATTTTCACGGTCAACATTCACGATGGGTGTCCAACCGTCCCTCTCGTTATAAATAGGGGCGGAAGCTTTCAGTTTCAGTCATTGTTGATTTTGTGAGTGAATCCAAAACATGCAATTTTTTGTGGTGTGACGCCGCGAGACCTTGGGGTGCAACATCTCGATTTATTTTCTGTATTATCTCATTTTCATCTTTGTATTTCCATTGCAAGCATTGCTCCTCCCTGTTCCCACGATTTCATCCAAAAATATCACAAATCGACATTTATCGTCATCCCATGGTGCCCATAACCGCACATTGTTTTTCTTCGTAACTCCTCTGACCCGTTAATCTTGTTCATCACATGCGACGTCTAGCCCTCCTCTCCCATATGATAACATTGTCAGTAGTGACGTCATTGTTCATCTTCTTCCCCATCTCCAGTGACCATAAGTAATCGTGCTCACCACAAGCAACATCTAGCCCTCCTCTCTTGCATGATAACATAGCCAGCAGTAACGCCATTGTTCATCTTCTTCCACGTCGCCAATAACAATAAGTAACTGCATGACATCCGAAAGGGAAGAAGATGAACAGTGACATTACTGTTGTCAATGTTATCGTGAGGTAGAGGAGGGTTGGACATCGCTTGTGATAGACTTGCTCTCGATCCTCTATGTTAGCTCGTTCATCATTCATCGGAGATGAATGCGTTTTAGTCAGATGGAGTTGATGGGGATTGATGTTTGACTACGGGCCCCTACTCGGCGAGGCCCGCATTTATGTACTCGTGCAGGAAGCGTTGATCGGATCGACAATCTGAGACCACGAGCGCGTTCGGAGTGCCGTTTTACTATTTCTACGTATCTTGTGTTTTACTTGTATTTAATGTTTTAGGACAACGGGCGTAACGACCAATCAGAGTTATTCACGACGGGTGCCCAACCACCCCTCTCATTATAAATAGGGGTGAAGGCTTTCAATTTCAGTCATTGTTGATTTTGTGAGTAAATCCAGAAAAGGAAATCTTTTCATGGTGCGACGTTGCGAGACCCCGGGGTGCGACGTCTCGGTTTATTTCCTATATTATCTCATTTCCCACTTTGAATTTTCGTTGCCTCTCCCTGTTCCCACGATTTCATCCAAAAATATCACAACTCGTTGTTCATCGTCTTCCCACGACGCCCATAACCGTGGACTGTTTTCCATCGTAACTCCTCCCAACCGTTAATCGTGCTCATCACAAGCGACATCCAACCCTCCTCTCCCGCACAATAGCATTGCCAGTAGTAACATCACTGTTCATCTTCTTCCCAGTATCCAGTAACCGCACGACATCCCCACATGCATGTTTCTCTCCCGCACGCATTGACCTCTCCAAACCAAGTTGTCGACCCATCGATCATTCCCTCCTTGCATGCAAAATTCCTACCACCAGCAGTTTGATGCCCCTTTCACCATCTTGCTCCACCCTGCTTCCAACCCTCATCAACTATACAAGTCCTTCCCTTGTTCCCCTGTCGCATCCCCCTCTTAGTAAACACCATTGTCGACTCCTCTCTTCTTGACAACAAACTCCCGTCGATTCCTTCTTCCAACACAAATCGATATCCTCCATATCCTCAACTCAGAGTTGATAGTCTTTCTCCATCTCGATGTCTTGCATCACTAACATAGGCGTGCATTAGTGTCAGCACAACCACCTCACACAGCCTACCCTGCATCATGAGGCACCGTCCTGGCACATATTGATATCCAACAATAATGTGAGTGGAGATCATCAACGAGGATTTCCATTACACTGCACATTCATATCACCTTACAATAATACAAGTAGCGAGCATATAAGAACTTGTCAAGGTAATAATCGAGTTGTCAAACACAAGTACTAGGGTTATAAATGAGTGCAACCAAATTACTATAAATTAGGATGACGTTCATCAATTAAATTTGTGATTTCATCTAGGGTATGATTGGATTTCTAGTGTTAGCACAACCTTAGGAGAGAGACCTGGCAATTTGGTAACTTTCCAAAGATAAACACGATCATTTCATGTCTCTGTTTTAATCTCATATCCTGTCATAACTTAATTCCATCTAATAAGGGCCTTGACTAGTCATATACCTGATGAATTCTAAAGAAGAACGTCGCCCAGGAGGCCCATAAATTCTACTGAAAGCCTTGCTCCTGACTCAGAATAGGTTCATAAATTTTAATTTCTACAGCTAAATTTTAAAATTAAGGGGAATCCTGCAAATTTTGATCTCACTTGTTGGTTTGATCTTAGCAATATTCAGTTCAATGGGATCTGAATTTGTACATCATCGTGAAAAATAAGTGGGATAGTCGTGCAAGTTTAGGGTCATGCATAGGCTAACAAGAAGATTCTGCATTTGATTAATGTCCCATAATTCAAGTTTCACAGTATACTGTAATATGCTCATAAGGATAGGAAGTGATTATCTTGATTCATTGTTTCAGCACCATGAACGGCGATGGGTCACTTCCGCGAGCAAGGGCTGCCTGCCTCCTCCAACTGTTCATCCTCCTGCTGAGGGTTCAAGCTCTTTAGATTGTCTAGGTGGCTGAGTGAGTGGATGGATAGAGAAATCTTTCTCCTTCGAAAAGAGATATCTTTCTCTAATTTATAGTCCTCCAAGAAAAAACACAGATTAACCCTTCTTTTGAGGAAGTGGTGGGGAGTTTTTTTTACTTAAAACTCCCACTAACTCAACTTATCCATTACAATTCTATACTACTAGTAATAAATACGATAATTACTTTATTAATATTGATATGATTATTTTAAGTCTCTAAAATTTATAAAATCACAGATCAGTGATACATGCTGTAATATCCATGTTTACATCCGTCCCTCCGATAAAGGTCATATGAATTGTAATTACTTTGGTCAGACCATAATATATTTTATAAATAAGATACAATTTAAAATACTGGGGTTCTACAAATTTTCCCACTTGAATGAGTTTCTTCCTGAAAATGAAAAACATACTTGAAAGAAGCAGCGATGGATATTCTTCACTCATGTCAAACTCCTTTTCCCAAGATTGCTCATATTTACCATAGTTCCGCCAAAGATTTTAACAAGTGGGATCTCGTCATTTTGGGGTTTACAAATCTTTGATTCCACAACTCAAACAGGTTATATTTGAGTAGTCAGCTTACGATTTACCACAGCTTGACATAATTCAATATTCTAATTAATGCCAACAAGAATTTAATTTCCTTTCTCATGAGCAAAACACAACTTAACATTTATCAATTTAGCCAAAGAGTAATAGCTCCCCCTACCTATCAAATTCATCAAAGTTGTACCCGGGGCAACCTACAAGATGTGGTATTTCCAAACAAAGTATATGTTCAATGCCACAATCCAAAATCCACCTTAGCAAACTCAGGTTTCAATATATTTAGTGAGATTATCCCAAAACATCAAATTTGAATTAGTTTTCACTTATATGGCATTCATCAATCAATGCCCATATTTAGATACTATATTGAAAATCAATCACATCATGATTATACAAGTTCATGGATGAATAACTTGTGTTTACACTCAGGACATGGTACTTCAAATAATTCTCATGACAACCCTCCCCCCCTTAGGGCTATTTCAATGATTTCAATCAGTTGCAAGTTTTCCAAATTTACCTTTAATTGCACCATTACTTGTGTTGATCACATGATAAACAATCACGCTTAGGTCACGCCCCTACTGCCAATTTTAAGAGCACTGTGAAAAAGGATCAGGGCAGCCAGGACAGAAGCAGAGAAACGAACAGGGCAGCCGGGATAGAAGCAGAGAAACGTCAATCTGTTTCTCTGCCAGAGCCGGTCATCTCTGTCACTCGAGTTGACGCCTTCTTCCAGCGCAATTTCAGCAACATGGTGACTTCAGGAAGAGGTTTAGTCGCTTATCTGCCGTCGTGCTCACTCCCGGTTTCAACTGACGAAGCTCTGAAGACACAGCAACTCCCCGCCTTCAGCAAATCGACGATAGCTGACGACAACAAAGTTTCATTCGTCGTTCCATCCAGTTGCCACCAACAATCTTCCAATTGGAGCTGCTGACTCTGTCTCTTCCTTCCGAAGGCTCGCCCCAAGATTGTGCCACCGCAGGTTGCCGTCGACTGCGAGTTTACTCTCCGACAACCTGTCCATGAAGGTAGTTTCACCACTACGCCACTGAATTGGATTGGACCCGCAATCTTCTGTGGTAATCTCACCATATCCTTGCTCCAAATTCATTAAGCTTAACTTATGCAGTCACTTAAATGAATTTATGCTTGCCTCGAACGTTCTAACCACTTTAATTTCCGTTATTTCATAAATTGTTGTTTGTGTTTTATGCTTGTGATCGTACAAATCTCACTACGGCTCAATTTGCTAGACGCCGAAGAACTTTTTCTGAATAACAAATTACAATTTTGCTGAAGTTAAGAGTAGTTTTACGCGATAAAAGTTCGATTTTGCCCGCTCGACATTCTTTCAAAATTAAAATAGGTCACTTAAAGTAGTGTATTTTCAAAACCCTAGTTTAGTCTACATCAAAAACATATAGATAAGGAAAATATTATCAATGAGATATTTATAAAGTAAACAGGCATATATATGCAATAGATGCCATTATACCAATTGTTGCAATCACAGTTTCCCTAAGAGATGCTATGCTCTGATACAACTGGATGCACTCCTTATAGTACTAGTTTATAGGACTATCAAAATAGAAATTTAAGACTATTAAACAAGTTACAGCATAAATCAATACGAAAGACAAAAACTACTTTCAAATAATCATATGTTTGAGGAATAAAACATATAGCACTAGTGGAATATTACTCTAAGAAAAATCATTCCTATCGAATTCCAAATATAGATACAATTTTGGTGGATGATGTAACTATTAAAGAGAGATAGAAAAGATAATTTTATCAGCTCTATATAAAACAATAGACAGTGAACTGAACTTGGAAAAGTCAAGTAAATCGGAGCAGTATATGAACATAATGTTTTGTCGTAAAATTCAAGTATTGGAGGTAAATGATGCTCTAAAGAAGATGAAAAATGAAAATATGGTTAAGTCAAACGATATACCCATCGAAGTATGGAAATGTCTAGAGAAAAAAGGAATTTTATGGCTTACATGTTTCTTCAATAAGATACTAAAGTAAAAGAGGATGTCGGACCAATGGAGAGAGTATCTTGATACTTTTGTACAAAAACAAAAGAGATATACAAAATTATGTTAATTACAGAGGAATTAAATTAATGAATTATACTATGATACTATGAAAACGAGTAATAGAAAGAAGAGTAAGACGAGAGACTGGTATCTCGGAGAATCAATTTCGATTCATGTCAGGGCGGACGACTATGGAAATTATACATCTCTTGAGGAGACTCATTGACAACTATCGAGAAAAAAATTAAGATTTGCATATGTTGTTTATCGATCTTGAGAAGGCTTATGATAGGGTTCCAAGAGAGAACTTATGGAGGGTCTTAGAAAAGAAATGTGTAAATGCATCATACATTGGCAAAATAAACTATATGTATACAAATTCAGTAACAAGGGTGAGGGAATCTGGAGGATTAACACAAGAATTCTCTATCAACGTTGGCTTATATCAAGGTTCAGCTTTAAGTCCTTATCTTTTTACCATTATCTTAGATGAGCTCACCGGACATATCCAACAAGAAATACATTGGTGTTTATTGTTTGTTGATGAAATCATTTTGGTCGATGAGACACGCGAGGGAGGGTGTAAATGTGAAACTTGAATCTTGGCGAGACACTTTAAAAAGGAAGGATTTTAGATTGAGTATGTCAAAGACGGAGTATATGGAGCTTAAATTTAACAGTGCAAGAAGAACAGATGACTTCGTTATTAAGCTGGGTGATCAAGATATTTCCCGCAACGAGTGCTTTAAATATCTTGGACTGATAGTTCAAAAAGATTGAGGTGTTGATAGAGATGTGATACATAGAATCCAAGTAGGTTGGTTGAAGAGGAGAGGCACGCCGAGGATCTTATGTGATCGTAAAGTACCATTAAAACTTAAAGGCAAGTTTTACCGTACTACAATTAGACCAACGATGCTATATGGTTCTGAGTGTTGGGTAGTGAATTTTGTACATGAGTAAAAAATTAGAGATGCGGAGATGAGAATGCTTAGGTGGATATGTGGACACATGAGAGTCATGAGACTGCATAAAATTAGGAATGAATGTATCATGAATAAGACAGGAGTGGCACCAATTGCAAAGAAGATATGAGAAGCTCGACTAAGATGGTTTGGACACGTACAAAGGAGATAATTAGAGGCACATGTTAGTCGTTATGAGAGTTTTAATCACTAGGCATGTTAAACGGGGAAGGGGTAGACCAATAAAGACTTGGAATGAAACTATAAGAAAATACATGATGTACTTAGGCATAAGTGAGATTATGACTAAAGATAGGGCACAATGGCGACAAAGGATTCATATAGCCGACCCCACTATAGTGGGATAAATGCTTGTGTTGTTGTTGTATCTAATACCAAATAGAGGAAGTAATTAAACTAGCATAAAAAGATCTCACTAAGATAGAAAATATATACATCAAACACTCCACATAAGTACAAAAGAAACCGCAAAACTTCTCAATCAAATGCAAAACCAATGACAAGAGGCCGCTTTCATAGTTTCAAGAAGCCACAATAATAATTGAACTAACACTACATAAGTAGAAAAAAATACGTCATAAAGATGCTAATCAAAAGAAGAAACAATCCTCGGCATCAAATAGCAGATGTAACAGCTCATGAAAATCGAAACACACAAAATTCAATTGTAGCATCTCTACTTATATAGAATGCAAAAGAAGCTACAATAAGAGGAAATATTGATAGGTGTAAGTACCAATAAAAGCATTTAAGACCAATGGAGGACCCAATCAATGAAAACTATTAAGGATGATTCAAATTTCAAATTTGAAACATTAATTTTTCCTACTTTTTAATCTTTTTAATCGGCCTCCTAAAGACTAAATCGAAATAGATACCACTAGCAACATAGAATAACTCAAGCTAACACAACGAAACATGGAGGAATTAAACCAAATTAAATTCAATTAAAGTAAGGGCTGAACCACAATCAGGTCTGAGTAAACATGAACAATCAAATCTCTGTTTAATATAAATGAAGATTTGATCCAAGTTATATTTTTGGATTATGCCATAACATTATGAATAATTACTCACTGTTTTAATAAAGTCTTTACTTGGTCATACCATGTGAAATTTTACAAACTAATGGGAATGTTATCTGAGAATCAAGCTTATTTATTACTGTATAAACGAAATGAGTGCAGCAAAGGTGGCAAGATTCCAAGGTCTCCAGAGAAGTTGCATGAACACTAGGGCTTTGTTTGGCGTAGCGTTTGGAGCTCTCCGTTTAGGGCAAACGCCGCCGCATGGCGGGTATCCAAATGACCAGCAGCGGCGTTAGCTCCGTTTACACCCGCCGCGCCACGGGAAATGGAGGAAAACAGAGGGATTCCAACTGCGGCCTTCCCCCTCCGGTTCCAAAATCCCTCCTCCTCCCGCCGCCGGAGCAAAAACACCAAACCAAACGAAGCCTAGATTTAGCACAGTGCAACAGTAAGTACATATGAAATAAAGAAGGAATTGGAAAGACCACAAACAGTTGGATAAAGTTAATGATAAGATGATTAATTTCATACACTTTTGAAAATGATATTATGATCAAAAATATTCTAAATAGCTCTGCAAACACGTTTTTCCCTTGTTAAGAGATTCAGAATCCAACATTTTCTTAAAAGAGTACAAGAATAGCAACCAAGCACTTGCTCTATCATTCAAGGCATGGTATTTTTTGTATAATTAGCTAACCAGTAGTTATAGTATTACCATTTTCTAAGAAGAACCCAAATAATTAAAAGAAAACTGTTTGCAATCCTAAAACTATGGCTTACAATATGATATATCTTATTTTGTGAAGTCAAGACTAACTTTTCCTATAATTTATTTACTTGAAAAGTCTATGCGCAATTTGATTAACATCCATGTTTTTCCAAAAAAAAATCAACCCCAGTATATGCATATAGTCCAGTATATTATGTGCATATGATCAAAAACAACAGGCCAAGGTTAAGTAAGTTGATGAGGCATCTGGAGAAAATAAAGCCCGGTGAGAGAAAGTACACAAACAAGTGATTACTTGGACGAAAATAATAGGATAGGAAAGTATTTCAAAAACTCATAATATGAGCCACATACCCCAAGCCACAGTACACTCCTCACTTGTGGCGCTTGCTTGATTAGCCTGGCATTCAATGCCTGTAAAATTCAGAACATCAAATACATTGAAAAATCTGATCGGAACTACAAACACCAAAAACTCCTCAGCAAACGAAACAATGTATAACACAAGCGAGAAAAAAAAAGGAATAAGAAAGTAAGGGCTTACATAAATCCATGATGTGGTTACGGCAAATTGCGCAGTTGTCAACCACAATATCTGCGAAATCAGCAAACCAAACAAAAATTAAACTCGTCACCCCATCGGTTTATCGCCGGCAAGAGAGAAAACAGGAAACTCAAACCCTAGCCCTAGGAAGAGAACACAATCCCGAAGACAAGGCAGCGAAATTAGGGTTTCATGATTGTGTGAGATTGCGTACCCCACGCCCAGAGAGAGACGGCGTTCCACTTCTTGATCTCGAACCGCTTCGGTTTCTTCGACGACGACGACCCGGCGCCGCTCGAACCCTCGCCGACGGGGACCATGTTGATGTCTGTGTCCAGAGTCGCCATTGAACGAAAAATTGGAGACGAATAGGGTGAAGAGAACGGCTAGGTATGCTCGAACTGATCAAGACGCTCGAGATTGGGGAAACCCGAGAGAGATGTTGCTAAGGCACAGGGATTCTCCTGCCAAAATATATATACGTGATCAAAAATAATTATTTAGGCGCTGCTGTTAATGGCAACTTAATATTAAGGGTGCTGTTACTAGCAAACCCAGTTTGGTTTCTAGCAAACCATTACTATTAGCAAACCCTTATTTTTCAAAATGGCTATTTGAAAACCATTTTGTTATTAGCAAACCAACATAAATTTTTTTTAAAAAAATTAATTTTGTTTAAAACATTCATTCTTTCAAAATAACCCGCTGCATATAATGACATTACAAATGATTTCAAATGTATTCATTCAACCACTTATGTTAGCATTATAGATGAGTCAAAATACCTCAAATGTTTAGTATGTCCAAAACTTTTTTTTCAACAAAATATCATTATCTGCACCAAAATCTTTAAACAAAATATCGGTCGGTTTAGAAATATATTTGATTTCTAATTTCTATAAGGATGTGTTTTTATATACGAGTTAAGTGTATATAAGAATATACGTCTTTTTGAACTGCGTCTTATACGTACAATTTCATGAGAAGTGTTAACAATGAAAGTTGTAGATCTCGACGAGATCTACAATTTTCATGTTGAACATTTTTTGATTTGAAGCACTTTAGGCCCCCGATTTGGCCCCTGAAAAAGTTACGTTGTACTTATGTATGGACGCCCGGGATAGGCGTGACTTTTTTCGGGGGCCAAATCGGGGGCATAAACGGCTTCAAATCAAAAAGTGTTCAACATGAAAGTTGTATATCTCGTCGAGATCTACAACTTTCATGTTGAACACTTTTTGATTTGAAGTGGTTTAGACCCCTGATTTGGGCCCCAAAAAAAGTCACGCCGAAAATCTGTACGTTCCGTGCATGTCTTTTTTAAGGCCCAAATTGAAGGCCTAAACGGCTTCAAATCAAAAAAATGATCAACATGAAAGTTGTAGATCTCATCAAGATCTACAACTTTCATGTTGATCACTTTTTCAAATGAGAAATATTTGGGGCTCAAAATTCAAAAATGCAAAAATTGTCAAAAAGCAAGATTGGTTTGCTAGTAGTAATTTTTGGGAAGAGAAAAAAATGCAAAAATTGACAGAATCTGTTTTTTTTCTGGTTTGCTAGAAACGAAAGTGGGTTTGCTAATAACAGCACCCAATATTAATGGCAGATTAAAGTAAAAAAATAAAATAAAAAATCTTTAACAAAAAAGGACTATTTCTTTACCCAAAAAAAACTTGAAATTAAAAATCACCAAAAATAAATATAATACAAGAATCATAATTTAAGATATCATTAGAAACAGGAGTTTCAAGAGCCTCCCTTACTTTGGATGAAATTAAAATTACATATCGGAATTGATATCAATTTCAATTTATCAAAATTAGAATTGATCTTATTTAATTATGCTCGTCGCCGAATAAACATAATTAGAGAATAATGTAAAATTTATAAATTTTGTTATTCATTTATTAAATAAAATTCAATTTAAAAATTATTATTACTATTATTTGTGATAAAGAATCAATTTTTTCTCGCGTTATGAAAATCTAACACTTACTCATATTATGAAAGAACCTAACATTTTCTCACATATATTAACTGTTGCGGTCAACTCAACCTTCTTGGTAGACTAGACTAAACTAGGTCACCTTATCCCGTGGAGCAATCAAGCGCGCACATAGTCACAGAGTAAGCAGAAGTACACAAAATAATTTTAACGTGGAAAAAACCCCTCAACTAGGTAAAAAATCACATGACCGATACAGTGTCAGGTAAACTTCACTATTGGAGACAGTTTACAAAATGTCTTGAGAATCGAGTGCGATAGGTCGCTGCTCGTTACAGCTTTGGGATGAGAGATGGTATTACGTTTGGTGGGCGACAGGCCGCCTCACACAAAGCTTTTTCCTTCCAATTCTCTAATGGGGACAAGCGTTCTTGGATGCTGCTTGGTTAGCGAACTTAGTAGCGGGATGCGCGGAGATATGTCGGCAGTGATGTTGGGAATATTATCCGACAATGTTCACTGAATTTGAAGAGGCATCACCATTAATGCTAAGTGCATAATTATATTTGATATATATTCAAGTTCAGTGTATGCAGGTTGTCTACAATACCATGATTAGACAGGATGTTTGAGTCACAATGACAGATGGACTCAAGACAAGATGCTGACAAAGCAGAAATCGGGTTAAGTCCAAAAGCATCGAGTGAAGGCAGTTCACTCAACTCCAAAAGAGCAAAAGCGTTGAGAGAACTACATACAGTCAAAGCCACAATATTGCTGACTAGAAATCTGGCTAAGTCCAGAAGCGTTGAGTGAAGGCAGTTCACTCAACGTCAACTCAACAAGATATATGGCTAAGGACAGAAGCATTTAGTGAAGTCAGTTCACTCAACGCCTCAATAAAGAAGACTGGTTATTGAACAAGCAGAAAATCTGCTAAGTCCAGAAGCGTTGAGTGAACTCACTTCACTCAACGCCAGAAGGGCATAAGCGTTGACAGAAGCTCAAGCAGTCAAAGCCTTAGATAGAGCAGACAGAAAATCTGTTTAAGTCCAGAAGCGATGAGTGAAGGCAGTTCACTCAACGCCTACTCAACAGACAATTCAACTAAGTCCAGAAGCGTCGAGTGATGAAGACTCACTCGACGCCTAATCAGTTAAGACTATAAAAGACAGAATGTGTTAAGTGATGAAGGTTCACTCAACGCTTGAAGATGCTGAATTCTGCTAAGTATTTTTGCGTTGAGTGACAAGGCTTTACTCAATGCCTAAGAAGTCTGTATCGAATTTACTAAGTATAGAAGCGCCGAGTCATGCTGACGTCAGCAGAAATTCAAATATCATGAGATTTTCTTACTAAAAGACAAAAGGCGCCGCTTGCCCTTAGTATAATTGTAAATGCAAAAGTGAAGGAGCAGTTGCCATTTTCGGCCAGTCTTACTGCGCAAAGAGTCGTTGGATATACGGGAAATAAAAAGCAGTGTTCTAGGATATTATTTACGGGTTGAACATTTGGAGAAAATTACTCTATTTCATCTTCTTCCTGGAAAACAAAGAAGAAGAGCTCTGCAACTATAGTTCAACAGCAAGTCTGAGAATTTCAGACAAGGTTAGCTGATTGAAGAAAAAAAAGAACAACAACATCATTTAGTCTTCAACAGTAAGTTCAAAAAGTTCACTCTCTGAGTTAGAAGGAGCAGAGCAAGCCTAAGATGATGTTCATCTTCAAGTCCACTACATTCAACTCATCTACTCAAAAGGCTTGAAGAAACAGTGCTCTGCAGGGTATTTCACATCACAAGCAGAAAAATCTTGAAGATCTATTCTTGGTGCTGTCAAGAAGATAGGACTGAGTCTTCTCAGTTCAGGAAGAGGCAGACTCAGAGATCACTTCTCTGGAGTCAATCATCAACAACAAACAACACTTCATCTGTACGATATTAACAGATCTGAGTTGTAAGCCTGATATATAAAGGCTGAGTTGTAGGATTCTTCTATGGATTTGAGGTAGGGCTTGTGTGCCTGAGTTGTACGAGATTTATTCTCTGAGATAAGATCCTGTGGTGGATCTGAGTGTAGGGCTATCACTACTAGAAAACAGACTTTTAGGCACGACAGATTTCCGTGGCTAAAAGTTCAAAACCGTGGCCAATAACTATGAGTCACGGCCTACCCACGACAAATGGGCGTGGACAATGCGAGCGTGGCTAATAGTATTAGCCACGCTGAATCCGTGGCAAATAAGTTATTAGTCGCGGTTCAATTGTCGTGGCTAAAAATTCCTCATTTGCCACGGTTCAATTGTCGTGGCTAAAGGGTCTGTAATAAACCTAATATAAAAAATATTCGGCCACCGCCACCGCCCGACCGGCCGTCGCCGCCTCCCTCCCGGACGTCGCCGCCGTCGTCCGGACGCCGTCGTCTCCTGGACGCTGCCGTCGTGCCGATTTTATTTCAAACAATAATTTTGAATTGGCTATATAAACCCCAAATCGAGCTTTTTGTTGGCGGTGTGGGACTAAAAAAACCCGACCTTTTGCCATGGATTAGGCTTCCGTGGCTAATACTAGATTATTAGCCACTAAACAGGCAAACCGTGGCAAAAAGTCGGGTTATTTGTCACGGATTAGTCATCCGTGGCTAATACTAGCTTGTTAGCCACAAAATAGGAACCGTGGCTAATACTTCAGTATTAGCCACGGTTTTCCCCCGTGGCAAAAAAAATCGTGGCTAAAAGCCATTTTTCTAGTAGTGTACCCTCCTAGCTTGAGTATATGACTTCTGATAAAGTCTGAGGTAGGTGATCTGGTGCAGATTACTATGTTATAGGAGATTATATCTCTGAGTGTAGGGCATGGGGCCTGAGATAGGACTTGGAGGAGTCTGAGAGATCCTGAGTGTAACACCTCCCATATAAAGACCGTATAATATGTGTCCGGCCAGTGCCCCACAACATACAGATGCCACAGCTTTGGCGTTAAAAGATGATATTAACTACCCCATCTCAAAACTCAAAGTAAAGCAACAGCGAAAACATACCAAACAATTAGAAGTTATCAACCACTAATCAGGAGTATCAAAAATAGCCTTAAGGCTTTACACCAAATAAGTCCAAAATAGAAAGACCACAAGGTCAAACAACAACGTGCAACAACACTCCTAAGCTACCTCGGCATGCAAACCGGAATATACCAAAACATGGAGCAATAAAGTCAAGAAGAAGACGAGCTAGTAAGCACAACAAACACTTCATGAGGCTTAGGGCTTTTCGGTCGGCGCACTTGCTCCTGCTTGCGCTCCTTACCCTGTAAAAAATTGTAGTAACATGGGTCAGCAAAGGCTGACCTCTACTGTATAACCAACAGATCTCCTCTCGGCCGCCCCTAATGGACCCCGGGGTACCCCTCCAACCTGCAAGTCAGCATTTCGTATACCATATATGATAGTTTTACTTTCAAGATAACCTAAACACCTAGAGGGGGGGGGGGTGAATAGGTTCTAATTTCTTGTTTATACTTCTAGGCAGAATTCAATTACAAATTAAAACATCTAGCACAGCATTCACAGACAACTAAGTATCACAGATTGCACAATGTTTTATAGTGGTTCCCCAAGGTCTGGGTACATCCACTTTCCCCCTTCACCTATCTAGCAGTATGCTAGATTCGGCCAAACTTCCATTATTCTCAGATCCTCAGATCCTACAGCTCAGAACCTGGATAGGTTCCTACAACTCAGGCTCAACAGCCCTACCTCAGCCTTGCCTCAAGGCCTACCTCTCAGAGAAGAACCTTCTCCTACACTCAGGCAAATAGCCCTACCACTCAGAGATCACCTCTCCTACACTCAGCCTTTATAACACAGGCTTACAACTCAGATCTGTGTAAACAGATCCTACAGAAATTTAGAAAAGATATTTTAATGTCTTGCCTTTGTTGAGAGAGAAGAGGACAAGACACTTCTTGATCAGCTGATGAAATCAACTGAATCTGAGCTTTCTTCAAAGCTTCTTGAATCTGAACTTAGCTGAGTTGATTTCCAAACAGCTTCTTGAGAAACCACTGATGGCTTCCTTCTTCTTCTTCAAGATGACTGGATCCCTCTCTATCCAACACCTTTTCTGATACTTCAGACTTCTTCTCCTTAGATCTTCTGATGAAGATCTTCTTTAGAGCTTAGCACTTTCTTGAATTGAAACTTCAATAGGATCGTAATCCTTTTGTTTCTTCTTCTTAGATCTTCTTCTGTTATTTTTCTTTTTTTATTTCGTTCTGAATATGTCTATTTATAGACTTTCTTCATGGTAACCGGCTGATCCGGTTTCTAACTGATTTCTGACAGGTCTGACAGCTTCAGTTAAACGGTGGCAACCCACAGCTGTCAAGTCTTCAAAAAGTTCCTGTACCTTAGCCTTGGACAGCAAAATGTCGAGACAGTCTGTTAGAAAGTATCGAGACCAATCTGTCTATCTGTGTCGACACAAGTGACTTTGGTGTTGACACAGTCTTTGATGATGTCGACTAAGTTGCCTTTAAGTCGACACAGCTTCTTCAGAAAATAACTTGGTCTAGACTCTGCAGTGTGTCGACACAAGTCCTGTGTGTCGACACAGTTGTTGTAGATTCAGAACTCAGTATGTGTCGACTCAGCCTTCAGGTGTCGACACATCAATCTTCAATTCTGCCAAAATGTGTTGACTCAGTCTTCTGGTGTCGACACAAGCATAGTCGACTTCTGCCAATATGTGTCGACTCAATCTCAAGGTGTCGACACATCCACCCAGTGTCGACTATCTTTCACTAGTCGACTATCTTCCACTAGTCGACTATTTTTCTCTGGTCGACTATCTTTCACTAGTCGACTAACTTTCTCTGGGTGTCGACTATCTTTCACTGTGTCGACACTGCTTCCTAGTGCTGAGGTCGACGATTTTCTTTATGTGTCGACACTGCTTCCCAGTGTCGACATAAATGTGGTCGACTATCTTTCTCTGTGTCGACACTGATATTCTGAAGTGTCGACACAAATATTCTGAAGTGTCGACACAATTTCTTCAGGTGTCGACATGTGGACTTAGAATATTTTTCTGCATTCTTTAATACTTCTTCACCTGCACATGTCAACTCAAAACAACATCAAATACACCTTGATGTATATCATTGAGCTAAGTTGGGCTTCTTCAAATCAGGTATACATTTTCCAATGTACCCAACAATCTCCCCCTATTTGGAGAAGTCATAACCCTATAGCCAATGATATACACCATTTATAAAAAGTATAAACTGATGATATATGACATAACAGGAATACTTAATATAAACAAAATAGAAACAATCCATCACAGAATGAACATTATATGATACCAAACAACATTTTGTTTATAACTTGATAATGTTTGAATACAGAGATTTACATTTAATGATTTAATCAAAACATTACAAAATACTTTGAAAGAACTAAAAATTAAGACTGATCAGGCTCTTTTATGACAATCCCTTTGCCAGATAGAATTTGAGCCTTCACAGGAGCTTCAGAATCTTCAGCTGGCTTCTTGTCTTTTAGATCAGCCTTCTTCTTTGCTTCTTCCTTGAGCCTTTGCCTTTCAAAATAATGAAAGGGCTTTGGAAAGTACTTGCTCGACTCCTGAGCATTTGGAGGCAGCCTACCCAGCTTGGCTTTTCTTCTAAACTGTACTATGGCCTCTTGCCTGGCTTCATACTTCTGCCATTCCATCTCATTGAACCACTTGTCTCTTTCATGCACTTGGTCTTTGACAACCTTCCATGCAGTGAGTATAATATTTCTGGAAGTAGCACTCCACTGCTCAAAGTCTGGCTTAAGTTCAGCCTGCTCTCTAAATCTTTTCTTAGATAGTAGAGCATCTTGCTGGTCTTTCAAAGTAGCCTCAGGCTTATCAACCTTCCCAATAACAATATTGGTAACCTCCTTTGGAGGACTATACATTCCTTGAACTTGCTGATCAATCATATCATAATCTGGAGGAGGGTAAATGACTTGGGCAACCTCAGGTTGATTGCCTTCAAGTAGACTTGATTGTATTCCGGACTCAGCCACCATAGCATCATCACACAAAGGTGGATATCCCAATGTGGCTCGAATACTATTGGTCACCCATTTGGTGTGCTCTGAGCCTGCATGAACTAACATCCTCTCCCCCTTTATGGCTTCTCTAGTAACATGATCTCTTAGATCTTCCTTCTGAAATCTGATTTGGCCATCTAGATAATTCACACCCTCCTTAAAAAATGGTTTTAACTTTAGAAGCTTGTCAGATATTTCCTTTTGAGAGGTAGTGATAGCAGTTTGAACAGAATCAATAGCAGCTTGAAATTTCTTATCAAATTCTTCCATTTCCTTTGCTATAGCTGCAGGCAGGTCTGGAATAGTCTTTTTCAATTCATTAATGATCTCGTGATGAGATTCAGTTAAATTATCATTCATCCTTAGCTGATTTTCCAAAACATAGCTTTGTTTTAAAGCAATATCATCCACTTTAGGGATGATGGACTGCTGTTGTTTTGCCAAATATACCACAGCATTACCTCCCTTATGGAAGCAATCTGTCATCTCCTTCTTATGCATATTGACCTCAAACCTAATAGATTTTATATCTTGAGCTAAGTCAAATTGCAGGGACTTGTTGTTCTCATCAACATATTTTTCAATAGCCACTCTGTGTTCATCCAATTTCACTTGTAAATCGACCAAAAACTTGTTATAATCAAAGTCAGAAGGAGTGTGATGTGCTGTAGACTGTAGAGCCTGCTTATAGCTCTTGCTCCTTCTCTGGAAGACCATAAGTTTACTCTTCTTAGCCACCCTGGCTTCTTCATTCTCAGAATCAGAAGTACTATCAATTTGAACTCTTTCTTTGGGAGGAGGAGGAACAGCTGCTTCAGTGCCATGTTGTACAGTCTCCACATGCACAGGCTCCCCCTCAATTTCTTGCTCCACTTCCATTCTATCAGTAATTATTTCATTATTTGGAAATAACTCTTCTAGAGTATATTCCTTCTGGGCTGGAACATCTGCAGTATTCAAATTTTGAGATATATCAATTTGAGCATCGTCTTGCACTTGCTCAGACAGCTTCTCCCCCTGAACTTGTTCAGTATTGGTGATGTCCTGGGCAGGTGAGGACACTTGCTTTCCCTGGACCTGTGCAGAAATAGAAATATTAGAAATGTCTTTTGTAGGAAAATACACCAGCTCCCCCTGCACTTGTACCTGGTCATGAGTAGATACAGTCTGTGTAGGTGAATAAACTTGCTGAGCTGGTATTCTTACTTCTTCTTCTTGAATTGCAGGTATTGTGGCATCCTGAACTTGTGTAGAAGCAGGCTGATCTTCAACCTCTTGTCTTACTTGTTCTTCTTGTGGGTGCTTAGTACTGGTAGCATGACCTGGGGATTTCTCAGGTGAATCTTGCCTTTCCACTTCAGGCATCTCTTTGGTCAGCACCCTATCCCATCTGGAGAACAATCTCATGTCCATCCTTCTCATGTGATTAATTTTTGTTCCAGATTATTGTTGCATAACATCAGGAATCTCCTTACTTAGGTATATACTCATTATTCTAGCCAGATTTGGCTTCTTGATTCCTTCTTTAATCTTTTCAAAGATTACAGTTGACCAATCCGTTGGAATTGTAAACACAATCCTGGTCATTAGGCTGAATATATAGGCGGAAATCCTATCATGTCCACCTGGCTTGCACAGAATAACTTTTCCAACCACCTCAGACAGAAACTTGCCCTGTTGATTCATTCCTTTCCTATTGAAAGCAGCTCCAATTTTCATGGTGGAATCCAATCCACACCATTGAAGAGCCTCCCTTGATTTAGAAGCAGGGACATCCTCTTCATTCTCAATTATAGGTAAGTGTAGAATTGTTCATAACTTACTTGGTGTAATTTCCACTGGTGACCCATGAACTGTTGATTTTATCTCATGACTTTCAGAGACTACAGATGCAGAAGTATAGAACTCATGCACCTCCTTCTTCCATATCTTAGATGGTTCGGAGACCAGAAATTCTAATCCTGAGTCGGAGAGGATAGAGATAACCCCGAGAACATCTGGAGGGGCAGCAGCAAAGGCCTGGCGCACCACCTCATATCCTTCATTCACATTATCTTCAATCTTTGGCGCCATTGATCAGTCGAGAAAGCTTGAAAGATGAGAGAAAGAGAGAGAGAGGGAGAATGTCGACACAGGGTTTCGAAAACCTTGTAAGCGTGTCGACAGAATGAGTTTTTGACCTATTTATACCTTCTGTTTAAAGAAGATCAAAAGACGCCAAAAACAGACTATAAGTGTCGACACAGATGGAATGTGTCGACACAAGCTTCTATTGTCTCGACATCAAGTCCGTCTATTATGTGTCGACACCAATTTGCAGTTATGTCGACACCAGAGATATATAGTAGAGCATCAGAAATTCTGTGTCGACTCTTAGTATAAGTGTCGACACAAAATCTGTAAGTGTCGACACCATTATCCTGGTGAAGTCGACACTACATTCCTGGATAAGTTGACAATAAGATTCTTAAGTGTCAACACATATTTTCTGTGTCGACACAATATCTCTGACTTGTCGACATTACTACCCTGAGTCGACACAATATTACTGAATGTGTCGACACCATCTTACTTAGCCAATTTCTGTTTGTTCATCACAACTTATAAGTACTACAGAGTACTTGATACTACTTCAATGTGTCTTTATATCACTTGAATGTCTTGTTACCACTTCAACTTCATTGTTGATGATATTGTGATTACACTAATCAATGGTTAACATACCTAATTCAATTTTGAATTTATTGAATTTGGTCTCATCTAGGGGCTTAGTAAACACATCTGCTATTTGATAATCTGTTTTCACAAATTCCAATGAAATGTCTTCTTTTTCTACATGTTCTCTATGAAAATGGTATTTTATTTCTATATGCTTAGTTCTACTATGAGAAACAGGATTATTAGCAATAGAAATTGCACTCTTAGAATCACACAAAAGAGGTGTTCTACTTACTTGAATACCATAATCCTTAAGCTGATGCTGCATCCATAATAGCTGTGCACAGCAGCTTCCAGCAGCAACATACTCAGACTCAGCTATGGAAATTGCCACACTGGTCTGCTTCTTACTACTCCATGATATTAGTCTTCCTCCCAGGAATTGACAAGTACCTGTAGTACTCTTCCTATCCTCTCTACATCCTGCAAAATCTGCATTTGAATAGCCTGTTAGTTGAAAATCTCTATTCCTAGGGTACCAAAGACCTAGATTAGGTGTGCCCTTAAGATATCTCAGAATCCTTTTAACTGCAGTATAATGAGATTCTTTAGGGCAGGCTTGGTACCTAGCACAGACACATGTAGCATACATAATATCTGGTCTACTAGCAGTGAGATATAGTAGTGAGCCAACTATTCCTCTATACAAAGTCTCATCAACAGGTTTACCTGCATCATCTTTGCATATAGGCATACTTGTTCCCATAGGAGTTCTCATGGTGGAGGATGACTCCATACCATATTTCTTAATCAATTCTTTGGTGAACTTAGACTGGGATATGAACAAGCCATCATCAGTCTGTCTTACTTGGAGTCCCAAGAAGAACTTCAATTCCCTCATACTGCTCATCTCAAACTTCCCTTGCATAAGTTTGACAAAATTTTTACAAAGGTTGTTTTCAGTAGATCCAAAGATTATGTCATCAACATAGATCTGAACTAAGATGATCTTGCCTTTGGATTCCCTAAGGAATAGAGTTTTGTCAATTTTTCCTCTTGAGAATTTATTCTCAATAAGGAAAGTAGACAGGGTTTCATACCAAGCCCTTGGAGCTTGCTTTAACCCATACAGAGCTTTCCTAAGCTTATAAACAAAATCAGGTTTAAGAGGATCTACAAAACCTGATGGCTGCTCTACATATACTTCTTCTTTAAGAGCACCATTCAGAAATGCTGACTTCACATCTATCTGGTATACTTTGAAGTCTTGATAGGCTGCATAGGCAAGGAATATTCTGATTACCTCCAGCCTTGCTACTGGAGCAAAGGTTTGATCAAAGTCAATCCCTTCTTCATGCCTGTATCCTTTTGCAACCAATCTTGCTTTATTTTTTACTATTATTCCACTTTCATCTAGCTTGTTCCTATAGATCCATTTTGTGCCAATTATGTTGTGGCCTCTAGGTTTGGGAACAAGCTCCCAGACATTGCACCTTCTGAATTGATTCAGCTCCTCTTGCATAGCATCAATCCAGTGCTGGTCTTGGATAGCTTCTTCAAACTTCTTAGGCTCCATTTGTGACAGGAAACTTGAATGTAGAACTGTGTTTTGATTTCTGCTTCTAGTTTGCACCCCCTGTCTTGGATCACCTATTATCTGATCAGCTGGATGATCTCTTAAATGTCTTGTAGGTGGAGGAAGATTCCCTTCTGGTTGAACATTTCCAGCTCCTTCATTTAGCTGAATCTCTTGGTTTTCATCAGCTTCTATAGTGTCTTGTTCTCCCCCTGGACATAAGCCTTCATTTTCCAATGCCCCATCTTCCTTTGATACTTCAGTAATGGAGAGCTTGTCCATACTTTTGCTTATACCTATTGAGTCATTTGATCTACAAGACAACTCACAGTTGATTAATCTTGTTTCATCAAACACAACATGCACAGATTCTTCAACAACTTGAGTATTCAAGTTGAAGACTCTATAGGCCTTACTATTTGTGCTGTAACCAACAAATATCCCATCCTGGGATTTGGCAGCAAACTTAGTCAAATATGACTTGCCATTGTTAAGTATATAACACTTGCAACCAAAGATCCTAAAGTAAGATAGATTTGGTTTTCTGCCTTTCACAATCTCATAGGGAGTCATTTTGAGGCTTTTGGTGATAGTAGCCCTATTGATTACATGACAAGCAGTGTTAACTGCCTCAGCCCAAAAATATTCTGGGAGAGAGGTGTCACTCAACAGAGTTCTACCTGCTTCAATTAATGTTCTATTCTTTCTTTCAGCAATTCCATTTTGCTGAGGTGTTCTAGGTGAGGAGAACTCTTGGAAAATCCCAAAGTCTTTACACAATTTTGTTATGCTTTCAGATTGAAACTCAGTACCATGGTCACTTCTGATTTTGACCACTGTACTATTTAGTTCATTCTGAATTTGCTTTACAAAATTAAGTAATACACTTGGGGTTTCAGATTTTTGTTTCAGAAAGAACACCCATGTAAATCTTGAATAGTCATCTACAACCACAAAAGTGTAGACTTTCCTACCTAGACTGTGAACTGGCATAGGACCAAAAAGATCCATATGCAAGAGGTATAAGCACCTCACAGAATCCTTGTTTTCAAGGCTTTGAAAGGAGGATTTTGTCTGCTTGCCCTTTTGACAAGCTGAGCATATCCCTTCCTTTATACACTTAACTTGAGGTCCATTCCTCACTAACTCTTTGCTAAAGAGTTGGCCAATTATCTTGTAGTTTAGATGAGCCAATCTCTTGTGCCACTTAACACAATGAGAAGCATTGTCATCAGCTACAAGACAGATGAGAGAAGCCTTATTCTCACATTCAAAATTAAGACAATATACATTTCTCTTCCTATACCCAGTCAATATGATCTTTTGATCACTTGACCTTTTGATATGACATCCATCTTTAACAAATGAAATGTCATATCCTAAATCACTTAGCTGGCTTATGCTTATTAGATTATGTTTCAAACCTTTTACATAAGCCACTTGAGTGATAGTAATTAGGTTAGAAGAAATGTTACCAAACCCTTTGATGACTCCTTTTTCAGATCCACCAAAGATCACTTTAGGTCCATCTTTGACAGATGAATATTCCTTCAGCAGCCCCTTTGTTCCAGTCATGTGCCTGGAACAACCACTATCCAAGTACCATATAGGGGCATGGTTACTTGGATTCACCTGCAACACAGAATTACTTACCCTTAGAACCCAAGTAAGTCTTGGGTCCTTGGTTCAGGTTAGCATTAATAAAGCTACCATAACCTCTTCTAACAGGTAGACTATTGCTCTTTATAACACTTGGGTTATACCAGCAGTTTAGTGCAAAATGGCCTCTCTTGCCACAGCACCAACATTCAAACTTATTGTATCTAGATCTAGATACATCCTTGTCAGAAGAATTTCTGTTCATTGCTGGTGCTGCAGCAACTTCACCTACTGATTTCTTAAAACCATTGGGTTTATGACCATGGGTAGGCCTGCTTGCATTTACACCCTTGTTCTTCAGAACATTAGTCTTAATATGACCTTGAATATCTTCATGATCATATTTGTTAGAAGGCACTTCCACCTTACTAAACTTTATGTGGACTGAAAGGTTTAGTGGCTGAACAGGAGCTTTGCCTTTCCTCTTGAATCTGCCAGCCCTGGAGTTACCTTTAAATCCTAATCCAGCCTTACCCTTTTGAGTGACAAATTCATCTATCAAGGGTAAGACAGATTTTGGCTTAGAGTAACTAGCCACTAAATCCCTTTCAATTCTAAGTCTGGCCTCCAGACTCTTCACTTGATCATTAGTATAATTAATTGTGCCCATCTGAATAATAGTTATATTCTTCAGCTTGGCAATTTCATTTAATTTTTGATCAATAACTTTCTCTAACTCAGTTGTAGCAACCCTTAGTTCAGCAATTTCCTGAGCCTGAGATTTAACCAGGTTCTTGCTTTTCTTAAGGGCCTGCAACAAGTCCCCATACTTATCTATCAATTGATAGACATCTCCTTCAGATTCAGATGCATCTACATCACTTGATGCAGATGTAGCTGATTCTTCACTTGTACAACAAACAGATGTAATAGAAGGACATTGTACCTTATTAGGACCAGACTGATTCTGGCATATGTCCTCTTCTGATCCTGCCATCAGCCCCATACACTGATGATCCTTTTGTTCATTGATGGAGTCTAGCAACTGCAGATACTCCTCTTCTTCAGATGCAGCATATAGTCCAATATATGCTTCAGCTTCAGATTCTGATTCTAAAGTTGACTGGTCTGTTAGACTCTTATCTTTCTTTACAACAAAGGATTTCTCCTTCTTGCCTTTGTGATGAGTCTTCTTCTTGTCTGAAGACTCCTTTCTCTTATCAGGACAGTCAGCCACTACATGTCCAGGCCTATTGCAACAATAGCAGACAATCTTTGAAGTAGTGGCTTTGCTGGGCTTTAATCTGCTCTTCTCTTTCCTTGATGACCTTTTCTTCTGATAATAGTCATCAGCTTGCTGTGATGTGGAAGGACTAGACTTCCATTGCTTCTTTTTCAAGAACCTCTGGAATTGCCTTGTGAATGCAGCAAAGTCTGCATCTGAATCACAGCTTTCTGAACCCTTATCTGAATTTTCAGAACTATCTTCTGCAACTTCCTTAGGAGGAGATGGTGATTTCCTCCTATTCTTTCTAGTGGCTTCTGCATTGAATGCCACAGTCTTTTCTCTATGCTCTCCTCTTGAATTATTTTCCTCCTCCTTCCTCACCATAAGTTGCATTTCATAGGATAGCAACTTTCCAAACAAGGTGGGAGGAGATATCTCTGCCAATTTAGCCACTTCTCTTATGGCATAGATCTTTGTGTCCCAATCCTTTGTTAAGGATCTCAAGAATTTGTCATTCAGTTCATAAGTACTGAAGACTCTTCCATAGGACATAAGCTCATTCACAATTCTATAGAATTTCTTGTAGCACTCAGTTATGCTATCAGATTTTCCTTGTCTATAACTTTCATACTCCTGATTGAGCATAGATTTCCTATCCTGCCTTACTTCTTCAGATCCCTCCATGTAGACAATCAATGTGTCCCACATCTCTTTGGAGGTCTTGCAGTGAATCAGATTCTGAAATGTTGAATCATCTATGACACTAACAATAATGTTCTGAGCTCTTTTATCCATGGTTGCCAAGATGATTTCATCCTTGGTCATTTCTGAATAACTCTTTGGAGTTTGGATATTTGCATCAAGAACTGATACCTTCATTGGTATGAAGGGGCCTTCCTATACTGTGATGTAAATCCTTGGGTCAGATGCCTCCATAAACAATCTGACTCTTTCTTTCCAAATTCCAAAAATTTCTTTCTTGCATATGGGTAATTTCATAGACCCTAGCTCCTTATGATTCTCACCAGAACCCATCTTTTTGAATCTTGATTCTGCCTTTCAGATCTACCTCAGATTGTTAAGTCCTTTCTGAGGAACCTCCCTCTGATACCACTTGATAGTTTTACTTTCAAGATAACCTAAACACCTAGAGGGGGAGGGGGGGGGTGAATAGGTTCTAATTTCTTGTTTATACTTCTAGGCAGAATTCAATTACAAATTAAAACATCTAGCACAGCATTCACAGACAACTAAGCATCACAGATTGCATAATGTTTTATAGTGGTTCCCCAAGGTCTGGGTACATCCACTTTCCCCCTTCACCTATCTAGCAGTATGCTAGATTCGGCCAAACTTCCATTATTCTCAGATCCTCAGATCCTACAGCTCAGAACCTGGATAGGTTCCTACAACTCAGGCTCAACAGCCCTACCTCAGCCTTGCCTCAAGGCCTACCTCTCAGAGAAGAACCTTCTCCTACACTCAGGCAAATAGCCCTACCACTCAGAGATCACCTCTCCTACACTCAACCTTTATAACACAGGCTTACAACTCAGATCTGTGTAAACAGATCCTACAGAAATTTAGAAAAGATATTTTAATGTCTTGCCTTTGTTGAGAGAGAAGAGGACAAGACACTTCTTGATCAGCTGATGAAATCAACTGAATCTGAGCTTTCTTCAAAGCTTCTTGAATCTGAACTTAGCTGAGTTGATTTCCAAACAGCTTCTTGAGAAACCACTGATGGCTTCCTTCTTCTTCTTCAAGATGACTGGATCCCTCTCTATCCAACACCTTTTCTGATACTTCAGACTTCTTCTTCTTAGATCTTCTGATGAAGATCTTCTTTAGAGCTTAGCACTTTCTTGAATTGAAACTTCAATAGGATCGTAATCCTTTTGTTTCTTCTTCTTAGATCTTCTTCTGTTATTTTTCTTTTCTTTTTTTATTTCGTTCTGAATATGTCTATTTATAGACTTTCTTCATGGTAACCGGCTGATCCGGTTTCTAACTGATTTCTGACAGGTCTGACAGCTTCAGTTAAACGGTGGCAACCCACAGCTGTCAAGTCTTCAAACAATTCCTGTACCTTAGCCTTGGACAGCAAAATGTCGAGACAGTCTGTTAGAAAGTATCGAGACCAATCTGTCTATCTGTGTCGACACAAGTGACTTTGGTGTTGACACAGTCTTTGATGATGTCGACTAAGTTGCCTTTAAGTCGACACAGCTTCTTCAGAAAATAACTTGGTCTAGACTCTACAGTGTGTCGACACAAGTCCTGTGTGTCGACACAGTTGTTGTAGATTTAGAACTCAGTATGTGTCGACTCAGCCTTCAGGTGTCGACACATCAATCTTCAATTCTGCCAAAATGTGTTGACTCAGTCTTCTGGTGTCGACACAAGCATAGTCGACTTCTGCCAATATGTGTCGACTCAATCTCAAGGTGTCGACACATCCACCCAGTGTCGACTATCTTTCACTAGTCGACTATCTTCCACTAGTCGACTATTTTTCTCTGGTCGACTATCTTTCACTAGTCGACTAACTTTCTCTGGGTGTCGACTATCTTTCACTATGTCGACACTGCTTCCCAGTGCTAAGGTCGACGATTTTCTTTATGTGTCGACACTGCTTCCCAGTGTCGACATAAATGTGGTCGACTATCTTTCTCTGTGTCGACACTGATATTCTGAAGTGTCGACACAAATATTCTGAAGTGTCGACACAATTTCTTTAGGTGTCGACATGTGAACTTAGAATATTTTTCTGCATTCTTTAATACTTCTTCACCTGCACATGTCAACTCAAAACAACATCAAATACACCTTGATGTATATCATTGAGCTAAGTTGGGCTTCTTCAAATCAGGTACACATTTTTCAATGTACCCAACAATATACATAAACATATAAAGCTTTTAAAATAGGTTTGGATGTCTCAAACAACAAACATGTTTTCTATGT